>JASPKZ010003877.1:0-452500 GCA_030220185.1 Diploptera punctata
TATGATACAAAGGTTTTAAGAACACACATTTATTTATTCTGGAAAATGCTCACAAGTTAGTTTTTTTCAAGTTTGAAAATAGACAATAATTTGGGTGACTTAAAGGGTTTCCTGGGGAATGCTTAGCGTTAACCTAAGCAAATGGGTTATGATTATTTGGACTGAAGGTTCCATTAAATCACGATTTAGTTTCTGAAGTATTCAAACCAAAACAGCAATAACACTAAATTGTATGATACAATGTTTAGAACACCATTTATTTATTCTGGAGAAATGCATCACAAGTAGTGGTTTCAATGTCGGAAAATAGACAATAATTTCGGTGCTTACATGTGTTTCCTGGGGAAATGCGTGAGCGTTTAAAAAAAACTGAACAAAGGTTAATGGATTATTTGGGACTGAAGGTTCCATTAAATCACGATTTAGTTTTCTGAGAATATTCAAGCCAAAACAGGCACATAAACACTTGAAATTTTATGATACAAATGTTTGAAGAAACACATTTATTTATTCTGGAGAATGCATACAAGTTAGTGTTTTCAATTCTGAAAATACACAATATAATTTGCGGTGGACTACATGTGTCCTGCGGAATGCTTGAGCGTTTTAAAAACCTGAAGCAATGGATTTATTAATGGATTATTGGACTGAGGGTGTCATAATCACGAATAGTTTCTGAAGATATATCAAGCCAAAACAGGCATATAACACTGAAATTTTATTGAACAATGTTTTAAGAACACACATTTATTATTATGGAAAATCATCACAAGTTAGTTGTTTTTCAATGCTGAAATAGACATATAATTTGCGTGACTTACATTTGTTTCCTGGGAATGCTTGAGCGTTTAAACCTTAGCAAATGGGTTAATGGATTATTGGGAATGAGGGTTCCATAAATCACGAATTAGTTTTCTAAGAATATTCAAGCCAAAAAGGCATAAACAGTGAAATTTTATTGATCAAATGTTTTAAGAACAACACTTATTTATGCTGGAAATGCATCACAATTAGTTGTTTTCAATGTCGAAAATAGACAAATACTTTAAGGCGACGTACATGTGTTTCCTGGGGCAAAACTGAGAGTTAAAACTGAGCAAATGGGTAATGGATATTTGGGACTGAAGGTGTCCATAAATCACGAATTTATTCTGAGATATATTCAAGCCAAACAGGCCATATAACACAAGAAATTTTATGAGCAAATGTTTTTAAGACACACATTTATTTATTCTGGAAAATGCATCCAGTTAGTGTTTTCAATCTGAAAAAGACAATATAATGCGGTGACTACAGGTGTTTCCCTGGGGAAATGCCGTGAGCGTTTAACTGAAGCAATGGGGTAATGGATTATTGGACTGAGGTGTCCATGAAATCACGAATTTAGTGTTCGAGATATACACAAGCCAAACAGGCATATAACACTTGAAATTTTATGATACAAGGTTTTAAAGAACACACATTATTTAGCTGGAGAATGCATCAAAAGTAGTTGTTTTTCAAGGTCGCAAAAGACACTTAATTTCCCGGTGACTTACATGTGGTTCCTGGGGAAATGCTTGAGCGTTTAAACATGAAGCAAATGGGTAATGAGTATGGGACTGAAGGCTGTCCATTAAATCCAAATTTAGGTTTCTGAAGATATTCAAGCCAAACAGCAATAACACTGAATTTATTAATACAAATTTTTAAGAACACACATTTATTTATTCGGAGAAATGCATCACAAGTATTGTTTTTTCAATGATGAAAATAGACAATAAATTTACGAGACTTACATTGTTTCATGGGGAATCTGAGCGTTAAAACCGAAGCAAATGGTTAATGGATTATTTGGGACTGAAGGTGTCCATGAAATCACAATTAGTTTTGAAAGAGATATTCAGCCAAACAGGCATATAACACTTGAAATTTATGATACAAATGTTTTAAGACACACATTTATTGATTCTGGAGAAATGAATCACAATTAGTTGTTTTCAATTCTGAAAATAGACAATATAATTTACGGTGACTTACATTGTGTTCCTGGGAAATGCTTGAGCGTTTAAACCTGAGCAAAGGGTAATGGATGATTTGGACTGAAGGATGTCCATTAATCCCAATTCAGTTTTCTGAAGATATATCAAGCCAAACAGCATTAAAACACTTGAAATTCTATGATACAAATGTTTTAAAAAAAACACATTTATTTATCTGGAGAAATGCATCACAAGTTGTGTTTTCAAGTTGAAAATAGACAATATAAATTTACGGTGACTACATTGTTCCTGGGGAATGCTTGAGCGTTTAAAACCTGAGCAAATGGGTTAATGGATATTGGGACTGAAGGGTGTCAATTAAATCAGAAGTAGTTTTCTGAAGATATATTCAAGCCCAAAAAGGCATATAACACTGAAATATATTGATACAAATGTTTAAGAACACACATTTATTATTCTGGAGAAATGCATCACAAGTAGTGTTTCAATGTCGGAAAAGAGACAAATAATTAACGGTGACTTACATGTGTCTTTCCTGGGGAATGCTTGGCGTTTAAACCTGAAGCAAAGGGTTAAGGGATTATTGGACGAAGGGTGTCCATAAATCACGAATTAGTTTTCTGAAAGATATTCAAGCCAAAACAGGATATAACACTTGAAATGTTATGATACAAGGTTTTAGAACCACATTTATATTCTGGAGAAATGCATCACAAGTTGTTGTTTTCAGTCGGAAAATAGACAATATAATTTGCGTGACTTCTGTGTTTCTGGGGAATGCTTGAGCGTTTTAAACATGAAGCAATGGGTTAATGGATTATTTGGGACTGAGGGGGTCCATAAATCACGAATTTAGTTTCTGAAGAGCTATTCAAGCAAAACAGGCATATAACACTTGAAATTTTATTGATCAAAATGTTTTAAGAACACACATTTATTATATCTGGAGAAATGCATCACAACTTAGTTGTTTTTCAATGTCTGAAAATAGACAATATAATTTGCGGTGACTTACATGTGTTTCCTGGGGAAATGCTTGAGCGTTAAAACCTGAAGCAAATGGGTTAAATGATTATTTTGGGACTGAAGGTGGTCCATTAAATCACAATTTAGTTTTCCGGAAGATAATTTCAAGCCAAAACAGGCATATAACACTTGAAATTTTATTGATACAAATGTTTATAAGAACACACATTTATTTATTCTGGAGAAATGCATCACAAGTTAGTTGTTTTCAATGTCTGAAAATAGACAATATAATTTACGGTGACTTACATGTGTTTCCTGGGGAAATGCTTGAGCGTTTTATAAACCGTAAGCACAAAGGGTTAATGGATTATTTGGGACTGAAGGGTGTCCATTAAATCACGATTTAGTTTTTGAAGATATATTCAAGCCAAAACCATGCATATAACACTTGAAATTTTATTGATACAAATGTTTTTTAAGAACACACATTATTTATTCTGGAGAAATGCATCACAAGTTAGTGGTTTTCAATCTCTGAAAAATAGACAATTAAAATTACGGTGACTTACTGTGTTTCCTGGGGAAATGCTTGAGCGTTAAAAACCTGAAGCAAAATGGGTTAATGGATATATTGGGGACTGAAGTGGTCATCATTAATCACGAATTTAGTTTTCTGAAGATATATTCAAGCCAAAACAGGCCATATAACACTTGAAATTTTATTGATACAAAATTTTTTTAAGAACACACATTTATTTATTCTGGAGAAATGCATCACAAGTTAGTTGTTTTCAATGTCCTAAAATAGACAATATAATTTGCGGTGACTTACATGTGTTTCCTGGGGAAATGCTTGAGCGTTTAAAAAACTGAAGCAAATGGGTTAATGGATTATTTGGGACTGAAGGGTGTCCATATTAAATCACGAATTTAGTTTTCTGAAGATATTTCAAGCCAAAAAGGCATATATAACACTTGAAATTTTATTGATACAAATGTTGTAAGAACACACATTTATTTATTCTGGAGAAATGCATCACAAGTTAGTTTGTTTTCAATGTCTGAAAATAGACAATATAATTTGGCGGTGACTTACAATGTGTTTCCTGGGGGAAATGCTAGAGCGTTTATTAAACCTGAAGCAAATGGGTTAATGGATTATTTGGGACTGAAGGGTGTCCATTAAATCACGAATTTAGTTTTCTGAAGATATATTCAAGCCAAAAACAGGCATATAACACTTTGAAATTTTATTGATACAAATGTTTTTAAGAACACACATTTATTTATTCTGGAGAAATGCATCACAAAGTTAGTTGTTTTCAATGTCTGAAAATAGACAATATAATTACGGTGACTTACATGTGTTTCCTGGGGAAAATGCTTGAGCGTTTTTAAACCTGAAGCAAATGGGTTAATGGATTATTTGGGGACTGAAGGGTGTGCCATTAAATCACGAATTTAGTTTTCTGAAGATATATTCAAGCCAAAACAGGCATATAACACTTGAAATTTTATTGATACAAATGTTTTAAGAAAACACATTTTTATTTATTGAGAAATGCATCACAACAAGTTAGTTTGTTTTCAATGTCTGAAAAGAGACAATATATAATTTGCGGTGACGTACATGTGTTTCCTGGGGGAAATGCTTGAGCGTTTATAACCTGAAGCAAATGGTTAATGGATTATTTGGGACTGAAGGGTGGCCATTAAATCACGAATTTAGTTTTCTGAAGATATATTCAAGCCAAAACAGGCATATAACACTTGAAATTTTTATTGATACAAATGTTTTAAGAACACACATTTATTTATTCTGGAGAAATGCATCACAAGTTAGTTGTTTTCAATGTCTGAAAATAGACAATATAATTTGCGGTGACTTACATGTGGTTTCCTGGGGAAATGCTTGAGCGTTTAAACCTGAAGCAAATGGGTTAATGGATTATTTGGGACTGAAGGGTGTCCATTAATCACGAATTTAGTTTTCTGAAGATATATTCAAGCCAAAACAGGCATATAACACTTGAAATTTTATTGATACAAATGTTTTAAAACACACATTTATTTATTCTGGAGAATGCATCACAAGTTAGTTGTTTTCAATGTCTGAAAATAGACAATATAATTTGCGGTGACTTACATGTGTTTCCTGGGGAAATGCTTGAGCGTTTAAACCTGAAGCAAATGGGTTAATGGATTATTTGGGACTGAAGGGTGTCCATTAAATCACGAATTTAGTTTTCTGAAGATATATTCAAGCCAAAACAGGCATATAAACACTTGAAATTTTATTGATACAAATGTTTTAAGAACACACATTTATTTATTCTGGAGAAATGCATCACAAGTTAGTTGTTTTCAATGTCTGAAAATAGACAATATAATTTGCGGTGACTTACATGTGTTTCCTGGGGAAATGCTTGAGCGTTTTAAACCTGAAGCAAATGGGTTAATGGATTATTTGGGACTGAAGGGTGTCCATTAAATCACGAATTTAGTTTTCTGAAGATATATTCAAGCCAAAACAGGCATATAAACCTTGAAATTTTATTGATACAAATGTTTTAAGAACACACATTTATTTATTCTGGAGAAATGCATCACAAGTTAGTTGTTTTCAATGTCTGAAAATAGACAATATAATTTGCGGTGACTACATGTGTTTCCTGGGAAAGGCTTGAGCGTTTAAAACCTGAAGCAAATGGGTTAATGGATTATTTGGGACCTGAAGGGTGTCCATTAAAATCACGAATTTAGTTTTCTGAAGATATATTCAAGCAAAACAGGCATATAACACTTGAAATTTTATTGATACAAATGTTTTTAAGAACACACATTTATTTATTCTGGAGAAATGCATCACAAGTTAGTTGTTTTCAATGTCTGAAAATAGACAATATAATTTGCGGTGACTTACATGTGTTTCCTGGGGAAATGCTTGAGCGTTTAAAACCTGAAGCAAATGGGTTAATGGATTATTTGGGACTGAAGGGTGTCCATTAAATCACGAATTTAGTTTTCTGAAGATATATTCAAGCCAAAACAGGCATATAACACTTGAAATTTTATTGATACAAATGTTTTAAGAACACACATTTATTTATTCTGGAGAAATGCATCACAAGTTAGTTGTTTTCAATGTCTGAAAATAGACAATATAATTTACGGTGACTTACATGTGTTTCCTGGGGAAATGCTTGAGCTTTTAAACCTGAAGCAAATGGGTTAATGGATTATTTGGGACTGAAGGGTGTCCATTAAATCACGAATTTAGTTTTCTGAAGATATATTCAAGCCAAACAGGCATATAACACTTGAAATTTTATTGATACAAATGTTTTAAGAACACACATTTATTTATTCTGGAGAAATGCATCACAAGTTAGTTGTTTTCAATGTCTGAAAATAGACAATATAATTTGCGGTGACTTACATGTGTTTCCTGGGGAAATGCTTGAGCGTTTAAACCTGAAGCAAATGGGTTAATGGATTATTTGGGACTGAAGGGTGTCCATTAAATCACGAATTTAGTTTTCTGAAGATATATTCAAGCCAAAACAGGCATATAACACTTGAAATTTTATTGATACAAATGTTTTAAGAACACACATTTATTTATTCTGGAGAAATGCATCACAAGTTAGTTGTTTTCAATGTCTGAAAATAGACAATATAATTTGCGGTGACTTACATGTGTTTCCTGGGGAAATGCTTGAGCGTTTAAACCTGAAGCAAATGGGTTAATGGATTATTTGGGACTGAAGGGTGTCCATTAAATCACGAATTTAGTTTTCTGAAGATATATTCAAGCCAAAACAGGCATATAACACTTGAAATTTTATTGATACAAATGTTTTAAGAACACACATTTATTTATTCTGGAGAAATGCATCACAAGTTAGTTGTTTTCAATGTCTGAAAATAGACAATATAATTTACGGTGACTTACATGTGTTTCCTGGGGAAATGCTTGAGCGTTTAAACCTGAAGCAAATGGGTTAATGGATTATTTGGGACTGAAGGGTGTCCATTAAATCACGAATTTAGTTTTCTGAAGATATATTCAAGCCAAAACAGGCATATAACACTTGAAATTTTATTGATACAAATGTTTTAAGAACACACATTTATTTATTCTGGAGAAATGCATCACAAGTTAGTTGTTTTCAATGTCTGAAAATAGACAATATAATTTACGGTGACTTACATGTGTTTCCTGGGGAAATGCTTGAGCGTTTAAACCTGAAGCAAATGGGTTAATGGATTATTTGGGACTGAAGGGTGTCCATTAAATCACGAATTTAGTTTTCTGAAGATATATTCAAGCCAAAACAGGCATATAACACTTGAAATTTTATTGATACAAATGTTTTAAGAACACACATTTATTTATTCTGGAGAAATGCATCACAAGTTAGTTGTTTTCAATGTCTGAAAATAGACAATATAATTTACGGTGACTTACATGTGTTTCCTGGGGAAATGCTTGAGCGTTTAAACCTGAAGCAAATGGGTTAATGGATTATTTGGGACTGAAGGGTGTCCATTAAATCACGAATTTAGTTTTCTGAAGATATATTCAAGCCAAAACAGGCATATAACACTTGAAATTTTATTGATACAAATGTTTTAAGAACACACATTTATTTATTCTGGAGAAATGCATCACAAGTTAGTTGTTTTCAATGTCTGAAAATAGACAATATAATTTACGGTGACTTACATGTGTTTCCTGGGGAAATGCTTGAGCGTTTAAAACCTGAAGCAAATGGGTTAATGGATTATTTGGGACTGAAGGGTGTCCATTAAATCACGAATTTAGTTTTCTGAAGATATATTCAAGCCAAAACAGGCATATAACACTTGAAATTTTATTGATACAAATGTTTTTAAGAACACACATTTATTTATTCTGGAGAAATGCATCACAAGTTAGTTGTTTTCAATGTCTGAAAATAGACAATATAATTTACGGTGACTTACATGTGTTTCCTGGGGAAATGCTTGAGCGTTTAAACCTGAAGCAAATGGGTTAATGGATTATTTGGGACTGAAGGGTGTCCATTAAATCACGAATTTAGTTTTCTGAAGATATATTCAAGCCAAAACAGGCATATAACACTTGAAATTTTATTGATACAAATGTTTTAAGAACACACATTTATTTATTCTGGAGAAATGCATCACAAGTTAGTTGTTTTCAATGTCTGAAAATAGACAATATAATTTACGGTGACTTACATGTGTTTCCTGGGGAAATGCTTGAGCGTTTAAACCTGAAGCAAATGGGTTAATGGATTATTTGGGACTGAAGGGTGTCCATTAAATCACGAATTTAGTTTTCTGAAGATATATTCAAGCCAAAACAGGCATATAACACTTGAAATTTTATTGATACAAATGTTTTAAGAACACACATTTATTTATTTCTGGAGAAATGCATCACAAGTTAGTTGTTTTCAATGTCTGAAAATAGACAATATAATTTGCGGTGACTTACATGTGTGTTTCCTGGGGAAATGCTTGAGCGTTTAAAACCTGAAGCAAATGGGTTAATGGATTATTTGGGACTGAAGGGTGTCCATTAAATCACGAATTTAGTTTTCTGAAGATATATTCAAGCCAAAACAGGCATATAACACTTGAAATTTTATTGATACAAATGTTTTAAGAACACACATTTATTTATTCTGGAGAAATGCATCACAAGTTAGTTGTTTTCAATGTCTGAAAATAGACAATATAATTTGCGGTGACTTACATGTGTTTCCTGGGGAAATGCTTGAGCGTTTAAACCTGAAGCAAATGGGTTAATGGATTATTTGGGACTGAAGGGTGTCCATTAAATCACGAATTTAGTTTTCTGAAGATATATTCAAGCCAAAACAGGCATATAACACTTGAAATTTTATTGATACAAATGTTTTAAGAACACACATTTATTTATTCTGGAGAAATGCATCACAAGTTAGTTGTTTTCAATGTCTGAAAATAGACAATATAATTTACGGTGACTTACATGTGTTTCCTGGGGAAATGCTTGAGCGTTTAAACCTGAAGCAAATGGGTTAATGGATTATTTGGGACTGAAGGGTGTCCATTAAATCACGAATTTAGTTTTCTGAAGATATATTCAAGCCAAAACAGGCATATAACACTTGAAATTTTATTGATACAAATGTTTTAAGAACACACATTTATTTATTCTGGAGAAATGCATCACAAGTTAGTTGTTTTCAATGTCTGAAAATAGACAATATAATTTACGGTGACTTACATGTGTTTCCTGGGGAAATGCTTGAGCGTTTAAACCTGAAGCAAATGGGTTAATGGATTATTTGGGACTGAAGGGTGTCCATTAAATCACGAATTTAGTTTTCTGAAGATATATTCAAGCCAAAACAGGCATATAACACTTGAAATTTTATTGATACAAATGTTTTAAGAACACACATTTATTTATTCTGGAGAAATGCATCACAAGTTAGTTGTTTTCAATGTCTGAAAATAGACAATATAATTTACGGTGACTTACATGTGTTTTCCTGGGGAAATGCTTGAGCGTTTAAAACCTGAAGCAAATGGGTTAATGGATTATTTGGGACTGAAGGGTGTCCATTAAATCACGAATTTAGTTTTCTGAAGATATATTCAAGCCAAAACAGGCATATAACACTTGAAATTTTATTGATACAAATGTTTTAAGAACACACATTTATTTATTCTGGAGAAATGCATCACAAGTTAGTTGTTTTCAATGTCTGAAAATAGACAATATAATTTGCGGTGACTTACATGTGTTTCCTGGGGAAATGCTTGAGCGTTTAAACCTGAAGCAAATGGGTTAATGGATTATTTGGGACTGAAGGGTGTCCATTAAATCACGAATTTAGTTTTCTGAAGATATATTCAAGCCAAAACAGGCATATAACACTTGAAATTTTATTGATACAAATGTTTTAAGAACACACATTTATTTATTCTGGAGAAATGCATCACAAGTTAGTTGTTTTCAATGTCTGAAAATAGACAATATAATTTGCGGTGACTTACATGTGTTTCCTGGGGAAATGCTTGAGCGTTTAAACCTGAAGCAAATGGGTTAATGGATTATTTGGGACTGAAGGGTGTCCATTAAATCACGAATTTAGTTTTCTGAAGATATATTCAAGCCAAAACAGGCATATAACACTTGAAATTTTATTGATACAAATGTTTTAAGAACACACATTTATTTATTCTGGAGAAATGCATCACAAGTTAGTTGTTTTCAATGTCTGAAAATAGACAATATAATTTACGGTGACTTACATGTGTTTTCCTGGGGAAATGCTTGAGCGTTTAAACCTGAAGCAAATGGGTTAATGGATTATTTGGGACTGAAGGGTGTCCATTAAATCACGAATTTAGTTTTCTGAAGATATATTCAAGCCAAAACAGGCATATAACACTTGAAATTTTATTGATACAAATGTTTTAAGAACACACATTTATTTATTCTGGAGAAATGCATCACAAGTTAGTTGTTTTCAATGTCTGAAAATAGACAATATAATTTGCGGTGACTTACATGTGTTTCCTGGGGAAATGCTTGAGCGTTTAAACCTGAAGCAAATGGGTTAATGGATTATTTGGGACTGAAGGGTGTCCATTAAATCACGAATTTAGTTTTCTGAAGATATATTCAAGCCAAAACAGGCATATAACACTTGAAATTTTATTGATACAAATGTTTTAAGAACACACATTTATTTATTCTGGAGAAATGCATCACAAGTTAGTTGTTTTCAATGTCTGAAAATAGACAATATAATTTGCGGTGACTTACATGTGTTTCCTGGGGAAATGCTTGAGCGTTTAAACCTGAAGCAAATGGGTTAATGGATTATTTGGGACTGAAGGGTGTCCATTAAATCACGAATTTAGTTTTCTGAAGATATATTCAAGCCAAAACAGGCATATAACACTTGAAATTTTATTGATACAAATGTTTTAAGAACACACATTTATTTATTCTGGAGAAATGCATCACAAGTTAGTTGTTTTCCACCATAATGTTGCTTCTTTAATATTAAAGATCTAAACTATGTAAAATTATCTAATATGCATACATTTCTGGATCAGAATACTCCCTTATGTACGTGATAATTTCATCCATGGTGTATCTTATCGTTGATAATTTAGGATCCCTGTAACAGATGTTTTCATTGTCATCATCGTCTCGATTGTTGTGTAGAACAAATTCCACAATATTTTCCTGACTAATGATTTGGTAACCTGAATCACCCTTGTCCAAGTCTAGCCACTGTTGCATATCGTTCTCAGTTACTCTTTTTTTACAAGTCTTCTTTTAGAGTTTTGCAGAAAATAGACAATTCAGATCTTCTAAAATCACACTCTGGTTCAATCCCATACAGTAACTGTTTTCACCCATCGGTCACTGTTGTTTCCTTCAACTCCACCCATGCAGCAGCAGCAAAATTAAAGATAGTAGACTTGATATTTAATTTTAGGAAGTGATATTTTGAGGTTATTTTAATTATATTATTTTTAGTCTGATCATCTTACCTCAATATTAACCCGTCAGTGACGCACCCTTTTACTTGCTTTCATACTGCATGGACGGAGGCCATTTTAACATTTTAGTATTCCTAGAACACTGATTTGTATAAACGATCATAACTTTTTTAAATATCGATGGATTTGAACGAAATTTTTACTTGTTAGCTCAGAAATAAATGAGAAATTTAATACATACCGTATGGAGTTCAGTAGCCTTTATAAACTATTAAAAAAAATTTTGAAATCTGAATTTCTCTCTCTTGATACACATTTTTACTAAATAATTTGATTTGCTCACATTGGACATCCCTGTTTCTTTCTGTGAGACACTAAATATATTGTGTGGCATAGTGCTGATTCATCTGTAACTTGTATATACAAAAGCAGCTGAGATAACCAAAATCAGAATGAATATTTAGAAGAGTGAACTCAAGCTCAATCTTGTGTCAAAGCACTAGGAATGTTTATACTTAGAATCTGAATTATTGCTTGGATTCGTATAAAAATTCTACAGCAGTTATTTACAACTACACAGACCATAAAAATAATTTTCTCTTATTTTAGTACTATTCATTTTAGAAATAAAAAATCACATAACCTTAGTAGTTGAGCTTGGTGTGATACAGCTTGAATCACTCTTCAATACACAGACCTACATCACATTCCTGGCAGCAATAAACAGATGTCTTTCTTCTCCCATGTTTAGTAAAAACAACACACCTCCTTTGAGGTTTCAATTTATCACTTTTAGGGGTAATTTTTCTGATGAAGTGTCTTTTAGGTTACGACTGGCCATAATTACGTATATATGCATGACACGACACCTCCGCGCCTCAGACTGATTCCTTGTAAGTAACATCTATTTGAAAGAGGCAAAATAAATCAGGTATTCCCCATAACAGGTCGATTTATATATCAATCGATAGCTTGTATATCATTTTATCGACCTGAAAAATTAGATTGTGTATAAGTTTATTAGGAGCCCTGCAGAAAGCAGCACAAAGCTAGGTCTGTGTGCCATCGAGTGTTGAAGTAAGAAACTACTTCAACCTCAATACCACATGCACAAAATGTGATCACAGCTGATTCATACACTTAGAAAGAAAGCTAAGATCTTAGGCTTCAAAATTATATTGTTCATACGCAAATATAAGAATATACAGCAGTAAAAAAAAACAAATGAAAAGGTCGCGCGCATTTAGAGAAAATTACGATTACTTCAATCTCATCTGATTTTTAAAAAAATAATATGAAATTAAATTTTAAACAAATATTATGTTTAGTCATATGTCCTGAAAGATCATAATTTCTACGTTAAACACAAATAAATTACATATTTATAGCTTCAAAAATGTACGATCCAGAACAAAAAGAAAACACGCCTGCATAGGTCTATACCACATATAGATGTCGGCAATAAGTGAAGAAGAGAGGGTCTATACCACGTATGGATGTCGGCGCTGACGGGTTAATGTTGATTTGTTCTTGGACATGTTTCAAAACAATTCTGTTTTATCATCAGCTTGTCCAGATAAAACAGAATTGTTTTGAAACATGTCCAGGAACAAATCAACATTAATATTGAGGTAAGATGATCAGACTAAAATAATATAATTATAATAGTAGACTTGATCCTGTACGCACACAGATTTTGCAGTGTTCTAGCTTCTTTCATGTCATTATCACAGTTTTGTTCGTCCTTCAAGACAACCATCCTCTCTTCAAGAAACTTATTTTACAATCACTCTATAGTCCACTGGTTGTAAAAATGAAGTGATATTTGGAGGGAGATAGGTGCATTTTATTTTTCTGTTATTCATTCATTCTTCATTACACATTTCCAGCCGTAGCTGATGACATGATTCCATTGCAGTTACACTACTTGAAGAGTTTCACAGTGATTTTTCCTATGTAAACTATATACAAGCTCTGCAATAGTCCATAGCTTAGGTGTGGATAAGATGAATTGAAATTTTTCACCCAAGGTTTGAGGTAATAGTGACTTTTAGAGTATTTCTATGACAATTTATGGATGTACAGTTCAGCAGAATATGTTCTAAATCCTCCTCTTCAGCTTGGCATAGTAGGCACATAGGTGAGTCATTTAGGTTGAATCTATATAAATATGTATTAGTCACTATGTGACCAATTCTTGCTCTTGATGCAAGTGTTACACATGCCATGGAGTGTTGTCATACAGTTGTTTTAAATCATTAGGTTTCTTCATAATTTTTTTTCAGTGTTTAATTTTCTGTTATTGCTGACTAACTTCTCAGCTTTGGGATGAGCCAGTGCATTATCCAGTAATAAAACGACTTTGACAGCACGTAATGTTAATTTCACAGACTCTTCTTGAAAATGTCGCACTTCAGGCACACAATTATTAAAAACCATTCTCAATAATACTGGAGATAAACCAAGTATTTTTTTTAACTTTCATAAATGATTGGCAACTGGTTCATATATTCTTCATTGCAAGAGGACTATGATTGGATAAGTCAAAGCAATCCTTCAGCATTTGCACACAGTAGGGCAGAAATGTCTAATTGTTGAATTTATAGACTGGTGTAATAACTTCATACTTGTATGAAAAAGTATTTTCAGTCAAATCACAGAAGTAGAGACCAGTCTCACTGACATTGTGATGAGACAAAGTGAAACCTTCAGATTCAATTGTTTCATTTACTTGTTGCTGAAAAGCTCAACTTGTTTAATGTTTGCACTTAATGCTTCACCACACATTATGGTATATTTCAGATACCATGATGTTTACGAAAATGTCAAAGCCACCCATCACTCATCTATGAAACTGGATACATAATGTTTTTCTAATTTATCAGCAGGAGCCCACAGCTCCACACTATGAATGACAACATCACTAAAATGTTATTGAATAAACTATTTGTACACAATTTCCTCTAATTGTTCGCAATTGACTAATTTAATGTGTTTTCTTTCTCTCTCACTCTTCTTCTTCTTCCTTCCAAGTATTAGACCAAGGCCTCTTACAATCCTATAGAAAATTTTCCCTCCAGCATTTCATAGGACGGCCCAGTGATCTTCGTCCTCTTGGTATATAATTATAAACAGCTTTGGGGATCCGATTTGAACTCATTCTTTCAAGATGGTGTTTCTAATTTAGATGGTACTGTTTAATATATTCCAAAATTGGCGTAGTCTTCAATTCTTTTAAGATATCGGTGTTCCTTTTCCGATCCCATCTGGCGTAACCCGCTGTTCTGCGCATGAATCTCATTTCACAAGCCATTATTCTGCTTTCATGTTGTCTTTTTAGTGTCCATGCTTCACTACCATAGGTCAACACTGGTCTAGCCAAAGTGTTATATAAACGTAATCTAGTGTTTTTTTGTACAAGGGATGGTTTCATAACTTGATTAATAATTCCTAAACTTTTATTATAACTAGTAACTTTTTCAGGGATATCCTTTTCATTCCAGATTGAGAGATAATATCCAAGATATTTAAATTGATTAGATCTCTCTAAAATTTTATTCTGGAGACAGATTTTAATTTGTATGGGGTCCTTCCCATGAAAAGGAATCATAAATACTGATACTTAAGTAAAACTAAAGATTGTGACAAAATTACATAGGAGAAACAAAAACAAATTTGAAAACAAGGGTGAAAGAACATCTTAGAAATGTCAAAAATGGTGAAGTGAAAAGGTCAGCAGTAGCTGCTCATGCTTGGTCTGAAAAACATCTAATTGAATCAAAAGTGAGCCTAATTAAACAAATAGAAAAACAAAAAGAACTCACGATTTGGGAAAAAATCTACATTAAAAAAAACAAGAAAGAAAAACTTATGAACTTCAAAATTCCTGCGGATTTTGATTGGATCCGGAGGTTTATCGGTCCACCAACAGAAGGAAGAAGTCGTTCTTCTGATCGACATAACATCAGTAGATGAGATATTACTGAAGATGAAGCTGCCAAGGCTTTGAAACTGTAGTATAATTAGAAGACTGGATATGAGGATCTTAAAACTAAAGAAGTTTACTTTTGAACAATTATAGGAAATATCACTATGAGGTTTAAATTAAGATTTAAAATAAAATTCTTTATACCTCACCTCATATTCAGTATTTTAATTAAACAGGTTTCAATATCAGTAATTTCACGACAGAACATTGGTCATTGGCTTTCACGACCGGTGTCTTGATCCCTGTTTGGTTCGTCTTCCAGGCTTGAGTTGGATGCAACTCAAGAATGATAGCGAATCTGATAGACCGGCATCTCAACGAAGAAGAAATATCGGTTCTTGCCAAAAGAGGTAATTTTGCTGTAACACCTAAAACTGTACGATGAAGGGTATCATAGTCAACGTAGAAGCCAGAATATGACAGCTGTCTATTCATTAGGGTAAGGAAATAAGGGGAGAAGTGTCCCGCATTCTCAAAACAGCCAAACCACATACTAGCAATTTATCACGTAGAAAGAAAAAATCTTTATGAACTCTAAACACAGAAAAAGAAATCATCATTCTTCCTGCAGATAAGGGAAATGCCACTGTCATTATGGAAACAGAACAATACAATCAGAAAATACAACAGTTTTTAGATCCCGGAACATACAAGATTCTTATAAGTGATCCCACAGCAAAAGTTCTACATAAATCTAATAAACTCATCAAGAACTCTTCACTTAATGAAGACATTAAGAAATGATTATACAAATCAGAAGCATTACCACCAAGATTATACAGATTACCCAAGATACATAAGGAAGGAACGCCACTCACACCAATCGTTTCGGCCATTCGATCACCTACCTATAAACTTGCCAAGTGGAAAAAACTGACACTTATGTAAATGACTCCACACACTTCATAGAAAAGATTAAAACTCTGAAACTTAAGCCTAATGACAGAATACTAAGCTTCGATGTGGTGGCACTATTCACGAAGGTTCTATCGGAGACACCTTGACATACTTGCAAGAACTCGCACTCTATAAAATATATCTTACAGAGGAGTATTTTATGAACAAATAGATGGTGTGGTCATGGAAAGTCCATTAAACCCTGTAATAGCCAACTTCTACATGGAAAAATTTGAAAAACAGGCCTAGGAGACTACTACATTAAAACCCATAATATGGCTTAGATATGTGGACAATACCTCCGTCATTTGTGAACATGGCAAGGAGGAACTGGATAATTTCAAAAAACACTTAAATGGCATTTGTCCTAGTATCCAATTCACTCTGGAAAAAGAAGAAAACAACAGGCTACCATTTTTGGATGTTTTGGTAATCCGAAATGAAGATATGACAGGAAGAGTACTCACACATACAGGTACCTACATAAGCAGTCACACCATCATCCCAGGCAAAAACAAGGGATAATAAAAACTTTGGTAGAACGAGCCAAAAGGACTTCAGAACCTCACTATCTTCAAGAAGAAATCCATCATCTCCAAGCAGCCTTCCTATCCAACTGATATAGCAAAACAGATTTTCATACTGACCTTAAACCAAGGAAATATGGATCTGAAAACAGGAACAAGGAAGAGAGAAAATATAAAGTGTGCTTACCTTACGTAAAAACAATAATGGAGAAAATTGGTCGAATACTAAAAAAAATATAACATCATAACAAGCTACAAGCCAACACATAAAATCATCAACTTATTATGTCCAGCTAAAGACATAAGAGATTCTCTAAGTATTGCTAGCATATATTGTATCCCATGCACTTGTGGGAAGGTATATATATATATATATATATATATATATAGGCACAACAAAAAGAATGATAGTACTAGATTACAAGAACATAAAAGAAACTGTAGGCTAAAACAAAATCGGCAGTAGCGGAACACTGTATCAATAACAAAGAACATGTCATAAGATTTGAGGAAACACAGGTATTATCCCAAACATCACATTACTACACCAGATTGTATGGAGAAACTATAGAAATTTACAAACATAAAAATTCATTTAACACAAAAGAATAAACCACAAAGATAAATAAAATCTGGATCCCGGCACTTCACAACATGAGAACGAAGCCTATGATATCTGCCAACGAGAAACAGCACAGATGTAATGGACTGCACAGAGAATGTCCCTACCACCCGGGGTTCACCTATAAATACGGAGACCGTTTCCAATGACCAGCCAGTCTGCAGCCGACTGTTGAGGAGTTTACAGAGAGCATGCATTATCTCCTGATGAGGTCCACTGCAGTAGTGGACAAAATGTTGAGTTCCAAGAAAACCGGACCATGGCCAATAAGCCTGGAAGACGAACCAAAAAGGGATTACAACATTGATCGTGAAATTACTGATGATGAGACCGCCTAGGTTTTGAAACCGGTTTAATTAGAAGACTGGATAAGATGTGAGGTGTATATAATATTATATTAAATCTCAAGCGAATGATGACAAATCAAGAGCTTCAGAACATTTGAATACGGTTCATTTTAAATCTCAAGTTTATTTTTATTCTTTTGAATGTCTGAGATGGCTTGTTTCTTTACGCTTTACAGTTCACAAACTCCTGCAACAGATGGATCACCTTCCAGTTTATTTATGAGATCCAGCTTTCTTCTATACTCAAATTTGCAAGTTTTTTCCCAATGCCAGTAATAAATAAGCTGCAATTCACTTGTAAAATAATGGACCTTGTTGTAACAATGCAAATATACATTTTTTAATAAGCACATACAAGGTTAGTAAACTGAACAAGAAGAACACATATAGTGTTCATGCTACTGATGTGTTGCTGTACAAACATGAACCACACATGAAACAAATTATCATGAAGACAGCAGAATATTCAAAGTAAAAATACACATGTGTTCTTATGGTTATGAACTACTACCTAATTCAAATCGCAACCATGGACTTCAAAATTGTTAATGTGATTTCTCTGTCTCAAAATTATTAATGCTTACAATTTTTATTCATATGATTCTGTCTGTTAAACCAAGGTTTATTAAATTGAGAGTTTACTGCATATATATATATACACTCACACATGCTTGAACATACATGGAAATTAAAGTACATATACTCACCTTGGCAGAATTTTGGATGAGGTTGATTAAACTATTGAGTAGTTGTTCAGCAAAGTGATCAGCTTTATGACCCAACTGCTCAGATATATATGCTATTGTATAACATGCTTCCCTCACAACCTGAGACCTGCAACAAGATAAATGTCAGTTATTTAACAAAAAAAAAACATATATATAAGGAGTTGAAAAAATGCTAAGTGTTAATTAATATTTAATTTTAGGAAGTTATATTTTGAGGTTATTTTAATTATATTATTTTTAGTCTGAACATCTTACCTCAATATTAATGTTGATTTGTTCTTGAACATGTTTCAAACAATTCTGTTTTATCGTCAGCTTTTCCAGACTGGTATTATTTATGTTGCATTATGTTGCACAACCTGGAGCTGACATCGACATCCAGGTTGTGCAACATAAATAAGACCAGTCTGGAAAAGCTGACGATAAAACAGAATTGTTTTGAAACATGTTCAAGAACAAATCAACATTAATATTGAGGTAAGATGTTCAGACTAAAAATAATATAATGCTAAGTGTTCTAAGATGTGAACATATTTACCGGTAAAAATAGTGCTCTACGATGAAATACATATACAATAGCTGTAATTGAAATATCTTATTTACCTGATTAACCTTTTTTTATATAAAATTAACCTTAACCACAAATAAGCATAATTAAATGCCTATTTTAAATTTCAATATATATATATATATATATATATATATATATATACATACACACACATACTTAAAACATCAATAAAATAAAAAAATCACAGCTGAAAAACTTACTTAACTGTTAAGATTCTTTAATATCTATAAAGTTGTAATTTCAATAGATTTCAGCATGACTCTGATTACATTAATGTAGGCCTAGTACTATTTTTAAATAAAACACATTCGCTAAACATTAAGTTAAAAAAAATAAAGACATTTCGACAGTAATGCTGTTATTCTCAAGATTGAGTCAAGACAATAACGAAATTAAAAACATACTCTAACGTAAAGAAAACATATTATCCAAATCTTACATTATGTCATGTCTCTTAAGTTGAAAATTTGCATATCTTTTCCCAAAATTCACAATCATATACTTAAGGACATCTATTACCTTGTAAAACTTTTAGTTTCTCTTCTAGAGCATTTTAATGGTTTCTTAATGGTGCCACGTATAAAGTTATCTACATCTTGAGATCTCATTGGAACAGGCTCCAATGACTTAAACTTAAATAAGTTCATGATGATAATAAAAAGTTAAACTTGTATAGCATTTTAATAATTTCTTAATTGTTCCACATCTCATAGGAACAGGCTCCAACGACATAAACTTAAATAAGTTCATGATGTTGATAAAGTAAAATTTTTATTTAACTTTTACAGGATTTAATCACTATGAGGTTTAATTTATGGTAAAATCAAATGTTTCCTACCTCTCCTCATACAAATCTTCTAAGTAGATCATTATTTCGAGACCATAACGGTCTCATCTTCAGTATTATTTTGGCGACTGATGTTATGTTGATCGGAAGAAATTGCGATCTACTTAGAAGATTTGTATGAGGAGAGGTAGGAAACATTTAGTTTTACCATAAAATTTGTATCTCATTTAAAAAAGATTTTCTTTTTTAAAATAAGAGATATCACAACCTAGATAGTTAAAACTATTCATTATTTTTTATTATTCCTCGTAGTGGGTATTTTCTGCAAATTTAACAGCATAAAGTTGATTCTCTCTTCATAAGATAAGTAAATATTAACTGTTTCATTGTTTTGATATATTACCTGAGATCTTTGACTGATGTCTGGAATGGTTGCTCCAATAACCTGAGATGAACATATAACTCATCAAAACCTGATGCTCCAGCTATGAGTAATGACCGTACTTTTTTCAGCTGCAAATAGACATACAAAATGGTTTAAAATTATTTATTTATCAAGTGGCAGAGACTGATTATGATTTAACATAAAACTGATAGGAATTTACAACACAAAGTATTTTATCAAATAAACTGAATCAGTTCCTTCCATCTCACCTCATATTAGCTCTCTTTCGTAGACTGATATGAAGGAATATCAACTTCATTCCCAGCCATACCAACCACCACTGAGACATCATTAGAAGCTCTGCAAAAAAGCTCACTATTGGAACATCCATTGGAAGCTCTGCCAATCTCTTTCCTCTAGTATTGGACAGACAAATCTCATGATCAAATACTTTTCCCCATAAATTTCAAAATTTACTGACTTGTCTGTTTTTTTTAATGTAGATCTTCTCCTAAATTGTGTGTTCTGGTAAGACCAACAGACCCCATAATATATGAGGTCTAATTCAGGAAAAAAAAAAGACAAGCTAATTAATTCAGAAATTCTGGGTAAAAAATTTGATCCTGTGGTTGGTCTGCCTAACACTTGAGAGAATGTATTTGCAGAATTTCCAACAGACGTCTCAACAGTGGTTGTTGACTAAGGATGAAGGTAATATAACTTTGAAACTGGTCGAAGAAAGAGACTAATATTTGGTGAGGTATAAGAAAAAGATTAAATTTAGTTGACTATGATGTTTAACCTCCCAGTATAAGCTGACAAAATCCTGCCTTGTTTGTGTCTCATGATTCAGATGCTGTTTGTTCAGCATTAAAATTATATATATATATATATAAAATAGAGTATGTTGAATTTACGAAGCATGTTGAATGATTGTTAGTGTCGACTAACATCAGTCACAGTTTCATTCACTGGAATGATTAGTGAATATTCATAACATAATCAACATCTCCTAGAGGACATCGAACTTAACTAACGAGGCCCAGTGGAGGTTGATCATTGTTATCTCTACTTGCTCAATATTCAAAACCATAACAATGAGCTGAATCCTTTTTCTTCTTCCAACTTTATGTTATTGTTAGATTTTTGAGATATTTTGTCCAGGTCTGTGTATTTCTGTGGTTACAAGATGGAAGATAATGAACAATTTAATTAAAAACTGAAAAATTATTATGCATTCTACAGTTGTAAATAGTGTAGGTGTGAGTAAATCAATATTTGATGACCCTGTGAATAAGATTAACACTTTGAGTCCAGTGGTGGTACTAGTACCACGGCATTTAAATGACTCTGAAGCCGGAGAAAATTAAATCTCTTGGCAGAAAAACACCCCTGTAGATCTGCTGGCACAGACATGCCAAGTGATTTAATTTTCTCCAGCTTCAGTGTCATTTAAATGCCGTGGTACTAATACCACTGCAGGACTCAAAGTGTTAATTCGTTATTGTTGTATAATAAGTGTCAAACAGTAACATTTGTCGGTTGAATGCAGGCTTTCACGGCCGGTAATCATGATGTTGAGTGATTCCGGGTTCTGTGGCCGTGGTCCATAGTTGGTGTTGATACCAGACGTTTCGCCCTCAACTGCGGAGGGCATCTTCAGTGGCGAGTGCTTCTAGGCGTGTTTCCTGGTCGGAAGCTCTACTTGGCGAGTGCTTCTAGGCGTGTTTCCTGGTCGGAAGCTCTACTCTAAGTAGAGCTTCCGACCAGGAAACACGCCTAGAAGCACTCGCCACTGAAGATGCCCTCCGCAGTTGAGGGCGAAACGTCTGGTATCAACACCAACTATGGACCACGGCCACAGAACCCGGAATCACTCAACATCAGTAACATTTGTCATTTCATTACAATAAAATAATTTAATGTTGCCAAATTGTTTCTGTTAATGATCAGATATTTTTTCTATATATTTACATATTTGAATAACAGATGTTAAATTGATAAAATAAATATAATTTTAAAACTTTTCAATATTCTCTAAACCTTAGTAAAAAAAAGTTGACATTCACTAGCTATAGTCTACTTTCACTAGTGAATGGTTATCATTTCTGTATTTGATGTTGGCGTATTAGTTTACAATAAGAAAACAGTTCATGCTGACAACCATTAGAAAAGTTTAACCTTCTCAGGGTTTACAAATTTCACAGTAATACATACACGTATACAATTTTTAAATTGTATAATCTATATTATGGGGTACTGAAATCAATAATTGGATGGTGTTAGGCAACAACCGGCTATGTGCCATTATTCAAGTTTTGAGAAAAATATATTTGAAGTTTTTTTTTTTACATTTTAAACTCTAGCAAGAGTTATTTAATTATTTCCGACTTGATAATCACATATACTGATTCATATTGCATGAGTAAACACAATTTATATTTATTTGAACGGTCAATATTTCAATACTGCACTTAGATGTAATGAGAATAAAGTCATAATTGTTCTGCATCAATCAGTTAAGTGCCACAAGAGGATGTTTACACTGTTGTGGCAAGTATTTTATACCGTTTTTAGACCTTAAATTGATCAGGAATGAAGAGAAAAAAAAAAGGAAAATAGAATTTGGAATCTACAGGAAAGAAATACACATTGATAATTTTATTAAAGCAATGGGTTTTAACCATATTGCACATAAACAGGCAGTATTTAATAGTTTAACATACAGACTTATGAATGTTCCCATGAGCAGAGAAAATTTTAAGAAAGAGAAGAAAACACATTATAAAAATAGCAAAAGAGAATGGTTTTCAGGAAAATATGATTCATAAGAAACTAAATAAATTCAAGAAACAAAAAGTGATAAATGAAAGTACTCTTCAGACAGATAAAGAAACTGATAAAAAAAGCCAAGAAATGTACATACCATCCTTCAGTATTTAATAAGTTACAACAAATTTTCCAGAAAATCTAACATTAAATTAGCACCGAAAAATGATTACAGTTTGAATAAATTAAACAAAACCAACATAAATGAAAATATTGAAGACGGCAACAAATCAGGGATTTATCAAATTGAATGTAAAGATTGTAAAAAAAAAATATACATAGGAAAAACAAAAAGGAACTTGAACACAAGATTGAAAGAACACCTTAGAAATGTTAAAAATGGAGAAATATAAAAATCTGCAATAGTTGCACATGCCTGGTCAGAAAAACACAGAATTGAAACTAAGACCAAATTATTATAACAGTTATAAAAATCTAAGGAACTCACAATTTGGGAGACAATTTACATCTCCAAAAATAAAAAGAAAACCATGAATTTTGAAACTCCTGGAGAAAGATAAAAAAAATTGATTTGGAAGTACATTGGTTAGCTGGCAGAGGGAGTGGAGGTCAACTTTACAGGATGGACAACCACAATACAGCAGTTGGAATGCATCGAAAATGTCGTGCAAAAGTGACAAAACATAAAATCAAGAAATATGAGGTGAGTCAAAATATCAAACTCATTAATAATTACATTAATAATTAATTACATAATCACTATTATTATTATCAAATGGAAAGTTACCGATTCTACTCTTTTTGACCAGTCCTTGTTGGCGTCAGCAATTGTTTCTCTAATTGCTGTCAACTGTTCTTCCAGTTCTCTTGCTGAAAACAGGTTAATAGTTGGAACATCTCTAAATGCCCTACTAAATGTCTCTTCATCCACTGCTCCAGCTTGTCCTATCAAAACAGAAAAATATACTATAGTTAGATAATTTTAACTAAGGATACAAAAAGTAACTTAAAATGAATTAGTTACACAAAGAATAACCTCCTTTTTAGATTATTAAACTATAAACAATACTACAAATTTTTTTACTTGTGAAATACAATAATTTGTGCAAAAGCAAGTAGTAATTTCCATTTCACATTATAATTGAAGAAGTCATAGCAAGAACATGCTATTGAAAAATTAAAAGAACTGATTTAGCATGTTCTAAAATTTTTAAATATGGAAAAAGTTCAACTCTCAATTCCCAGTCTCTATGGCATAATATGTTAACCAATATACTCATAGATAAACTTATTATTTTCCTTAAAACTACAACTAATGAGATAAGTTTTTGCCACGATCTCTTAATTTATTTTTAAAAATAGTGTTAAGGAAATTAATGCATTTACCTTAATTATTGTTGATTGCAAGTGCACCATCAAATAAGTTTTATCTCCTAAGAGAAATAATTTAAAAACATGGTAAGGCTATAACTATTAAAAATAAAATAAAAAATATTCCCAAGATATAAATATTTTTATATGTTAGGATCTATAGTTACACGCCAACAAACAGGAATATACTAAAATTCAAAGTAATAATTTACATTAACTCATATAAATTAATATAATACAAAAATATAGATCTTTTTTAAATTGTATGTTGACCATTCTTGGATTCATTGCTAATTTTCACTAGCACTTGAGAGCAACCCATACTTAATTATTAACTACTGTATTAGTAACTTTTCTTGTACCATAAATATTTATAAAATGTCTCTTTATATTTAAAGTTATATTAATTATTAACAAACTGTAATAACATAGAAACATAAAAGCTCAACCAAAGGGGTAATTTTTTTTATTAACTCTTTCACTCATCTAAATTTCTCTGTTAATAGAAAGTGGCTTTCAGAGTGAAGAAGCCAGCTTATGGAGAAAAAAAAATTAAATAAAAAAAATTATATTTAGTTCAAAGATTAAAATAAAAAAACTAATTTCAATTTACAAGTAATACATTAATTAATTTAAATACATATATAAATTTAAGTTATGTAGGTAGGAAATAACACTGAAGTTTATTTTAATTTTGTTGAGTTGTTTCTTGACTAACCTCATACTTCTTAACTCCCTCGCGATCTGGATTTCGTCACTATATTTGTGACATTCTCAATGCTGTGAACATGAACAGCATTGAGAATGTCACAAATACAGTGACAAAATCAGGATCGCGAGGGAGTTAAGAAGTATGAGGTGAGTCAAGAAACAACTCAACAAAATTAAAAAACATATATAAATTAATTTAAATTAAATTGGTATGGGCATATATAGGATTTAGGGGCAAAAATTACACAATGATAATGAAATGGCAAATTAACCATATTTATTATTTAATAAGAGAAAAATTAAGAAATTGTATTAGTTAATGTACATAACCTCATGTTTTGTTTTCTTACCTTAAATATGTTTCAGTGACCACCTAAATCATTATTAGCTAAAATCCAACTTCTGGCTAATGTAAGGTATATACCACAGATTCAATCTCTTAATAATTTAACTCATAGTTAACTAAATATGAGGTGAGCTATGAAGTATTTTCATGTAATCTTAACTCATGGTTACTTCCTATCAATTTTGAGAAGACAACAATTGTTTGCAATAATGAAAAAAGAGTTTAAGAAAAATGTATCACCTCACCTCATATCCTTCTTCTTATTAGACCTGTTTTGGGGCCTTATTAGTTTCCATCCTCGGTACTTTCACAACCATTGTTAGTTATATTGAAGAAATACTTCCTTAGGATTGCAGGAGGCAGTTCTTCAAGACAACATAAAAACGGTCATGAAAGTACTGAGGATGGAATGTAATAAAGTCCTGGAACCAGTCTAATAAGAAGGGTATGAGGTAAGGTGATACAATTTCTCTTAAATAGATTATGTCTCATAGTGTTAATTCCCAAAAAGTCAAATGAAAAGGTGACTCATTCCTCACCACTTAATAGAAAAATGAAAGATACATAGAGTAAACTGCATAATGACTGATCATCTAAGCATGAATCATAAAAACAATATGATAGCACACAAAAAAAAAGATTCTTTATTGAGTTAATAATTTGGACATTGGGTCAACTGAAGGTTCAGAAATAAAATAAAATAATAATCACTTTTAAATTAAGTCACACACACACCCATATACATAATTGATAACATAAATAACTTTCTGTTTCTATGTGCAAGTTACATACAAACCAATAATTTACAAAAACCTTTCTGCAGCCATATAAAGATGCAAATATACAACTCTACTTCCTATGAAACTAAAATACTGCAACTAGAATATGAGTTCTATGCTCTATGTAATGAAATTTGATCATTTATTCTCAAATACTACAAGCAACTAGGAGTAATATATCCAAGGAAAAGAAAACAAGTTTCGATGAGGCAAGAACAGGTTTCATAGGCTGTGGCCCATGACAGCTAAAATCTGTTAATCAGGAGTTAAGTTACAAAAGTATAATAAAATTATCAAAACAAAACAATAGTGGAAATCAAAGAGAATCTTGGTACTCAAATAAAGCAAGCTTTACAAATGTTATGTACAAAATATATTAGTAATAGAAAATTTAGGATTCTTTATCTCAAACTAACATTTCTGCTTAGCTTTTAATGCTTTCTTATACACTATATGATCCAATGTATAGGAACACCCCTGAATAGTACTGCTATGACCAGATGAACTTGACATTGGTTTGCATGATAGCAATGTTGTGTACTGTTTAATATTAAAAATAATAGCAACATGTTAGATCTGCACAGCTCAATAACTTTCAACATGGCATGATCATAGGTGCCCACTAAGTAGTTTAGTCTACAGAGAGAGATTTCAGCCATTAGAAGCTTCCAAAATCAAACATTTCAAATTTTATTATAAAATGGAAACGTAACAGTACTACCAACCATTACCAGCTAGGCTGTATATTATGACCTACTAAAACATCAATCCTTGAATAAGTCGATCTCTACAAATAACATTGGCTGTCTGCTGAATCAATTACCTGACAATTCACCAGTGCTACCAGCAGCGAAGTTAGTACCACTATTATTCATCCTGAGTTGAGAAAATTGAGCTCGCAAGGCTGAGCAGCTGCTCACAACCTAAATATTTTCATTTTAATATTAAGCTTCACCTACAATTATATAAAGTGTGTCATAACCGGACAATGCACCATTGGAAATCTGTGACATCAAGTCATACTATATGTTGTAGCAGTATGACGGAAGGACTTGCATGTGGCAAATGCCAGGAGAATGATACCTCTAAGCTTGTATTGTGATAGAAGTAAAATTTGGAAGAGATGGCATTACAGCGTGAAGCTGTTTATCAAGGTATGGGCTTGGTACCCTAGCAAAATTGAATGGTAATATAAATTCCAAAGATTATGAAGACATTTTGAATGGTTCTGTACTGCCTACCTTAGTGATGACCAGGGCTAGGATTTATATGTAATAAAAATGGCTAAATATGTACATGCTCTAAACTTTCACAAAAATGGAGTCAATATGGACTAAATGTTTTATAGTAATGGTGTAAACATTTATTGGCAGACATTACAAAAAATTACTTTGCCATTTGTTGATAGTGCTTCATTCAGAAAATCACATATATAATTGTAATTTTACAGATGACATTTACGATCAGGTGGCATTTTAAATATTTTAAATGAAAAAGAGTAAACAGCACTGAAGATGCACTCTAAAGCTCATATATGACTGCCAATTGTTCATGAACTACTGAAAAAAATAATAATCACAAAAAAATGAAGACATCTTAAAAGAATTACACATGGAACCTTTAGAAAACAAAATTTCTGATTATACGTCAAGATGGATGCAACATGTTCATCAAATGGAAGATCACAGGATACCCAAACAAATGTTAAGATATCAACCTGCAGGAATAAGAAAACCAGGACGTCCACTCAAAAGACTTCTGGATGGTATTTCTCTTGAGGCCGAAACAGGTCAACAAATGGCCTAAATTCGTGAATGTACTATGATGATAATAATTCAAGCTAAATGCTTGACTTTAGTGGACCAGACTTACTATGGTCAGTATATAGAAATTCTATTGTCACAGGGACTGACTGAGGAGGCAAAATTAGAGGCCTAGCAATAAAGAAAAGAATGTGCATACAACACAACTTTTTTTAATATTCTTAAAATTCAAGAATCCGCATTCGAAAAACAGATGACTGTAAAATCAATTTTAAAAGAAAGAAATCTCTCAAGAATAACTTTAAAACTATAAAATATGGAACATATTTAAAGTAAAATGTTTAGTTATAATAAAGAGGTCCTGCGCCATAGCCAAGTGGTTAAGTTAGGACGCCTTGGTGGAGATCTAAGGGACTTGTGCTGGTTTTAGACTCCATGGGGAAAGAAATTTTCTAATGTAATTTCAGTCAGTATGGGACTAGTGTCCACCTAGCATTGTGAGGAATTTGGGTAGCTACAATAAGTAGCAGCTCTAGTTAAAAAAACCAGCTATAACAGCTAGGGGAGACCCGACATGCTGATTACATGTCACCCCTACACTGGCAGGATGATCGTCTACCTCTATGATGAACACATGTTGATGTGAGGTCAGCTGGTAGGTCAACGGCCTTCCAGGCCTGTTGCACCATGAAGTTTTTATGTAAAGATATGTAATATTCCCTGAAAAAAATACATACATATATATATATATATATAATATGCATTGCAGAGACTCTTGATGTCCCAACTCCTTTCAAAAAACATTAAGCTAAAAATATATAAGGCTGTTATTCTACCAGTTGTATTATATGGGTGCAAAACATGGACTCTTACTTTAAGAGAGGAAGGAGATTTCAAATATTCGAGAATAAAATACTTAGGAAGATTTTTGGACCAAGAAGAGATGGACAGGTGAATAGAGAAGCCTACATAACAATGAACTGCATGGTCTTTATAGGAAGCCAGATATAATAAGAACAGTTAAGTCTCGTAGACTACGATGGGCAGGACATGTTGCACGTATGGGGAATGAAAGACTTGCATGGAAGCTTCTTGTAGGAAAGTCAGAGGGAAAAGCCCAGTTGGTAGACCAAGAATGAGGTGGGAGAATAACATTAACTATGATTTGAGGGAAGTAGATTATACAGGGAATGATTGGAAAGCATTAGCTCAGGATAGGGATATATGGATAGCTTATGTCCGCGCGGCCATGAACCTACAGGTTTGATAGTGCCAGTGAGTAAGTATATATATATATATATATATTAAATTAATATTAAGAAGCTAAAGCTGTTACTATGATTGAAATAAGTATATTAAAGTACACTACTAAATTATTGTAATCAAATGGTAAAGAGAAAAATTTATGCCTGAACCGGGAATCGAACCCCGAACCTTCAGCTTTCTGTGCTGATGCTCTAACCATTGAGCTAATCCAGCTTCCTTCCCATCCAAGCATAAATATATATATATATATATATATATATATATATATATATAAAATATGAACTATACCCTAAAATATGGATAAATATGAAAAAACAAATGTCTTAAACCTCTCCAAATACCCTAATTTGTAAACATATGTCAAATTTTTAACTTTAACTAATGTAAAAATAACCTCTCCAAATACCCTAATTTGTAAACATATGTCAAATTTTTAACTTTAACTAATGTAAAAATATGTATTTGCATAGAAATCCTACCCCTGGTGATGAGCATTGTTTGTGCATAACACCTATGGATGAATTAAAACACTGACTTTGCTCCAAACCCCAAAGACAAACATCATTATCTTCTTCTTTAGAACTCTGGAAGAAAAGTACGCTGCCTTTTTTCCACAAATGTTTAGATATTTAACTGGAAAGTCTTCTCGCTAGATTTAAAGCTGGCATGAAGGTAAAGGGTGAACCTTTATGAATGTTCAGTACCTGAGTGGGTTTTGAAAGGATGCTGAGTTGTTGGTGGATGTTCCTATACTTCTGATATAGATTTTTGTATATAGATTTTTAATATTTCTATAATAATTCAGATATGTAAATTCTATTATTTTGAAAGATGATTCTTGGTGAATTTTAAGAATGCATTTTCTTTAAAATTTTAACAATTTGTATTGTTCACTGATCCTCATGTATTGTTTACTGATAATTTATTAGTCAATAATTATATTCATATACATTTTAAATTCCTGAAATCCAAAGTGTCCCAAAAAAAAAAAAAAGGATCACATTAATAATGGTAAAATGTTGTGATACAGCCAATCCACTTGAAGCAAATACATAAAACAAGGAAGGATACAAGATTGAAGTTCTATAAAACAATGGCGGTACCGGTACTTTTACACGGAAGTGAGTCCTGGGTAACAAATAAGAGGAGTTTGAGTAGAATATAAAGTGCAGAAATGTCTTTTCTAAGAAGGACTAAAGGATGCACAAAATTGGAATTCATAAAATGAAGAAATAAGAAGTGAATTAGAAATATATTCAATAAATGATAGAATTCAACAACACTGCGTCGGCTGGGAAGAGCATCTTCAGAGAATGGAACAAACAAGATTGCCCAAGATATCATATCATTATAAACCAAAGGAACACACAAAGTTCCTGCTACCAGCTACTAAACAGGAAAGGAGATAAGACAAAAGAAGAGAAAAGAAATACCGGATGATTTTTACGCAACAGATGCAATGATCAATCGAGACTGGACTGGACCAAACAACAAGATATGCAGTGCAGTAACAAGACTGGCAGTGCATGGATATCACTACAAACTCTGCAGAATTTCAAACTATCATGATCCGTCAATGGATTGCATGTGTAAGCTCTGTGATAGGCCGTGTGCAAGATACCATTTCAATGTCAGTTAAAGAGAACAAAACCACACATTTGTGCGTGCTTCTTCTTATTATAAACCAAAGGGATTAAGGGACATAGGAAGACCTAGGAAGAGTTGAAAAAAATCATTGTGAATTCGGAACAGGTGAATCACCTAAACCTTGAAGTGAAGATGATGATGATTTTCTCTCTGTAATCTCATAAACAATGAACCTGAAGCTGCATTCAATATTTTAATTCAGTTGGTTTTTAAAATTAGCTAATGAAACAGTGATAATAGTGGTTCCACTAACATTTCATAATAGTTTCCGTTTTCAAAGAGAGTGAGGATAGAGAGAGAGAAAGAATGTGAGGCTGGATTATTAGATCAATGATAAAACACCAACATGTAAGGAAGAAAATCTGTGATTCATATCCCTGTTCATGTACGATTTTTTAAAGCATATGTTATAGCCAGTAGAAGCTAGCATGGAAAAAATTAGCATATAATTTGTGAATATATAGGACACGCTGTTCTGTATAAATGTTGGCAGTAATGGTCTAGTGGTAATGTTCCTTGCCTCTAGTCCCAAGGATTGTAGGTTCAAACCGGCTGGGGTCAATGGATTTTTAGGATCGAAAAATCCAAAGGAAACGTCCTCTGGGAGGATTTTAAGTCATGGGTCCTGAATCTGAAGATTTACAGGCTCGTAAAAAAACTACAGGCCTGAATGTAAAGGCCTATGTGCAAAATTTAACTACCTTCATTTAACCAAGTAATACTTTAATTGTCTACTAGATGTCTCATTGAGGCAATGTGCTAACCACATGTCACTCGTTGACATCTGTAGGTAAATAAGGATAACTAAATTAGCCTGGTTAAGAAACTCTCATTAAGGAGCACATCTGTCCCCATGTGGGACATATGAAGTACATACATACATACCATACATACATACTGTATAAATTAATCATATCATATATATAATAGTGAAATTATTCTAAATAAGCTATTAAGTTTAATAATAAAAACTGTTGAAACTGATGAAAGTTGTCCTGAGCAGAGCTGCCACCAGATAGAGACTGACCAATGAGCTTTCATACATACCTCCAGCTGATGAAGGTGCACGTCGAAGTGAGGAAGTTCTGCGAATTTTGCTCCCACTTCCAGGGGGAGCTGGTGCATGCAGCGTCAGTAGCAGCAGCAATCCAAGAAGAAGAAGAAGTGATTGGAACAAGGAGAGGGAGCAGGAGATGTGAGTAAGAGTAGAGTTAGCACAAAGAACACACACACAAACTAGTGCATAACACACATTTACTAGAAGCTTCCTGTAATCCCATCGGCTGCTTTTTGCTACATTTGTTAGAATCCATTAAAAGCCATCAACAAAACTAACTTTTTTTTGCAGAAAAATCATTGTACACAAACACCAACTGTGCCCAGCAAGGACAGTGTTTTATTTTTTATATATTCTGAAATTATAACTTTTTTAATCAGAAGAAAAGTACTAGAAGTTTAATGCTGTGAATGTTAAGGAAACATTTGCATTCTCAGATAGCATTTTTTGTTTATCCCTAAGAAAATTCAAAAATTATTGCACAATAGGCAGACTATATATATATATATATATATATATATAAAATAAATTATATAAAACAATCTTCCTAATAATGGTCCATGAAACAAAGAAGTCTTGACCACCGTCCATTTAGTCATCAAGACTGATATATTTAATAAAATCAAGCAATAGTCTGAGAAAAAATTAATTGACATAGTATAAATGAAAACTTAAAATAAATAGGATTTCTGTTAAAAATTACATCTTCAAAATAAAAAGGAAGTAAAAGTAAAGTGATCTCACTACAGGCATTGTGAGACCCCTGGGATAGTAGGGAGGTTATGGCTCCCACTTTTTTAGACCATCGGCATGAAATGTCATGCTGGGTTCTCAGTCCTACATGAAGCCTCCTTTACATCTATAATACTGTCATTAGAGGCTGAGCTGACCCCAGGACAGAGGGTATAGGCCAGTTTTAAAAATTATTCCCACCAGGGCTTAAAACCCTGACCTTCTGGCATGTACCATGTTCACTTAACCAGCTAAGCTGAAGCATGCTCCTAGAAAAAAGTAAACATATGGGAAATTTCTATAAGAAAATACTGAAAATGCAAATATATATAATAAATATTTAGTTACTAGTACAAAATTCACTTAGTGTGATAAAAATTTAGATAAAGAATTAAATTAATCATGAATTCTTCTTACCTCATACATCTATGTTTTTTTAACACAGAACTGCAGTATCGGGAAAAAAATATCATTCCCATCTTCAACTGTTTTCTCGATACTGCAGTTCTGTGTTAAAAAACATAGATGTATGAGGTAAGAAGAATTCACAATTCATTTAATTCTTATTAAGAAAACCTCATAAAGAAAAAAATTCCCAAATTTATTATATTAAAAGAAATTACATATTAAATTGTGTACATTATTTGTGACAAATCAATTTCTGCACATCTAACTTGTGGGACAGATTAAAATGAATAATGCTGAGATCAGTTATTGTGACACATTAATATTATAATTATCTCTATTATCAATGAAAATATTAAATGAGGAAGTGTTAAGCAGTTACATGCATATGCAGCTGATAGGATCCAGGACTATCAAGTTACTGAACACAGCCAAAGCAACTAATGTAGCAATGTGGCGGCTACTCAGGCCGCACCAATACATAACATGCTATTATATTGCACCTTGTGACTGTACCACAAACAAATGCAGGTCTATTCTAGCTTATACATTAACATTTACTTGAGTTTACTATATCTCAGCAATAAGAAATTGTTTTTAACTGAATGAGGTAGAGATTTGAAAAAGAAAAGGCACCAAGAGCTATAATTTCCTTATAACAAAGATATTTGATTTCTATAACATTTGAGATTATTACATTTTGAATGGTCTCCCTCTAAGTTGTTAAAACTTCAAGTTTATTATAAAATATTGTGTATGGATTATATACAAAAATATATCATTCACAATAATTTTTCTTTGAATTAGTTTATAAAAAAATAATTTTAATAAAACAGGAGTTCATAAATAACTGTAATTCATATTTTCTGACATGTTATACTTCTCTCTTCTTTTTTATAATGACTCTTCAAAGGTAATATTCAATGACAGTCTGGTTATTTATCATATAAAGTAAAGTAATCCCACTACAGGCCTCAGGAGGCCCTTGGGGTAGTAGGAGATTAAGGCTCCCATTTTTTCTGGACATTTGGCACTTAATGTCAGCTAGGTTGTCAGCCCTGCATGACGGCCGCCTTTATCCCCAGGACAAGCACCTGGTACTCATTTCCGTTTAGAGGCTGAGTCAACCCCAGGGCCATAGTACCTCCAGAGGGTTTGGGTCAGTTTAAAAATCCTGACCCCACTGGGACTTGAACCCTCGACCTTCCAGCTTGTAGCGGAGTGCCTTAACCACTATGCTACGGCGTGCCCCTATAAGCAATTGTTAAACTGGAGTTCTAATTATAATATTACTGATTTTCATTTATGAATTTTCAATGTTTTAACTATTTATTTCCGAGTTTAATTATGAAAATAATTTGATGTAAAATGAAATCAAAACTATTTGAAAAACCTGTTTATGAAGAAGTGTCCTATTATTACCTACTATTACAACATAAAAGGCTATTAGTCTAAAATTAAGCCTTATCACAACTACAAACACTATTTGTGAACAGCTATCAAAAAACTAGATATTGTTACGACTACTAAGCTATTTATAAACATTTGATCTTAAATTTAGCTTTTATAATGACCATGAAAACTTATTTGTCAAATATGTCATAAAACCAAGTATTGAGATGAATACAAAAATCTGATTATGAATATTCATTACGGACATTATAAAAAAAAATGTTGGCAAAGCATTTGTCATGACCGACCCAAAAATACAAAAGTAAGATTCCCTAATCATTTTCTACAAACTGATTTTTATAAATAAATTCCCATAATATAAAGCAACATTACAAATATATTTAAAGTTACTTTTACTCCTTCTGTCCTCTATCATATATTAAAAAATTATCTCTTACAAAATTGGAACGCTGAGTGTTAAACAGTATTAATTGTGCTTTAACAAGAACATTATTCTTCCCAACTGTTTTTTACCGAATAAAGTTCAAATATGTAGAACCAAATTTTGTATTAACACAATTTATGACTGGACATGGTAAATTTGGACATTATTTGGAACGATTTAAAATAGGTACAGATACCTGTATTTGCAAAAACTCCAGCCATACTATCTCACATCTGTTACTTGAGTGTCCTGTATTTGATCCCAAAAGACATGAATTTATTAAAAAATTAGGTTATTGCCATAATAGATTGGGGCATGCTGTAGCGTAGTGGTTAAGGCACTGCGCTACAAGTCGGAAGGTCGAGGGTTCGAGTCCCGGTGGGGTCAGGATTTTTAAACTGACCCAAACCCTCTGACGGCACTATGGCCCTGGGGTCGACTCAGCCTATAACGGAAATGAGTACCAGACGCTTGTTCTGGGGTAAAGGCGGCCGTCACGCAGGGCTGACAACCCGGCTGACATCAAGTGCCGATTGTCAAGAAAAAGTGGGAGCCTTAACCTCCTACTACCCCAAGGGCCTCCTGAGGCCTGTAGTGGGATCACTTTACCTTTACCTTTACCTTTACCATAATATATTTCAACTGCCTTTGTCAAATATTTTATGTAAGAAGTGTTGCTATAGAAAACTGTGTGACTTTATCCATCATATTTTAAGAGACTTTGAGTTAGTTTTTTGTTAATTAATTTGTTTGTTCATATTACATTCTTATGTAATGCTAGAAATTAACCATACTCTAAATTCCTGTAAATAATTAATTGTATTGTGGTGAAATAGGATTCGTATTATTGGAAATTCAATAAAAATAATAAAAAGTTAGCCTACACATTTTTAAATCAATCATAAAATTAATACCTGGAGTAAACACAAAATTATAGAAAAAACAAAAACTAATTCCAAATACCATGTAAATATTATTTTATAATTTACAAATACATAATACTGGGCAATACTATTTACCTACAGGTGCAGTTTCATGTTTACATGCTCGTCCAACAAAAATAACCAATTCATTCACTAAATTGAACACAAAGTAGCTTGCTTAGCTTTCATGGATTTACACTATTCAAAATACAATTTCTACATATAAAAAGTCTACTTGGCCCAACAATTCATACATCACATTTATAATTGTATTGAGTTCTTGATGAAATGCGGCATCACAAATCACTGATTCTCGCCTGATTTACCACATTAGAAACACGTTTATTGAACCACAATGGCACCAGATTTTGCAACAAATTTAATTAGACTTAACTGATGTAAATTACTACTTATAAGTTTTTTCTTTACATTGTAAACTGTAATTTTATATTATTTTTCCCCTTCAGTATTATAGGAATGATCCCATAAAATCTAGTAAGTGCAGTAGGATTACATACTCTATTATCTTGGAATTCAAACTGCTTATTATGAATTTCAATCTTATAAAATCTTCAAACATCATATAATGAATAATTCAGTTGGAAATTTATTAAGTCTGGTTAGAAAAGGAATGAAGATTTTGGAAGTACACCAGTAGATTGTACACTTTTATTATGTGTATTTTGCAAAATTTATAATTTTAATTTTTAATGAATTATGGAATTATGATTAATGGCAAATAGATTTTAGTTATGAAAATCCAACCCAGCAATTGACTTAACACTGAATGAAATCATGAAGGTCCAAGAATTTTAATTGTTGACTTCCCAAATACAAGTTACTGTCACTCAAAAAGAAGATAATATTTAAGGAATTTCACTGAAACAGATTATTATGGATTTTAAATATGGTATTTTTGCTAATAATATATTTAGTAGCATCAACTATAAAAAATAACCAGTTTCAAATTTTTATCTTTAAAAATTTGATAAGAGAAAACTTGCAGATATTTGTATTATAATATATTTATATAATCAAGACATTTAATATTAATATCCCCTCCTGCACTACATTTTGCAAATTTATTCACAATCTGAAACTGTACTGAAACTACTGTAGCCCTACTAAATTTTGTAAACTTATCTTTTTATGAAGAAATTATTACTTGCACCAGGAAGCACTTCAAATTTGCTACTGACACTGTTTATCTCTACTAATATATTTTATATGTCAATGTTTTAACTCAAATCAATTAAACTCCAAGCGCAACAGGCGTAGAAGACCCTTGGTCTACCAGCCAGCCTCACGTCCAATTGTGTTAATCACAGAAGTAGACGATCATAAGCCAGTATAGGGATGACGTGTGGTCAGAATGTCGGATCCCCCAACCATTATAGTTGGTCTTCTCAACCTGGAGATGCTACTTATTGTAGCTACCCAAATGCCCCACGATGTTGAGTTCTTCCCCCATGGTGACTCGAGCCAGCGCAAGTCCCATAGCTCTGCACCAAGGCATCTTGCCTTAAACATTCGGCTATGGCGCGGGACCAAATCAATTAAAAGTGACATATAAATAAGGTGAACAATGAATTGCACATGTGCACACATACTTTATATATATATTATATAAGAAAGTAACTCATAGTATTTTCAGATTTTTATCAAAAATATTCTTATTGGTTCTTAAGGAAATATTCAACCGCAATTTTTTAAATTCCTACACATTGTTGATATTAAATGTTTCTTGTGTATGATCCTAAATATTTTAATGTTTTCTCTTGTCATAGTCTGCAGTATTTCAATCACAGATCATCATATATTTAATTTCTGCTGTGTTCTGCATCTAATCTTATTAACATTATTTTCTATTAGATTCACATAATCTAAAGGCCAAAGTTGGCAAATACTATTCACACCTAAACATAGATTGTTCTCATGCATTTTTGTAATGGCATACTCAATACCAAAATTGAATAGAAATGATTACAATGCATCTCCATGATTCAATCATTCTCAATGGAAAAGCTAGTTGTCATGTTTTCTCTGGATTTCATCCAAGTTTATCTTTAATAATCTAACTCATATATCCAACTCAAACAAAATTTTGTAAAGAGCATCCATCTTTTCCTAACAGATGTCTAGCTTTTTCTGAAATCTATAAATGTTTGGTGCACTGGCTGATTGTACTTCCATTTCTTTCCTAAAATTTTCGGGATATTGGATATTTGGTTAATTCTTCTATTTTATTAAGGCCACACTGATATTCATTTATAAATAAATAAATAAATAAATAAAGCCTGATATGTCCCTTTAGGGCAAAGGCCTCCTGTACAGGGGTTAAGCTCTATTGAGAATGTCACCCGGTGAGCTACTCCGTGGTGAGAAGTTGACTTGGATTTAGCACTTGGTTTGTATACATTGTCTGTTCTGTGATTAGTTAATGCACAGTTGGCTCTCCATCATTCTCCAGCTTTTCCTGCATCTGGCGATTATATGTAGAGTTAATCTCGGGGGGGGGGGGAAAGAAGTTGGATAGAATTTTGCAAAAAGTCAAAAAACCGGAAATTCTACAATAATTATTACAGTCAGTTTGTCACAAATCTCATTGTACAATTATTCACCCCTTTTGAAATCAACTTAGTTGGGATTTGATCTCTTCCAACTTTCATTACAATAAGTTCTGCTGTATGTATAATCACTTTTCTGCGAAAATATTATCTCAATGCATATTTAGTAAGAATTGTATAAGTTAGATGAAATTCATAAAGGTTTTCTTATTCTCTAAGTTTTGATGGAGTTCATCCTTTCTTAAAATTATTTATTTATTTATTATTGTGTTATCTTTCTGCTGAAAAATTCTTCACATTGTAAAACTTGATGATACAGATGTAAATAATGTTATTTATATTTTCCTATTTTGTTTCTTGGTTTTAATGCATATTTAGAGCAAATAGAAAATAAAATATGACTTCCTAACTAGCAGACCTGGGTCTAATATCTGGCAGTCATTAAACATTTAATTTTAAAATTTTCAATCTCTGGGCTACCAAGAGTCAGTGGTGCACAATTTTTAATCTCTAGATTGTGCACCAGATGTCCACATTAAATTGCAAACTCCCCCAAAGTATATATGTTGAGAAGGCATGCAGTACTGCTGACAGCAATTCGTCTGTCAGATAGGGATGTTAAGTCTGGTGACCAAATTGGTGCTTTACAACAAAGTAGCTCATGTACAGATACTTTTCTTCATCATCATTATCATCCCTCAAACAATATACTTACACTACACAAAAACTCTTAAACATTCTTCCTATGCTCCTGTCCCGTATTATAAGAATACATTATCAATGTTAACCAATCTGGTGCATAAATTGAAATAGACCACATTAACACCATCTATTTACCTATTGCACAACTCTTAGCACAAAAATGCAATGGTTGGTATTGGAACACATATATATTTAAGATTGGGCCTGGTTCTTTGCACACTGTAATATCAGCGTTGAATGGCCAATGCACAAAATAAATGTTGGAGTAACTTATTATTGTATTTTTACATTTTTTTTTGTCTTCATAATGTTAAAAACAAAAGTTACTATGGAATTCTCATATTATGAATTTAATTAACAATCAGAAAGGATAAATTCAGTAGACATAAAGCATAGAATTGTGAGATAATAATAAACTCAACTATTTTTAGAAATGTATGCAAATATGTTAATTGATATATCCTAAATCATGCACTTATGTGTGGTGCAGTCACAAAACAAATAAAATCATACTTCTGACTAAGAGCCACTACAAAAAAAAATAGATTTAACACTAAACTTTGATCACACTTATAATAATTCTCATGTTTTATGAAAATAAATTATGGTTCTCCAACATCCATTACTTAAATGTCTGTTAGATTGGAATAATTTTTTTTATTATAAAATATTTATAAATCCTACAGTATACAATGTTCTAAGAACATCAATATATTAAAAATAATTGAAGAGTCTAGTGAGAGAGGGAGAAGAAATGGAAAAAAAATTGGGTTTTCTAAAGCATGTATTGCAACATTATTTGTACAATAAAGGGGCAACTCTTTTCTTCTTAACTTATTGTTATGTAAACTATGCAAAAGGAAAAATATAAATTTTAACGTAAATAGTACTGGTTATGACCTTGTATGCTATAATTAATAAAACAATAAAAAAACATTTTATACACACATATCAAATAGTTTTATCCTGAAATTCATTGGAGAACATTTTCTAACAACTCACCTCATAGATTTCATGTTTTTCATGATACTGCAGTTTCAAACAAAATCAGTCGGAGTTATGGCTGAAGATGAATGTGATTTCGTTTGAAAGTGTAGTATCGTGAAACACATGAAATCTATGAGATGAGATGTCAAAAAAATGTTCTCCGATGAATTTCAATGATTATTATTTAATTTTAGGAAGTTATGTTTTGAGGTTATTTTAATTACATTATTTTCAGTCTGATCATCTTACCTCAATATTAATGTTGATTCGTTTTTGGACACGTTTCAAAACAATTCTGTTTTATCATCGGCTTGTCCGGACTGTCTAACATGTCCAAGAACAAATCAACATTAATATTGAGGTAAGATGAGACTGAAAATAATTGAATTCCATGAGTATACCTCATAATGTTTACTTCCCAACATTAATTTAATATAGTTTTATCCTGGTTGAAATACTTTTGCCTGAGCATATATCATGTTATCAGGCTTACATATCAACTAAAAACATCTCTTCTGGAGTATCTTCACTGTCAAACGTTTCTGTGGATTTCAGTTTTTGGTACACCATGAAAAATTGGAGGAATATATGGCATTAGTGTCAGAGATCTTTTAACTTCAGGGCTGATATAGGTTTTCTGTGTGGATAGAGTAGTGGTATTTCCTCAATAAGTTTAGTCATATAAGGATGATAAGCCATGGGGTCTCTCCTGGTTTTGGAGCGACAACCTGGCATCTTCTAGAAGAGTTTCAGTCTGTGTCACTCTTCCATGTCAGAATAGATGTGTTTGAAGAAGAGTATACCTGGTTATTTACCATATTTCACAGTACTTACTTTCCTAATATTATGGTAACACCATTTACTGCAACACCACTTTTTACTATCTCACCGTTCAGCTGCTGAAAATCCTTGAAATCTTCTGTTGTCATTGAAATTACCTTAAACAGGTTTTTGACTCTGGCATTTTTTACAACTTCATACCACTGGTCAGATGTGTAAATATGTTTTATTTTATTTTTTTTCCATTGTGCCAAAATCTCGGTCACTGGGTAAATAGATATGTCCAGGAACAAGGAAATAATGTTGAATAGAGTCATAGAGTCCTTTGACAATGAGAAATAGTACATATTAAACACTGTATTATTTTTGTTTTGTTCTGTGCAAAGGTCTGAGAAAAATCAACTTTCCTTTATAATGAACATTTGAGGGATTACTCAGCACTTTCATGATACATGATGCAATTTCTTACGAACCTCGTGAGGCAATATCTTATGGCCACATGCATATAATACCTGAATTGGAGTTGCACATGTGGAAGCCAAGGTTGTATACCCACAACTGTCTTAGTTAGAACAATGTCTCTGTTGGAATTGTAGGCATTGGCAGTGCTTGTTGTAAATCATAGGTGATTACACAGTAATCACAATCATTAGTGGAACAAGCCTTTGTGCATTCTCTCAACAGAGCATATGCTTTGTCAGCTCGAAGTTGATGTAGCCTGACATTCAAAGGAATATCATCTTTCGGAGAAGCACTGCACTCATCACAAGTTTTACATGTGTGTATGTGGTAACTTGAAGCCTATATTAAACTCTGCATTGAAAACTTTAGCATACACTTAATTTTTTACGGTAAAATTCTGATTCTTGGCATTCTCTTTCATAGAGGTGGTACATTTCAGCCATGGATTTTTGCACAGACAATCAAAGCTCCTACCAGAATCTGCATCCACTTGCAACAAGAATATATATCTGTCCAAAATGAGTCAACAAATGTAATTCAAGCTGAAAAGAGTGTTAAAATTCCTCAGCCTCCACTAGTAGACAAAACACTAAATGATCATAGAAACCCAATGGAGAAACAAGATCACACATTAAACATTAATTTTGAAGTTGCCCTCAAGACACTAACACCATTACCAGCACATCTGAAAATAAAATAAATAAGAGGAAGTGCAGAACACAAAAAAGTGAAATATTAACATCATCTAAATATGGGAATAGCCTGGAAGAGAAGAAAATCTCTTTTAAGCCTGAAGTCTATTTTCGAGCCTAAACAATGCAAAAAAAAAGTGAAGTGAAGGAAAAAGGATAAAAAACAATACAGTCAGGCAAAAGTTCAGATTCTGCTTCAACATACAGAAAGCCAGTTGAAGAAGGAACAACCAGATGCATTCTATACAAGAAAGATTTTGGCAAAGATTGGATACAATGCAAGGACTGTAATTGATTGTCTCATGAAGCATTGCAAATATAGATGAAACTAATTCTTTCTACCATTGTAATGAATGTAATAAAAGAAAATCATGACCTGAATGTATATAATGTCAACTCTCCTCTCTGAAAAAAGCAGTGGGGAGATATTAAAATATGTTATTAATTTTATTAATATGATTCTTTATATGTCTATTGTATACAACACAAATTAAAGTATATGCTCATAATTTGATTCTGTATGTTTAAAATTCCATTTTTCATTCTTTATCTGGAATATTTGCTCATTTTGGCTTAAGTGTCCAGAGCTGCCTCCCTTTCCCTTGCATTGTCCAGCAGGTTCAGAAGTGTAGTAGTCTGCAGAAACTGAAAGTAAGCTAATCCAGTTAAGCTTGTTGACAGAATTTCAGGTGCCAGTGATGAATCCAAAATTTTTATCGCAGAATTTCATGGGAAATATTTATTAGTGATTCGAAACAGCAATTACATGTGACTATTCATACTGTTAAAATTGCCATCATGCATAAAGTCATCTGTGAATAACTCATGTGTGGGGAAGGCACTATCATTACCACTTCAACGAAGAAACCACTGATGCAAGATATTATATATTGTATACAATTTCCACAACCTTCTGAACGAAGTTTGTACGTTGCATTCATGCATTACCCTCCAAATGGAAAGGTGACTCCATGCCCATAGTATGAGCCACAGCATGCATGCTGTTTCATGGTGTCTGACTAAATCTCTCAACCATATCGTCCTCAAACTCCAGTGTCCCCACATCATGGCTTCCATCACCAACATGAAAAGGATGCACGTTTATTATTTCAATCAATGAATTGCAGCAAAGATACTATGAAGTGGATATAGTTGCTCATAGATGGTGCGAGCTTCTCTTCCATTTTTCCTACCCTCATCATAATATATTATCATGTTTGTCAGTTTAGAGAACTCATCCATATTTATTCACATCCAAACAACAATAAACTGAAATACTGGTAAGGCAGAGCGAAGTCATACAACTCAGAGTAAAAACTAACTAAGACTTGGTTACATGACATAGCACATACCTATGACTATATGAACTCTAACAAAAAATTATCCTCTGTACGACCTATCATTTTTAAAAGTTTATCAATGAAGTCCTGAAACACTCTGTATATACCAAACACCATAAACTAAAGCACAATTGTGTGTTCCTAAAATTACATTTCACGAGCAAAATCTGAAAGATAAATGTGCGAACATGCACAAACATACATACACACATACTTCAAAATAAGATTTTCTCTGAGATTTAAAGCTCAAATTACATAATATAACCTGGAGATTAGCTAAAGAGATTTTAGTTAGGGGAAGGTTATTTTCCCTGAAAATATATTTCATAAATGTATTTGTTTGGTAAACAGAAAGTGCTTAATTGCTATATAGCTGCCGAATTATAAATTACATAACATGATCTTAGAGCTTAATTTATTAGTTTCTTTTCTTTATATTATAATCATAAAAGTATGAAGCATTAGCATAAGTGGCAAGGTGGCTGACTACGAGTTGGAAGAACAGGTTCAATCCGAGAACAGCAGAAAGTGGAATTTTTTCTTTACTTATTTTGTTTTTTGTCATGCTCTAAGCCTTGTACTGGAAATTTCTTTGAGACAGAGTGAGCCAGAGTGCAAATATAGATATCCTATCTCTTCTTGTGCCACATAGATCTTACATCGGTAACCCACATGCTTTTAAGGCCATTACCTTTTCATTCATAAAGTTACAGTATATCATGAAACTAATCACATAAACACAATATTTTATTATTATATTTTATATACGACAAATTCCTTGAATCATATCTTATGTAAATATTCACAGGCTAATACTGAAGAATAATACCAAAAAAATGTTTTTGGTAAGGCAGCTCAGTCAGAAGTATGACAAAATACACCAATCACAACATGTTTCTCTACCTATGGTTGACTGAAGTTAGTTTATACTTGTTCTTACTCCTTCTGATGCTAACACAGTGAAATCTTTCTAAATTATACCATGTGAATCAAAGTTTAATCTTTTTCAATTTTAAAATATTCTTTATAAATTATTAGGCATCACTTGTATGCCCCTTAATATGATGACAGTAATTTTGAACTTTGCTTATTTTTATTGGCTTTACATAATATTTTGAAATATTTTTTTTTGCAAGTATATTATTTATTTTATTTTTTTATATTTTTAAAATTATTTTTATAATTATATCAATTTTTATTCATACGTCCTTAAGTGACTTTTTTTTTAATTATATTTTGGAGATTCCTGCTTCGGATGGCTATTATACTAATTTTTCTCTGGTATTTTGAGAACATATATATCATTATATAAACACAATAGTTGTATTTATTGTATCAAAAAAAAAAAGATATATAAGGAAAACAGCTACTAATATTTAAAATTAATGTTATATATGGTAGTTACAATTAAATCTTTTTTTTTGCAAATTATAAAATGCAATCAGATTATATTCAAGCCATTACAATTTTCATCTCATCTTTTTTTCAAAATTTCAGCCTATTCTTATTATCAATATTCTCCAGTTTTACCTTAGTATCACTCATATGAGTTTTTAGGTTGTGTCTGAAACAGTGATGCTAAGCTAATAATCATGCTTTTTAGAAAATATAAATAAATCTAACTCCCCAACAAAGGAAATTATTGAACTAATATATATAAAATAATTATATTTCAAGTCCCTTTGTGGCACCTACATGCCAATTCTCATGAGGAAGGAGAATCATCTATACAGAATATAAAGGGCATGGAGTGTCTTGGACATGTGTATACACAAGCCACCTCCAAAATTGTAAAATTCAACATGACATTTGTCTTAGTGGCCATGTAGAATCTTCAAAGAAATCATAATCAGATTGACTAGTATGGGGGATTAAACCCACTAATCCCAAAAGCAAAGAGGTCTACATTTTTACCAAGAAACAAACATACCAATAATTGATTCATTCTCTTTGTTAAGAACATCATTTTACTTAATTACTTCACTATTTTTTCTTTCAGCAGATATCCTACCAATTAAAATTCTTCAATTGAGTTGGTGTTTACTTGATGAAAATCCATATTTATTAATTAAATAAAAATAAAACGTAGTTTTATTTGATTTTCATATTTATTATATAATTCAGTGACAGCTGTTTCGGTACACTGTACCTTCTTCAGACATGTTAACAAATTATGAATTGTGTTCCAACTGATCAAAGCAACAATACAACAATATTTATTTAAATTTTTAAATTTAACAAAGGGGATTCATTCAAATCAAGTTGAGAATTTAACAGTTTTTTACTACTTTTAAATGTATTAATTTCTACAGCCTCCAAAAGATCTAACTTCTTACCTTTAAGATAGGGGTAAGAAGTTAGATCTTTTGGAGGCTGTAGAAATTAATAAATTTAAAAGTAGTAAAAAACTGTTAAATTCTCAACTTGATTTGAATGAATCCCCTTTGTTAAATTTAAAAATTTAAATAAATGTTGTTGTATTGTTGCTTAGATCAGTTGGAACACAATTCATAATTTGTTAACATGTCTGAAGAAGGTACAGTGTACCGAAACAGCTGTCACTGAATTATATAATAAATACGAAAATCAAATAAAACTATGTTTTATTTTTATTTAATTAATAATTAAAAATCTAATTAAACCTATTTAAAAACAATATTTTATACAATCCAAATAATAAATATAATTTTAAATTGCAAATTCCGATTGAGGGTCTTTCCACTTTTCAGCGGTTGCCCTTTTACCAGCCGGCTGCTGGCCCTTCACACCCACATGTGTCAATCACAGAGGTAGATGATCAACAGCCAGTGTAGGGGTGACATGTGGTTAGCATGTCGAGTCCCCCAGCCGTTATCGCTGGTTCCTCAACCTGGAGCCGCTACTTATTGTAGCTACCCAATTGCCTCACGATGCTGGGTGGGCACCGGTCCCATACTGGCCGAAATACCATGAGAAAATTCCTTCCCCCATGGAGACTCGAACCAGCGCAAGTCCCATAGCTCTGCGCCAAGGCTTCCTACCTTAACCGCTTGGCTACGGCGCGGGACAAAATTGCAAATTAATGTGTTAAAACCTAAGGCAGTAATATTTTTTCTGGAATTAAAAAAAATTACATTTTTGTCAAATTTAATGGAAATAAGAGGAATTTTAATGTGTTCTAATTTATTTAAAGCTAAAGATAAGCTATTAATCAAAGTGAATTTAATGCCATTTAATTTAAACAAAATATGCATTTATTAATTAGTTTTAATAACATTAATTAGGTAGTAAAATGATGAAGATTTCACAAATTAAGTATAAATCATATTCCAGTTAGAATTATTTTTTAATAAGTGTAATATTAGTACTTAAGCGAGTTTAACATTTTGTTAATAGAAATATTTTTGTAATGTTAAGCTAAAAATAAATATAGTAATGTTATGATACCTTTTAATTTTATGTACAGTATAATTCTAAAATTATGATTTCACCGTGTTACCTGCCAATTGACAAATAAGAATTATACAGTACAATGAAAATTGCTCAGTTTAGGATATGCCAACTATTTTTAAGGAGTAATTCAAGTAAATTTAATAAATTATTAGTACACAAAACTTTGCAATAATTAATAAGTACAATAATAAAGTAAGTTTAAAAAAGTGTTATGGTACCAAGAAAATAGTTAATGCTGTAATACACATGACTTACCATAAATTACCTGTTCTTTATTATTTATTTGTTTCACTTACCAGTTGTGGACGGGACAGATTTTGATGCAGAAAATGCACCTCGCCTGGGAACACTACTAGCTCTCTTAGTTGCAGATTTCTGTGGATAACAAATGCAGTATTTCAGAAACAACAGAAGTTAACGTAAATTGGGAATGGATGTATTCATTAGATTCTGTAATAAACATACTAAATTAATTCTTCTGCAATTAATGTTGAAGTTTCAAACTTTTATTGTGAATTAGATAATACCAATAATACACTGAAAGTACTTTTATTTAATTCAGCAACTAAAAAGGAGTCTGTTGTACTTTTTATTTTTTTTTACAATGGTTCTCAGTATATTATGTCAATTATAGTGTATGGTTTAGCATTCCTTCTCATCCTAGATATATTTAGCATCCTGATTAAAATGTGCAAACATCTGGTGTAAGAAATGAGTAGTTTAATTTCAGTGAGAAGTGTTCTCTATCAATATTTCACCAAATATCATGGCACCAGGACACTCAAACCCATTGGAAAGATTACATTGTTTGTCTAGATATATCTTGCAATTCTTGATGGAACTATGAGCTAGTTCTATCATTGATGAGAGTTATCTGTACTTAATTTCTTATGAACGATCATTGATAAATATGAACCAATGATTTTTCAGAGAAGTTGACCTGAAATTTTTATCATTAACCTTAGAGTTGAGAAAAATTGTAAATAATTCAAACTAGAAAATTCAACCTAACTGTAACTGAATCAATATCCATAAAAACACAAGTTTCTTTTTTTGCCATATACATGCTATGGCTGGTAGAACATAAATCCATGATTCTGGGAAACAGTGATTCAAACAAGTGTACTGTACTATAAGAAATACATAATGGCTATAATTCTTTCCATATTTTCTTCTGAAGTTCTATGCCTTTCTGCTAAGTAATACACTTCTGAATCTTTTCTTGAGGCACTTATTTCAGCACACAGAATTTAACATGGCTTTATTACAACATTAACACAATTAAAACACAAAAATAAAATCTACATCTCTTACTGGAATAAAAACTCTTTAATTGCACAGGCATAATAAATAATTCACAGAAAATTTCGATTTTTTTTTTGTTTAATGCCACCTGGTTGTCTTTTATTACATTTTTTGGCTTTCTCCCCTGGCATTGGCAGAACTGTAATCCATTTCTTAGGTTGGGGCACCTGGAAGGCAGAGTTACATTACCCCAATGATATGATGAGTGATAAATGATAATGAAGCACCAGGAGAGTTCTTAACCTAAATTCCAGACCATGGGAAACCACAGGAATAATTCCCTTTAAGAAAAAATTCCTATGGTCTGCCGGGAATCGAACCTGGGACCTCGTGAACAGTAGTCAGTAACACTGACCACAAGCCCATGAGACTGGTCATTTTGAAAAATATTATCATTCACTTTCATAGGCCTTGCATGTTTAAATTTGGATGAAAAGTTTTTCATGTAAATTTAAAAGTTAGTAAATGAAATTTCAGAAAAGCAAATGCACAGAATTCACCATAATATCCCTGCATTTAAAAAGTGATGTAAGTAGAATTACAGCAGGCTGAATCAGGTGGAACCACAGAAGAAATGATAACATCCTTAGGGAAATGAATCGACACCCATTATATATTACATCCTTCAGTATCAACACAAATGACATCATATGGACCACATGTCCAGACACAGGATTCCCAAATCAATTTTATGTACCAACCAAATGCTACATCATTGGGACAGCCTAGGAAGAGATGACAGGAACACAATTTTTAGAGTGTAACAGTCATTTCAGGACTATGACAAGAAAGGAAGATGATAATGATCCCTGCATTTAAATTATGTTTCAAGCATCAAATGCTAGAATGAAATTATTTAATTGGAAAATAAATTTTGTTATAAAATGTTATTGTTGTGTCAGCTGTGCTAGCAAGCTTATCCTCTGACTACTGGATCTAGGTTCAATATCTAGTAGTTTGGGTTCAAAATTGTAATAGTAAAATTTTGAATCCCAGAGAGGGGGTATATAATTTCTAATAGATTGTACACTAAGTGCCTGGATTAAATTCTAAACTCCTTAGTATTTACATCTAGAAGGCATGTGATACCATTGAAGGCATGTGGGTTCATCTGACAGATAGGAATGTTAAACCTGATAGTCCTCTTGGTCGTTTTAACAGGTATAGGCTAGCTACATGCCATCACCATTTAAACATCTCCCTTCCTTTCACCATTATCCTTCATACAACATAAGGCACACAGACACTTGAAGAAAATAAAATTATCCTAGACTTTTCTCTGTTAACAATACAAGTACACTTCACCTACATAACATGGCCTGTCAATGTGGTTCACAAATTAAAAATAAATAAATAAATACCATCTATACTGGGGTGTAACCTGCAGCATGAAAAGTTAAGTGGGGCAGGTACTGTATTTTGAAAATATGATCATTTAATCACTTATGTAGCAATATTCATATAATACAAACTGGAACATAAATTAAAGAGGAGATCTGGCGCTAAAAGCAATTATATCTACAAAAAATATTAAATCAAATTAGGATATCAAGATCATTAAAACACTCAAAAGTTGGTAAATTTGGGGTGTAAGTTATTCTTTTTATTATAACGCTTTCTCTTCTGAAATCCATGTAACATGATTATGAGACAAATAAATTAGTTCTATACTATTCTTATCTCATATAGTTGTTTCTGTTTCAAGGCATGTTTGCCCCATCTTCAATTGGTACAGACTGATTTTTCCCAAGTTGTCAGCCCTGGATCTCAACTCCTGCTTTCTCCTTTTATGATCCAAAGAACTTGCTAATTAGGTTCCTCTCCCCAGGAATTTCAAAATTCATAATTCTCTCTTTGTTATTCTGCATGTAGATTTTTTTCTCATATCATGAGTTTGTTCGTGTTTTCTGTTTTAATAATTTTGTAGTTTTCTGACCAAACGTGAGTGCAAGAAAAACACAAAATAGATTTAAACACAAAATTATTAAAACAAAAAACACAAACAATCTCATCATACGGGGGGAAAAAAATCTACGGCTAACTTTACAACCTGTGATGAGACTTTTTTAATTCCTCCATAAACTTATGTCAAATTTTATTCTTAGGTTTCATTTTTCAAATTATTTCCCGCCATTTACAATGATTTTTACACATTTTCTAATGATTATTTCTATATATTTTTCAATGATATTTAACTACATACATAGCATGAAGATGTAGCAGCCATATTGATTTTAACAAGTATTCTATTGCAACAGCAGAGACATGTTTTAGTGCAGCCAACATAGAGTATTTATTAATTAATTGTACACATATACTTCAGAATTTCAGAACTTACTATTTATTTTTGGGTAATGCATTCTTTCACATATTAGAGTGCTTAAATTGCATTAGGTTAGCTTTTAGGTTGGTCTTTCACCGGTTAAAATACTTCAATTGCGTTAAGTTAGCTTTTAGGTTTGTTAAATATCATATATATGTTGGCTGCATCCTGTGATTCCATAGTGTAAACTGCTTTGCGTTTGTTGGTGCATGCTTCTGGTGTATGATTGGAACCTAGAAAAATGTTAGGCGTCACATGTTGTAAAGTATTTCCAAATGTACATACAGATGAACAAGGAGAGAACTATGAATTTTAAAATTCCCAGGGAGAGGAAGTTCTTTGGACCACAGAAAGAGGGAGCAGGAGTCATAAGAGTCGAGATCCAGGGCCAACAACTTGGGAAAACCAGTCTGTACCAACTGAAAATGGGGCAAACATGCCTTAAAACATATGTCTACCAGAAACAACTATATGAGGTAAGAAATAGTACAGAACACATTTATTTATTAATGAATGTTACTCATAATGTTACTTCCTATAGTATTTTCAAATGGTTATTAGAATTAATAAAGAAAGGGTTTGGGTTATTAAATATACAAAGCATTTTCCAAATTGTGGGACAAACAATAACAATTGTTCTGCTCGGGTTATTTTTTATTTATTTTATACTTAAATCCACAATAAATTATTGAGACCAGTTTCACAGTATTGTGATCAGCGCTTCTGACTGCATTTCATGACATAATCGGATTCAATTCATGTTCAGACCACAGGAAATTCTCCTTAAAAGAAATAATTCCTGTGGCCACCCATTGTCTGGAATTTAGATTAAGTTTGGGTTTAAAGACTCTCTAGGCATTTTGTCATCTATCATTTATCACCCATCATATCACCTGTCAATGAGGAGAGAATGCCAGAAATGTCGTAAGACAACCTGATGGCATTGAACAAATATATATATATATATTTTTTTTCACAGATGTAAATTTCATCATCATCATCATCATCATACATTCACGAATTTAGGCCATTTGTTGACCTGTTTCAGCCTCAAGAGAAACACCATCCAGAAGTCTTCTGAGTGGATGTCCTGGTGTTCTTCTTCCTGCAGGTTGATATCTTAACATTTGTTTGGGTATCCTGTGATCTTCCATTCGATGAACATGTTGCATCCATCTTGACTTATAATCAAAAATTTTGTTTTCTAGAGGTTCCAAGTGTAATTCTTCCAAGATGTCTTCATTTTTTTTTTGTGATCTAGTAGTGTGTATCCTGCAGTCCTCCGAAGGTATCATATTTCAGCAGATCTACGTGTCTGTATATCCTTCTGTTTCAACGTCCATACTTCGGTACCATACAAAAGAGTTGGAAGAGCTAGTGTTTTATACACTTTTAGTCTTGAATGTTTTTGGACTAACTGTGGCTTGAAGATAGAATTTATTAACCCTAAAATTCTTAAAAATTCAGATATTTTTGCATTTACATACTTTTCTTCTTCATATGAGATATTGCATCCTAGATACGTAAAATTATTCACCTGCTCCAAAATTTTATTGTCAAGTACAATTTTACTTCTGACAGGATCTATACCTTGAAATGCCATAATTTTTGTTTTCTCTGTAGATATCTTCAATCCATATTCTAAATATAAATTTTCCTTTGTTAAAATAACCCCAAATAGTCAAGGCTGACTCAAGTCTTTTCTTTAGTTCTGGTAGTAATATAATACATATCACACAATTCCTCAGCCTTAGTTTCAGTTCTTAAACAGGTTTCATTACTTCTCAGTTCAAGTAGTTACTCAGTTGCCGTAACAAGTGGATGGAACATTTCTAAACTCTATACTAAAAGAAAAGTATAGGGTGAAACCTGAAGTTGAACCTGGAATCCCTAAGATGTTAGTCAGATACGCTAACATCTAACCATTAAAGCAAGGAGATAGATAGTCACTATCTTTTTATCACTGATATAAAATTAACATTATTCTAATTTGCAAACTCTTTACTTTTTCAACATCTGTTGAGGGAAATAATATAATTTAATTTTCTTCTTCTTCCTTCCAAGTATTAGGCCAAGGCCTGTTACGATCCTATAGAAAATTTTCCCTCCAGCGTTTCATAGGACGGCCGAGTGAACTTCGTCCTCTTGGACCCTCAGGGGTCCTCATCTAGGGGATATGTGGATGGCGACCACAAGGTGCCCAAACTGAGCAAAACATTTCTTCCACTTACTTGTGTTTTGCACTCTTTTAACTTTACTGTCTAACCTCTCTTGGTTAACTCTTGTTTTTTCGACCCCGATGCTATTAGGGCATCTGAGGGCTAGGGAGTCTTTCCTTTCTTCCACTTCTTCTTTCCTTTATTTTCTTTTCTTCTCCAGAAAAGCCTGACCAGAGGCTATAAGATGGCAGCCCCATCACTGGTCTTGCCTTCCTTTGGCCAGCAACCAATCGAAGGGACTATTATTATGCTTTCAAGTCTTATATAATTTAATAAGATTAAAGTATATTCCATGGACAGAGGTATCGGTACAGGCCTTAGGGTACTACAGGTTAAGGCTCTCAATTTGAGGCAATTGGCATGATATATCAGCCGGTTGTCATTCCTGCATCACAGCCACCTATTACCCGCTTCCCTCTCTCACATGCATCTGATGCTCATTTCTGTTATAGGCTGAGACAACTTCAGAGCCATGGTGGTGCCACAAGGTTTAAACCAGTTCAAAAATTCATATCCTATCGAAATCAAAGCACAACCTTCCAACTTATAGCATATTACTTTAACTAACTATGCTACGGTGTACCTCCAAGAGCACAAAGATATAATATACAGTACAAAGCAAATATGAGACACTACCTTTTAAAATGAGGCAATCAAATATTTTTCATATTTCCTGCAAAAAAATAGAGATACAAGGTCTGTGGATTAGGGTGACTATATTTTTTTTAATGCAATAGGAATGAGGTAGTGCAAAAATCGAAAATAGACAATTTTAATGCAATCTTTCCATTGAGTGCTGAATCCAAAGCACAAACACTGCACTTGGTGGCATTTAAACACACAGACAGAATAACTGATAAGTGATAAGATTCTCCACAGCACAAAATTACATCTTTCTGTGGATTGTGAAACACAAAAGCATAAAAACTGCAGTCGGGGCCATAAGAACATACATACAAACAGAATAATTGATAATTATAGGATTCCCCAAAGCATAAAAATGGCTATACTCTCAAAATATTCATTATATCAGTTTCTAGCCACACAATTAGTTCTTCAGTTGAAGTGTGACTTCCATGTAATGATAGAATCACATCTAAAGAATCAATAACACAGTCAACATGATTTTTGTCTCATGAGTACCAATAGTTGGACTTAATGCAGTTTTTTATCGTGTTTTCAAATATGTATTCGGAATTTCTTCATCACCCACAGTATTTTTTATTTCAATTTCAATTAATGGATTTAAATAATTATTGTTTAATAAAAGTTTTTTCGTCCATTTGTACATTGTAAAATAAAACCAAATGAGCTAACTCAGGAGATTTCGGCTATGGAAAAGAGATGTCAAGGCAAATGGAATCCTAATATGCTAGCCGATTATTGCTGTACCATCAAGAGGGATGCTCCACAGGTGAAATATAGCAGAAAATCATAATTTCTTACTTTCTAGGTGAGTCCAAATGTTTGAATATTGTGTAGTTACGAATGTAGAAAATATTAAAGTGTTTGAAATTATAAATGCCTGTCTCTCGGAAACCTTGCGTGATGGAGAAAAATTCATAACATATTTGAATTCAGGAGAAAAAATACTATCAGAATCACATATTTTTCTTTCTGAGACAAAAAAAAATTATTTTTTGTTGCTCAGTGTAATCAACATACTGTTTTCATGTGAAAAAAAAAAACAACTAAAATGAGGAGCAAAACAAAATTAACTTCAAAATTACATAGGATCTACTTATATTATGTAGAGATCCTAAACTCTGTAAGCATCAGAAACACAAGGTAAATATTGGAACACTTTCTTGCTTCCATAAAACATGTAACACGACTGTATAATAATCATTTGATTCTTCTATAAAAAATCAGCCAGCTTATAGCGTATAAAGATAGTTTACTATAGTTATTTTAATTCTAAAGAGTGTACAGAAACATTGACAATGCTTAGTAAGTTGGGCAAGATGAAAAATTGATCACTTTCCATGAGGGAACCAATGTCCAGAAATTTGTGGTTTGGGAGCTGTGGGGTTGTTGATGTATTTTTTTATTTATTTTAAAAATGTATAATATACTTATTCAAGCTTCTGGTTTAAGTAAATGTAATTTATGACTAATAAAACATAATTGAGTACAACATAGATGCTAATAAAAATATTAAAATTTCATAATATACACCAGCATTTCATTCTTCATAATGTGTGGGAATAAAAATATACAACAAATTATCATAAAATATGTTATGTGAACATAGGTCCAAAAATGTATTATTTTTATTTTATGGGTTGTTTCCCAGAGCTTTGTCACTTAACTTGGAGGTAACACTCCCTTTACCAGTAGTGACAACTGAATGTAAATGCCTCATAAAAAAATATTCAAAATGTCCTCCAGCAGCACAGAGACCTGCACATTGTATTAACTCCTAGATGTGCTGATGTAACCTTGGAGAATTTTGAACTGTCTCTCAGCCTTCCATAATATGTTGTACAAGAAAATTCTAAACATCTTGCACTGGGAATTCATACACAAGGAATATCAAGTAGCCCCATACTGCAAAGTCAAGTGGATTTAGATTGGTTCTGCATTGAGACCAAGGAATTGGTCTTCCTCTACCTATCCAGTAGTCATGGAAATATGATTGAGAAATCTAAGAAAGAGACTTTGATATGAGGAACAGCTCCACCATGCATGTTTTGTCATATATATATATATATATATATATATATATATATATATATATATGTAATTGGACATTCTCTAATAGGCAAGCAAGCTGTTCTTCAAAAATGCCTTGTATTTTATCCATTGAGACTATAAGGACAAACCTGAGGTACAAATAAACAATCACCAATTATTCTGGTATACATTTTAATGAGAACTGATGCTGATGATTTGATTGAACAATTGTTTGATGATTCTCTCATGCCCAGACATGCTAATTTGAAAATTGATTATGTGAAGGAAGTTCTCTTATCTGTATACAGGGTGTTTCATAAAGGATGGCACAAACTTAAATGGTTGAAAGTACACGATAATAGAAGCAACAATGTCCCAATAAACATGGGTCTGCAAACGAGCCGTTTGCGAGATAATTACGAATGTATGGTTACAAGCAGTCACTGACTTCATTGTAAACATCGTCCTAGTTAGTAGAAATTTATTTGAATTTAGACTTTACTATTAATTTTTCATCTCATTTAGTTCACATTTCACAGTTCACTTCACTTATGGGTTACCTGTTAAAGGAGATGATAAGTGTCTTCCTTGCATCTGGATGCAATACTGAGCTCGTCTCTGCCATGAATGTCGAATTCTTTCGAAAACCCTTGGATCATTTCTGAATTTTTGACATGCATGTACAACTCTCTGCTCCAGTTCTTCAATCGTGTTAACGGGTGTGCTGTACACTTCGCTTTTGAGGTAACCCCAGACATAAAAATCCAAAGGATTTAGATCAGGTGATCTTGGAGGCAAAGATACAGATCCGCCTCGACCTATCCATCTTTGGCCGTATCTGCGCGTTAGATGCCGTCTCACAGCAGCAGCAAAATGTGCCAGAGCTCCATCATGCATGTACACAAACTCCGACGTTGCTGAAGGGAAACATCCTCAAGCAATCCTGGAAGATGAGCCGCAGAAACCTAAGGTACCTCCGTCCATTAAGTTTTCGTGGAAGAATGTGTGGCCCAATGAGATAATCACCTAGTATGATGTTACAAACAATGGCGTCAGTGGCGGCTTGTAACCATACATTTGTAATTATCTCGCAGACGGCTCGTTTGCGGATCCATGTTTATTGGGACATTGTTGCTTCTATTATCGTGTACTTTCAACCATTTAAATTTGCGCCATTCTTTATGAAACAATCTGTATATACCATGTTTGCAGAAGCATTCTATGGTTACAACCTGGTATAGCATCACAGTCAATTGATGGATTTATACAAAATTGGTGTCATTAGAAAGAAAAACTCAAATAATTTATAACTGATATGATGGCAGAAACAACAGATGGCAGTACAGATAGCACAAAAAGAAATAGTCATTAAAGCAATGTTGGAGTCAAAGAAGTTGTGTTAAATGGTATGTTTGTTAAATTTTAAAGTGTGTGTGAATCATGTAATATTTAGAGGGTTATGGTGAATTAATAACTTGCAGGAAGATTAATTGGGCTTGCTGGGAACCAAGATAATGTCTTTTCCAGCTGACCTCCATGATCTCCTGCCTGAACTGTATGTGACTTCTTTTTATGAGGTCACATAAAGAACCTTGTCTATATACCTCCATTACCTCGAAAACTGCAACAGCTCTGACTTCGTATCACTACCGCCATCAAATCCATCCCCATAGATATGTTGGAGCACGTGTGTGGCATGAGTGAGAATATCGCCTTGATGTCTACAGCGTGACATGTGGAGCACAAGGGCCATCGCTAGGACATGCGAGGCCTGTAGCGAAGCCAAGCACAAGGCCTCGGGTTGAACTATTGACAATGGGGGGGGGGATACTTTTGTTAAAAACAACTTGATTTCTTATGTAATGATCCATCCATCCATCCATAGTAATTCTGCCCGAAGGCAGGTCCCTCACTGCAATCATAACATTTGCATGCTATGCTTGCAGCTTTACTAGGCAATTGTAGGTATGGTAGCTTCCCGTTGCTTTCCACACCGGTGAAGGATGATTATAATGACTATTTAACTCATGCCCCAAATGGGAGTCAATGACCAATCACGTTTCAATGATTTCTGTTTTACAACCAATCAGAGTCGTGTTTCACGAAATATTTATCAGTGTTAGGATTATCATATATTAAACAAAGCTCCTCCTTTTTAATATTCTGAACAGGTCTGACCGTTATTTTGCAGTGACTGAGCCTATAACAAATACGGCTACCAGATTGTATATAATAGTGCTTACATGTCAACATTTGTAGCAATTGATTATACCACCAAAAAAAGAAACCACTGTTTGCACTTTCTTAAATGTATTTTTTCCCAGGTAATAATCGAGAAAAATATAATTGTCATATTTACATCATACGACATCAAAAATGAATTAATATACAGATTGATGTGTTTCATTTTTTCTCCACTAGAGAGCATTCTTACAATATTGCGTTCCTTTGGCAATAAATAGTATGATCTGGTTGCAGTGATAAACAAAAGAAGCAGTAGAAGCGTACCTATCGTTTCTCATTTGTTTTCAAACATCGCCGTTTACATTAAATATATAAATATTTTAAAATAACTATAGTTAAATAATGATTTGTGAGTAAACAGCTTAATTTTATTCGTTAAATAGTCCTAACAAATGCCACTCTTGATTTCCAAATTCTCTAGATAAATTCACTCCTCACTTCGTGAGTCGTGAATTTATCGATAATTTGGAAATCACTCGTGGCATTACTTATGATAAGGATGATGATGCTGGCCATATGATTTCGGGGACCGTTTGGGCCTTAAAGTTTTCCTGACATTTGCCTTACAGGTGAGGGAAAACCCCGATAAAAACCTCACCCAGAAAAACTGCCCCGACCGGGGATCGAACCCGGGCCCGCTGCGTGACAAGGCAGCACGCTACCTCGAGACCACAGCGGTGGACAATATTGATGAGTATCAATATAACACAAAATCACGGAACATAAGATCAAAACAGCACTTTTCTATATTGTAAAATATTTGGCAATCTGCACATTAAACTAAACAGTCGGAAACAATGCAATTATCTTTGGGTGCGCTTACAAAAATGCAACTTTACGCGTCTTGCGCAAAGAAAAATGCCGAATCATGTGTTCTTTCTTCAGCTGAAGCGCTTCATCACTTTCGATGGACAGAATAGCTAGCTCGTTAAGGCGGTCCCGCATCATAGCAGATCTAAGATAGTTCTTAATAAGTTTTAGTTTTGAAAAACTTCTTTCCACTGACGCAACCGTAACAGATTTCGTCAGCAAAATGCGATAGGCTGAGGTAACATTGGGGTACGATTCTTTGAGTGGAACTAAGTACTTCAGTGCGTCCAACGCTGTCTTCACTGTGTACTCCTTCGTCGGTGTACCGAAAGTTGCGATCATTTCCATCAGCTTCAGGAAATTTCCACTGTCAGCTTGGTAAATTGTAGACGAAGAACCTCGAAACGCTGAATTCGATTGTGCTAAAAAAGTGTACCTTCGCAATTATTCTTGTTAAAACATCTCGCCAATGTTTCTTTTCTTGGCTGATTCTTGCTTCGTTCATGTCATCAATGGCACAGTTCTTTCTTAGCCTTTGTTCCAATTCCACCCATTTTGTGAAGGATTAAATGTGACCCCCTGAGGGTTTATGTCTTCGAAGGGCATCACTACAACTGTTAGAAATCATTCCGGTTTACATCATTTACTCGTATGCGGCGTTGATTTATCGATGAATAGTCGGGAACAGAAACAGTAGGCGAAATCTTTTGATTTAGACTAAATGAGCCACATTCTTGAATTAATTTCACCGTTTGATAATGTATTGCAGCAAAAATATTTGGATAAGCGTCGACCTTTTTTATGTTTCTTGGAAATGTGAGCGATGAAGTAATTCTACCACAATTTCCGCAATTGAAGCGTTGGCCATTTACCTGGGCCATTCAGTTCAATTGTTCGTTCCAAGGACCTGGCTAGAGTGACTCTGAGGATGCTACCGGTAGTGAATTTTCTTCCGATTCTAATCTTGGAGTTGCAGGTCATAAAATAAGTACTGTTTTAGGTTTATCGTTAGAAGAAGTAGACTGGTTGTTGTCTTCTCTCAAAACGTCTCGTTCTGTAGTTTCTTTCTCTATGCTTTCACTCTTGTTTGCGTTGATTGACTCTGCCTACGATGTTCGGTGAAACTACTTATATTGACGGTTGCACAAAACATTTTCTAGTTCACCTATTTGTGATTGTTGGAATTCTTCCCGTAATTTTCTTTTGCGGTTTCTTTCAGCCCCGATTTCGAATTTCCGCCCTCTGTCTCTATTACGGCTTGCCATAATCACGTCCTTTGTAAAACAAACAGAAAAAATATGACAATGAAACATTTTAATTGAATTTCTCTACGCTTTAACGTTATCGGTGCAAACATCATGCCGGCACATTGACGTGACCGTTGGGTAATGTCACTTTTTTATTCCATACCGCCATGTCAACATGAATGTGTCGGCGTGACCATCTGGCCAACCCATAACGTTACCGATCATTGCTTCACACGCTCGGCGCGAGGCCTATAGCGACCGCTACAGCTGATACACCCTTGCGACGACCCTGGGAGCACACATCGAGCGTCTTTGAAGAAGATAATGACATTTTTGAGTTTCTCTTTCTGATGACACCAGTATAAATTCAACAACTGACTGATATACTATACCAAGTTGTATCGTGTAATGTTTTGCAGACACAGTGTAGAACAGCAGCACTGAAGTCAGGATGAACCATAGGCAGAACAATCATCTAGTTACAGAGCTTGCACACACTGTAAATGATAAGTTTTCAAGAAACACTCTCCAGAATGTCATGTGTCCACATGTTCCCTTGTAGTGAGTTGTTCTGTACTGACAGTAAGATTCTTGTCCATAGAATGAAGAATTGTCCCCTTCAGCTGTAGATCTTCTTGTAGGCTTCAAAGTGCCATGTCCCCTGAAACGCTGGAGAACTACTTCAAATGTTCACCTGTCTAAACATTGTCGATTTGGAAACGTATCCTGGTACAAATGCTGAATACCACTAATGTTACCATCTGCTTATCCATAAATAAAATGAACATATGAATAATTACAGTAATATTAACTAACTAAAAAGTTCATGACCATACAGCCATAAGCTCTCCATACATCCCTATCCTGAGCTAATGTTTTTCAATCACCCATGTAAACTATACCTCCCTCAAATAATGGTTAATATTATTCTCCCATATCATTCTTGGTTGACATACTGGACACTTTCCATCTGGTTTTCCTACAAGGAGTTTCCATGCGCCTCTATCATTCTTCATTCATACCAAATGTCCTCCCATCGCAATCTACATGACTTAACTGTTCTTATTAAATATGGTTTCCCATAAAGATAATATAGCTCACTCTTATATAGTTTTTTTTCCCCCTTTCACCTGTCTCTCTCTCTCTCTATCTTTGGTTGAAATATTTTCTTAAGATCTTTATTCTCAAACTCATGATCTCTTCTTCTCCCTTAAAGTAGGAGTCTAAGTTTCACATCCATATAATACAACTAGAATAATAAAAGTTTTATATATTTTTAGTTAAACATTTTTTGAAAGAGGATGGGATGATAAGACTTCCTGTAATGTATAATAGGATGTGTTTTCAAAATTGAATCTATGTTTAATTTCTTTCTGTACCTCATTCCTGTTTGTAATTATTGTTCTTAGGTATTTGAATTTAGCTATTTCTTTAAAAGTTACTTTATTTGTCATTAACTCTCCATTTCAATTATATAATGTATTTATATGTGTGACTATATATTTTCTTTATGGATAATTCACTTCTAGCATCAATTTCTTAGTGTTACTCAACAGAATGTGCAAGATGGCCTTTAGTATCTCCTCGCTATTACCAAGTAATACATACGTCAATATTAATAGGAGAAAATATACACCAAATTCATATTGGAATAACCATACTGTACTACAACAAAGTTCTTAATGTACACATACAATACAGTAAAATATACATAGGAAAAACAAAAAGGTAATTGAATACAAGATTAAAAGAACACCGTAGAAATGGGGAAATGGTAAATAGTAAAATCTGCAACAGCTGTACATGCATGGTCAGAAAAATACAGAATTGAAACAAAGCCGAATTACTAAATAGTTATATAAATCTAAGGAACTCACAATTTGGGACAAAATTTACATCCACAAAAATAATTTTAAAAAATGAATTTTGAAATTCCTGAAAAAAAAAAGATTTTGAAGCTCATCGGTCAGCCAACAGACGGAGCAGAAATTAATATAAAGGATTGCCAACTGCTGATTCAATGGTTAGAAGGAATTGATAATGATATATAACATATCAAAACTAGTATTGAAGAAGTCTACAAATATGCGGTGAGTCGTGAAAATTTCTAACAGTATCTGTTCAGTATTTCTTGGAGCTAAAAATGTATCAGATGGCAAGAGGAATGATTTACAGCAGTTCGACCAGTATGTGCTTCAGGTCAATCATGTAACTATAACTGGTATGCTACAAATGATTAATACATCCCATATGTACCCAAGAAGTAAACTCAATTGTCCGATTGTTGAAATATGGAGGTTGCCCATTTCCACATGACATTTTTGGTAGCACTTTACAACAATATAAGATTTCGAGTATCACAATGTGAAGCACTCTAATAGGGAAATAATGCATTTGTGGACCTATGTTCACATAAAATAAAATAAGTTAAAATATACCTTCTTAGGTAAGATCCGTCGTCCTCAACTTATAAAATATGTATTTTTATGACTGTAGGCCTTTCAGAACATCAATTCCATCTTCAGCAGGTCCCTCTTCGCTACAACATCCAGTATGATGGTTGATGCTGCTGGTCCTAATGTGGTGTTGTCATGACTCACCAGCAACATCAACCATCATACTGGATGTTGTAGCGAAGAGGGACCTGCTGAAGATGGAACAGATGTTCTGAAAGGCCTACAGGCATAAAGAATACATATTTTATAAGTTGAGGACGACAGATCTTACCTAAGAAGGTATATTTTAACTTATTTTATTTTATGACTCTCCACCTCAACGGTTTTAACAATGAATTTTATTAGTATTGACTATGTTCACATAACATATTTTCATTCTCTAATTTAACGAATGTTGTCTCGAAGTTTTCACATATTTTTGTTACATCCTGTAGAAGTGAGGATGATGCCCATCAGGTTCAAGAATTTTTATACAGACATGGAGTACTGACACATCAAACTAAAAGTAGTGATCTATCTACAATAAAAATTATTAAATATGTATTTTTATTACATACAACTAACTAACTCACTGGCACTATTGAACCCGTAGGTTTATGGCCACGCATACATAGGCTATACATATATCCCTATCCTGAGCTAATGTTTTCCAATCATCCCCTGTATAATCTACTTCCCTCAAATTACGTTTAAAGTCTCTCTGGTTTAACTTTACGAAAAATTTGTAGAATGAGACAACTGTACTCATCTCTCTCACTCGCACCAGAGTTGACGGTGTTTCTTCACCAGATAATAGGCGTAAGACGGAACAGGAAAACTGACAACAGGGTCGCTCTTTTTTTTATCTGGACTAAAGCGGTCAACGATCCACCCTGGTATCTCCATCTCTCTCTCTGCCAAGTTAAGTCAGCTATACAATAATATTATTCCCCCACCATATTTTTGGCCTGCCTACTGGGCTCTTTCCCTCTGGTTTTCCTTCTAGGAGATTCCATGCCCCTCTTTCATTCCCAATTTGTGCCACATGCCCTGCCCATCTCAGTCTACAAGACTTGACTCCTATTAATATAATTTATGTGACTATTATTCACTTATATTGAAAAAAAAACATGCATGTGCAGAATTAAACAACCCGTTTTAGTATGAGCAGGATGCTTTATCCTTGATCAACTATAACAACGGTACAAACTTTATATTGCAAAGGAAAAAAAATATATTCAAGGGGAAGATAGTTTATTTAATAAAATTTAAAATATTGTTTTAAAATGGGCACTGTAACCATTCCAAGGACACTTAATTCTTCGGGTGTATAATTTATTAATAGGAATTCGTTGCAAAATAAATTTTATTTGAATTTCTGTCAGAATGGTAGGAGGCACTTTGGTCAGATTGATTTGTATACGTTAAATAATCATTATGATATAATGTATTGCCTAATGTATAGTTATGACAATACTTACAATGACTCCATCTATCTCCTCATCTCCTCTTCCTCCTGTAAAAAAGAAAGAATACATAACATAAATCATACTGAATGAATTATTTAAACTTAAATATTTTCTAATTGTTTTTCTAATTATGCAAATGAAGGTCAAATCATGTTATGCAATACTATCCCCGAGTCATTCTTCATAAAACAAGTTGATGAGATAGTAAAATGTTAATGTACATTCAACTTGATTTACTACATAAGAGAATAACAATACAGCTAGACGAAAATATTGCATCATCAATCTCTGTACAATTCAATACTGAAAATTTCCATCGTTATTATATATATATATGTCCACCGCTGTGGTCTCAAGGTAGCGTGCTGCCTTGTCACGCAGCGGGCCCGGGTTCGACAAGCTTCCTGGGTGAGGTTTTTTTTGGGATTTTTCCTCATCTGTAAGACAAATGCCAGGAAGCTTAGGGCCCAACGGTCCCCGAAAATCATCAGGCCATCATCATCATCACCACCATCCTTCACCGGCATGGAAAGCAACGGGAAGCTACCACAACTATAATTCCCTAGTAAAGCTGTAAAGCATAGCATGAAAATGCTATGATTGCAGTGAAAGACCTGCCCTCGGGCAGAATTACTATGGATGGATGGATGGATATATATATATATATATATATATATACACACACACACACACACACACATATACACATACACACACAATTCCTGCAAAAATTATTTAGCATATATTTTGTTTCTCTGCCTATCAGTAATGGCATACCCAATGTTAAGCCATAGCCTTTCTTTGTTAGGAATACTAGAACAACTTAATTTAGTTGCTCTCATTCTCATTTGCCCACAGATGTCATGAATGGTATGCGGTCAACATACCGACTCAATGAGAGATCTAGCAGGCAACTAGTGTATTATTGTAGCCTAGCTATGATGGTTGTCCAGTGGCTCTCTTTGTTTCCCCACAGCTGTTATAAATAATTAAATACACATATGCTGACTACCGCCACTTTAATAATTCCTCGTGTTAATCATTGTCAAGCATTGTAGTGCGGCATCCGCTCTTATATAAAAACGCAACCATCATAGTGAGGCAATTATACAAGGATTCTTAAGTGGTCATGGCTGAAGATGGTAGGGACGTCTCCAAAAACTGTGATTCCGTGCTTGAAGCACACAAAGTATGAGGTGTGATAATACTCAGTTTTTATCAATTATTACTAGGATGTTGAGGTAAATTTTGCTTGGAAGCCTTTTTATTCAGACTTGAGAATCTTTTACGAGCCTGGAAATCTTTAGACTCAGGACCCACGGCTTAAAGTTCCTCCCAGAGGAAGTTGCTCTTTAGATTTGTCCATCCTAAAAAAAAATCATTCGACCCCAGCCAGATTTGAACCCACAATCCTAAAGTCCACAAGCACACACATAAACGCAAGAAAACACACACACACACACAAATCCCGTACATAACTGAAATATGAAAACAAAGCTCTTATTAGGGATGTGAGAAGTATTATGATGGTTTCTGTGTTTACAAAATATTGGTGCATAGACAATATTTTAAATGTAAAAAGCAAAGTAAAGTAATCCCACTACAGGCCTCAGGAGGTCCTTGGGGTAGTAGGAGATTAAGGCTCCCACTTTTTCTGGACAATCGGCACTTGATGTTAGCCGGGTTGTCAGCCCTGCGTGACGGCCGCATTTACCCCCAGAACAAGCGTCTGGTACTCATTTCCGTTAGAGGCTGAGTCAACCCCAGGGCCATAGTGCCGCCAGAAGGTTTGGGTCGGTTAAAAATCCTAACCCATGTGATTGCCTAAATATATATTTGGTGTGCCCACATCATCGTGAGGAATTTGGATACCTATAATAAGTAGTGAGTCCACCACCGTGGTCTCGGGGTAGTGTGCTGCCTTGTCACGCAGCGGGCCCGGGTTCGATCCCCGGTCGGGACAGTTTTTCTGGGTGAGGTTTTTATCGGGGTTTTTCCTCACCTGTAAGACAAATGTCAGGAAAACTTTAAGGCCCAAACGGTCCCCGAAATCATATGGCCATCGCAATCATCATCATTCATATTCATCTTAGGTTAGGATTAGGAACTCTCCTGGCGCACCATTATCATCATCATCATCCATCATATCATCGGGGCAACGTAACCCCGCCTTCCAGGCGCCCAAACCTCAGAAGTGGGTTACAAATACGCCATGCCAGGAGAGAAACCAGGAACGTCGAAAAGACAAACCTGGGGCATTTGAAAAAAAAATAATAATAATTAGTGACTCCAGGCTTTAAAAAAAACCGACTATAACTGGTGGGAAACCCAAAATGCTGACCATATGTCACCTCTATACTGGCTAGATGATTGTCCACCTCTGTGATAAAAGTATGTGGACGTGAGGCCAGCAGCCAGCTGGTAGGTCAAGAGCCTTCTAGGCCTGTCGTGTCATGGAGTATTTTTAATTGAATGCACATTGTGGAAGGGGATATCTTCAGCATTTCTCTGATTTGTAAGGGTATCCATGAGTGAATTTTTAAACTCCGAAACTAATGAAGGTATTGCTTTCAAATTTTTATCATAGATGTCCACCAGCATGAATAACGTATATGCTAAATTTCAAGTGATTTGTTCTATTAGTTCTCAAGTTACATTTTTTCTGTTTTTTACTTTAATTAATTATAACAGTCCCTTGCAGCTCTGTTTTAATTACTTTGTTCCAATAATTGCTCTGGATATTCATTATACTCATTGTTTCCAAAATTGAATTGGATTTTTCTGTGCTGTTTATACTTTTGAATATTTTTAAATTAATTTTTCATATTAACGGAAACTGTGCTATCTATGACAATATAAAATATAATAACTCATGAGCATTTCGAGTATGATTAAAATCCAGTGCAAGTTTCATTCTTTGTACTATTACAGATAAGCGTGGAAAATTTCAATTGAATAGGGCAAAAACTGTAGTGCAAGGAACTTTTTTAAATGGACATGCGCTTGAGAAAAAAGGGTACAAAGTTTCTCATGCTTCTGACTGCTTTAATAACGCACAATTCCAATGTCTGTGTTGAAACAAATATTTATTTTGGGTATTTGTGCCAGACGTAGAGACTCTCATTACCATTTTTGGTTTTTCCTTTTGTGCCTATCCCCAATAATACATCTGATGCCAATCTTTGATATATTGATATTTTTGCCACTAGTTCTGGGGGAGTTTAAAAATGGCGGCCAGTGCTTTAATAATGGCCAAATAGAAATAAGTTAATATTTTGGTGAACAGGAAGCTTAGGAGAATTTTGTGAGAGATAAAACACAACATTTATATTTTAGTCAATTTTTACTCAAATTTCACTCATTGATACCCTTAAAAACCTCAAATCCACCAACTTGGGCAAAGTTCACTAACATACAAATTAATATTTCAAAATAAATAAAAAGCAAACAAACTTAACCTTGTAAAGTTACACAGATTAATGCTAATAAAAAACAATAATAAATAAAATTACCAATATAATTTAAACAAAATATTAATACTCTAGCTGAAATTAATAATTCACTGGTGAGTATTTTATCAATGGACTATCCAAAGTGGCATTCAATAATTGGATGGCTTTTATATAAAAGCACCAAAAAAGTGAAACAGAATAAAAGCGTTTCTAATATATCTTCACTAAAAAAAATGACGCATTTTTTAAATGTAGTTACAGTGTCATACAGTATATATTAATATATTCAATAAATGTCATATACAAATTTTTACTCATTTTATTATAATAAATGGCTGTAGAAAATATCAATAACTTATTCAATTCAGGATGCTTGGTTCCTTTTATATAAAAGGCATCCAATTTTACAATTAGAAAGGTTCTTTCCGCATAAACTTAGAAATTGTTTGTAAACTAATAACATTAATATTAAATTCCGTTGAGGTAGTAGTCATAAAGTAAATATTAAAATACAGTATATACCTTTTGGCAGGTGCCGTCATCCTCGACTGAGTTAAAACATTTCTTGCTTTAAAAATTAGTAGATACAATAGAAAATACCCTCACGATAATTCCGGCTAAGATAAACCTATTATATCTTAAAATTGTAAAGGAAGCAAACAACACTTTGATATTAAATGAGATCACACTCAAATTGTACAAACCCTTATATGAGATTGCTAAACACCAGTCAGTTACTACCGATTACGCATTAAAACCATCAACGTCCAAAACGTCGTACAACAATAACAGTTAGTAGTACATATTTCTTCTGCTGATGATGGAAGTCGACTTCCGAAAGGCCTACATGTACTAATTTTTAAATCAAGAAGACGTTTATCACAGTTGAGGACGACGACACCTGCCAAAAGGTATATATTTTAACATTTTACTTTATAATAAAATAAAGTCCTTCCTTCCAATTTAACACAGTGATGACATTATTTGCTTGATAATGTTAAATAAAATTGAAAGGGTGAGGAAGAAATATGTAATTACAATTTCTCAAGATTAGCTTTCAAATTATAAAGTTAAACACAGGATATGTCTTCTAAGGTGGGACAATGCCAAGGTTGCTTGTTATACTGCACAAACTGTCAAAGGATGAAATCATCACTTCCTTATTATGATCACACCAATGTTTACTACTTTAAAATATAGTTACACCCACTTCCAGACTTGCATAATGATGTCTTCCAATCTTTGTTGAATCAATTAACATTACATTGTGATTTAGTATCATTCACATATTTCAAGAAATCTTTCCAGAAGGTAGAGAAAAAAATAATAACAAGAATAAAGTTTCCAGAGTAGCATTCTTTTTTTTCTTCCCATGTAAAAGTAATACCTTATACCTTTGAGACTTGAAAGCTTTCACAAAGATCAAGGTTTTGGTGGTAGCTAACAAAGATAAATAAATAGATCTCAATAGACAGGATATTATTACATGAAAGAAAAAAATGCAAATGAGAACTTCATTCTAAAAGTAAGTGTAATACCTGAGGAATTAAATTTTACTAATACGGCTCAGAGAAGAATAAGAATAAATTTTATTTACAAATAAATGTTATACACAGTACTGACACCCGAATGAGCAAGTGCTCGTGCTCGGGTGCAGTTCAATTACATGAACAAGCTTCTACACTTTTCCTTTGGTTTGTTTATGCAAAAGGGAGATCTAAATGGGAACCAATTACCACAATTTTGAACACTAAAAAAAGTGACTGTCTTATCAATTTGCTAATATTCTCTCTTCATATTAAGATATCTAGTGTGAAAGGTGTTAATTATATAATTTTAGCAGTAAGTCATCGTCCTCAACTAAATTATGAAACTTCAAGTTATTCTAATATGGAGGCCTTTCGAAAACAATGTTAAGTATTTGGGAATAATCATGGATAACATTGAAGGTATAGGCAAAGAGAATATAAAACATAGAATTGAATTGAGTAGCAAAATAATATCATCGTTAAATTCCATATTTGGAAAGACACAAAAAAATATATTGGTAAAACATTGCTGGAATCTGTTGCAATGTATGGAAGTGAGGTATGGACAATCAAGTATTACAAGAATAGACTAATAGCTCTAGAAATTGATTATTTACGCAGAAGTGCCAGAAAGTCAAAATTAGAACATGTCACAAATAAGGAAATTATAAATGTAATGGAAGCAGAAGAAAGCATAATTGAAAGAATTGAGGAGAAGGAATTAAAGTGGTTAGGACATGTTTTAAGAATGGAAGATGAGCAGTGGCCAAAACAACTATATCAATGGCATCCGACCAGAAGGAGGAAGAGAGGTAGACCGAAGTTAACATGGAAGGAAAACATGACATTAATGCAAGCAAGAGGGCTAAGCATTGAAGATGCCCAAGATCGTAGGCTTTGGAGGTTTGGCACGGGAAGACGGCAGCAGCTGTAAAAACCCGAAGATAGATATATAGAGAATAAATGAAACATTGAGACAGCTAAATAGAGAACCAAACATCTCAGGTGTTATTAAATTGAACAGTCCAATGGCTGGAGATGCGGTAAGAATGGACAAACAATGAGAACCAAGAAACACACTATGGAGGAAGAAGGGCATCATTCACAACACAATTAGGTTGCTTCTACATCACGATATTATGCTGGGAATATTAACAATACTTTTTAAAACTGTAAAGTTATTATTAAGTTAATTTGTAAATTTATACACTCAGGTTCACCATCTAAATATTTTTTCAAGATAAAATTGAGAATTGAACCCAAGTCCCTCAATTTATTTTTGCACTGGTACACTACCCACTTGGTGCTAATCACTTCTCTGAACGATTTGCCAGAAGTGCAATATGAGAATAAGAGAGTGAAAAAAATTGTCAGAAAAGGGATGTCTGAGTAGCACAAGTGGTTAGTGCACTAGTGAGTAAAACAAAGTCTTGGGTATTAAATCTTGATTCAAGCAAACATTTTTCTCTCCAAGAGATTATTTAGGCCATTGACCTGAGTATGTATGTTTACATATTAACACCAAAATCAGTTTCTTTCCTCGGTCAAGATTTCAAATTAATGTTATGAGAACATTTTAATTACTATATAAACATTTTTTTCAGAATTTTAAGATTGCTTATAGAATGTTTATTACTAGTTAGTCCAAAAATATTGGTTAAAACTATATAAAATCCTTGTTATTCTCTTTTTCTTACTAGAAAATATTATCACAGAGACAGACACTAATCAGATTTGCAAAAATGAAAATATCTTCATAAGATTGCTGAGTATGCGTCCATCATCCTAAAGAAAAAAAGAATTAAGTGATGTCCAGTTAAAAGTTTGTTGGACAGTATTAATGTGGTCAGTTAAGTCAACAAATCATCAAACTTCATTAAATGACAGTAAATTTTTAAAAAATCTGAGTAATAGGAAAATAAACATTTTGGAAATAAGATTATATATATATATTTTTTTAAATCATAAATGCCCTAGGATGTCATTTCGACATTTCTGGTATTCTCTCCTGGCATCGCGTACTTATAACCCACTTCTGAGGTTGGGGCGCCCGGAAGGCAGGCTTACGCTGCCCGATAATATGAGAGTTGATGATATGGTACTGATAAGTCAGGAGAGGTCTTAAACTAAAATTAAGCTAATTAGGCGAATATGATAATGATGGCCAGAAGGTTTTCGGGGACCATTTGGGCCTTACATTTTCCAAACATTTATCTTACAGGTGAGGCGAAACCCCGAAAAACACCTCACCCAGGAAACTTGTCCCGACCGGGTATCGAATTTGGGCCCGCTGCGTGACAAGGCAGCACGCTACCTCGAGACCACAGCGGTGGTCGAGTTAATTATAACTTATAAGAAATCACGGTGATGTTATTCTACTCAAATTAGAAAAAAAAAACAAGTTTGTTAATTATAACAGACAATATTATGGCAAAGCGTCAGGAACTACACACGATACCACACCCCCAAACTGAATCCTGAAGCTAAGATCTTGTTAGCTAATAGTAAGTACAACATGCAAACGAGTACCAGCTCTGAAAGGTGCTTATTTCATACTTGTATAATATAATTAGTCTTGTTTCTTGATATATTTAAGAAAGATATATGACCACCCATCAACTGGTTGCATGTTTCCCTGTAGCAAATCATGCATCTTGATATCACATGAATTCTCGTGTTGAGACATTAGCAAATAAAAAAAATTCTAAGACAATGCCAATTAGTGGAATTAAAAAAAATCATACAAAAATGGTTAAAAAGCATAACATTTAAATGGAGATATAAATTTAAAAGAAACATAATTACAATTTATTTATTTATCTAACCCTGTTGGAATTTGTCCAATGACATAGAAGACAAAAAATTTAAAAATATTACAAAAACTAAAAATTTAACACAATATAAATTAGCAACATATAAATATAGTAATAAAATAACGTAATTCCTTAGATGAAAAGTTAAATAATATACTGTCCATATAGAATAGATGATTGCTTCAAATGACTGAATATAATACTGCACAATTATGTTTCCATTTATTATGTTCTTTCCCATTTAACAAAAAACAAAAACATTTATTATGAGTATATTCCTCACAGCAAAGAGAAATTTTGTTATTGTTATATTTTTTTCTAAAAAAAATGGTATTGTGTACTGATATATATATATATTTTTTTCTTGATTAATAAATATTAAAGGTCTATAATAGATTTATACTATAATACTATATTTCACTTGATTCGGCCGCGGTGGACTAGTGGTTATGCTCCTTGCCTCTGGTCCCGAGGGTCGCGGGTTCAAACCCGGCCGGGGTCGATGGATGTTTTTAGGATGGAAAAATCCAAGGAGCAAGTCCTCCGGAAGGGACTTTAAGCCGTAGGTCACGAGTCTGAAGATTTTCAGGCTCGTAAAAGATCCTTAAGCCTGAATGAAAAGGCCTCTAAACAAAATTTACCGAATTTTCCTGTCCTAGTATTACCTTGGTTTCCTAGATGTCAGTATGAGGCGGAACGCTGACCACGGACCACTCAAATACCATCCATACGAAAACAAGTGTAACTAAATTAGTATGGTTCAAATTCTTCCCTGTAGGGGGAGAGACGCCTAAATCTCCGCTAAGGGAAACACGGGCTTACAAGATACAAGAAGATGTTACGCAGACGATGTCGTTCTCCTTTCAGAGTCTGAAGATAATTTACAAAGGTTTTGCATCAATTTAATATAAATGCCAGAAAATACAATATGGAAATTAATAAGAATAAGACAAAATGCTTAACAGTATCAAAGGAACCAGTAAGATGCAAATTAGAAGAGGAAAGAAAAATTATAGAACAAGTGTCAGAATTTAATTATTTAGGTGTATTAATAACAAACATTAAAAATTTAATAAGAGAAGTAAAGAAACAAGCTGATAAAGTAGCACAAATATCAGGATATATGAAAGATTTAATTTGCGCAACAAACATATGTCAATAGAAAGCAAAACCCGCATATAACAAACGATAGTTCGACCAGTTATCGTATATGGAGCAGAAACTAGGGCTGATACAACAAAAACTAAACAAAGAATAAGCACATATGAAATGAAGATCTTAAGAACTATTCAGGGGAAAACATTATTTAATAAAATACACAACACTGAAATTAGGGACAAATGCCATATTCAAGACATAACCAAATTTATTATAGATAGACGAAGATATTGGAAAGTTCATGTAGAAAGAATGGAAGACAACCGACTTCCAAAAAGAGCTAAAGTAGATAGACCAATGGACGGGAGAAGAACAAGAAGAAGACCAGCCAAGAGATGGATAAGTTAGTGAATGCACATCCAATACGTCTTCCTCCGAGGAGTGATTTTGGAAATAAACAGGATGAAAATCCTACAAATTATGATTAAGAAAAGGAAGGTATATAATTTATCTTCATACCATACAATTCTACTATAGTTTAAAAACATATCCTCTGAGCTTCCTTCCTCAATTTTACCATTGATATTTATAACAAAATTAAATATTTGGGAGTTGAAATAAATTAAGATGGAAACAATGATTTGAAAATGAAAATAATAGTTAAAAGACGATCTGCAATAGCAATGTTGAATAGAATGTTGTGGGATAAAGATATATTAAAAAAAAACTAAAACCCATATTTATAAATCGATACAGTAATAAGAAGTTTTATGACTTATGGAGTACAAAAAGAGCACGATGTTTGCGGACATGTATTTTTTGGAATAACATTAAAATTGTATATACAAAATTCTGGAACCAATGTTTTATGTTTTTTTCTGTGAATCCCAACCATATTATTGATGGCGTTGCTATAATCTATTTATGCACCACCTCGGCAGGCCATGGTGTAATGTTGTGTGCTCTGTATTTGTTTACTCTGGTTGCTTTTAAAACAGTGAAATGCTTGCAACACGCAAAAAAATGTATTACTGAAAATCATTCAAAAGTCGGACTTCGTGGATACATTATACTGTACTTGAGCGAATGCGTAAATAAAATACTAAAATACCGGCCTCTTCGTTTTATGTATGGAAAATACTACTTTTAATAAAATTTTGATACTGCTCAAAATATATTTGTTTTAATGCCCCAGGTTTGTTGTCATTTCGACATTTTTTTCTTTTTTTGTTATTCTCTCATGGCACTGGCATAATTGTAACCCACTTCTAATGTCGGGGCGCCTGGAACGCGGGGTTACGCTACCCCGATGAAATGATCGGTGATGAAAGTGGTGCGCCAGGAGAGTCCTTAATCCTAAACATAATCTAAGGCGAATATGAATGATGATGAAAATGGTGATAATGGCCACATGATGTTCGGGGACCGTTTGGGACTTAAGTTTCCCGACATGTCATGCAATTGAGGAAAACCCCCCGAAAAAACCTCGCCCAGGAAATTTGACCTGATCGGGGGATCGAACACGGGGCCACTGCGTGACAAGGCGTCACGTCGGTGTACGACAAAAAAAAAATCGGAAAATAGACATAATACACAATGTGTAGCGAATATAAACCAGAATTACAGTTCTATACATCAGAAGTGAAAATCTAAGCATGAGTTGTGACATTTCTACCAATAATGACATACAAGATAAAAGAAAATGTTATTAGGATACTCTTGCGCGCAATGCAGGTAGCGTCTGAATGGCGCCTGTGCGGCTACCCGATCCCTAACGAAACAGTTTCATGTTAAAGGGTTATTCATATCATACGCTGTACGCCTGTCGTCCGCGTTGTATCGTTTGCGAGGTTTAACGGATTGCAGCACAATCTTTTATGGGCAGTTAAGGTGCAATTTAGTGGGTGGAACCTCAGTCTCCCTTATGGTTTAATACAGGAAGGTCTTCATTTTATGTTTACAGTCCCCCCACCCCTGAATTGATCGTAAAGTAACTACTGCATCATTTTGTGATTAATAATCTCAATTTGTATCATAGTATGTTTCCAAAGAACACCATATAATGTCGCTTATCTAAGAGAATAGGTGTCAAATTGAAATGTTTTTGAGAACAACATAGACTCTACATCGATTATTTTACTTAATCTTTATTTATAAACGCTTTAACATCAAATTATAATTTTAATCTAGAGTATTTGATTGTATCTACCAAGTTGTGTATTTCCCTGTTCACGGTACAGTTTCGTAAGGGCATAAAATAAAAGACACACACATACATATACACTGGTGTCCAAAAGTTTAGGATAATTTGTAAAACGGAAAATCAAAATGCTTAAAGAGGAGCAAGGAGTAAAAATTATTTATCAAAACGTTTCTCAGTACATTTAGTTTAGTTTACATACTAAATTATAATCTCTCTTCAACAATGAAAAAATTAATAGCAATTATAAATGAAAATTGCATTGTTGCAGTTAAGCCCTGTTCCATAAATCTTCATTTTTAAAGAGAGTTATTATATAATCAGATGTAGTGTAAGAACAGATTGCAGTAAAATGGCACAAAGACAACATCTGGACCCTCTGCTTCGGGGTAGAATTATTGGGCGGCTAGAAACAGGACATACACAAACTGAGGCCTCCATAGCACTTAATGTGCCACAAAATGTTATATCTAGGTTATGGCGACGGTTCCAAGAGACCGGAGACGTTAGGTGAAGACCAGTGGGAGGTCGTCCAAGAGTTACAAATCCTCAGCAGGATCGATATCTTGCGTTAACTGCAAGAAGAAACCGAACAATGTCTGCCAGACAACTGAGTTCAGAACTTGCGGCCGCCTCAGGTATCAGAGTATCCAGACAAACTGTCTATAGAAGACTCAGAGCTGCTGGTCTGTATGCTAGACGGCCTGTAGTGTGCGTCCCACTCACCCTTGATAACAAGAGAGCACGTTTACGGTGGAGTCAGGAACATCGCGACTGGACTCTAAATCAGTGGAGCAGCGTGCTATTTACAGACGAGTCCAGATTCAGCTTGAACTGTGATTCGCATCGCGTGACTATCTGGAGGGAGCAAGGAACTCGTTACAACCCCATGAACATCGTGGAAAGACATCCATTTGGTGGCGGTGGTCTCCTGGTATGGGGAGGTATAATGATGAATGCACGCACAGAGCTTCACATCTTCGCAGGTGGCACTCTTAATGCTCAGCGGTATAGAGAAGAGATCCTGGAACCTCATGTAAGACTTTTCAGGGGAGCTGTGGGTCCAGAATTCATATTCATGGATGACAATGCCCGACCTCACAGGTCACAACTGGTGGATGAGTTTCTTCAGGAGGAAGATATCCAGCGTATGGAGTGGCCAGCGAGGTCTCCGGATATGAATCCTATAGAGCATGCATGGGATGCCTTAGGGAGACAAATTGCATCTCGTCAGCCTCCTCCGAGGACACTTCAAGACCTTCACATTGCTCTTCATGAGGAGTGGAATTTGCTGAGCATCGAACTCCTGAACAACCTCATCACTAGCATGCCACGTCGATGTGAGTCTTGTGTAGCTGTCAGGGGTAATCACACCCCATACTAATCATTTGAACCATTGTTCAACTTTTATGTTCGAATTCTGAAATGCAGTTTTCGTTTGTTGTGAAAATGACAAGTGAATGACGTATTCATGCCATTGTTTCTTTCGTGCCATGTTTCTAATTATCTGTGACATACCTTACCAAATTTTGTATTATTCTGACAAATGCTTTATAATAAGTCGGCAAATGAACTAATTATCCTTAACTTTTGGACACCAGTGTATATAATACAGGCTATATATAAAAAAAAACATTTGTAACATACAATAAACCTTTTTAATTTCGTGATAAGTGTTATTTTAAAATTTCATCGGGGAAAAATCACTACCTAAATCTTTCATCCAAATTTTTGTGTTAACAGAAGCGGCACATACCCTACTAGATATTCAAAAAGGAACGTCTACATTGATTACTTAGTGAGGAAATTATATATATGTATATAATCCACCGCTGCAGCGTCTTGCCTTGTCACGCAGCGGGCCGGGTTCGATCCCCGGTCGGGGCAGTTTTTTTTGGGTGAGGTCTTTATCGGGGTTTTTCCTCACCTGTAAGACAAATGTCAGGAAAACGTTAGGGCCCAAACGGTCCCCGAAATCATATGGCCATCATTATCATACTTCACCGGTGTGGAAAGCAACGGGAAGCTACCACATCTATAATTCCCTAGTAAAGCTGCAAGCATAGCATGAAAGTGCTATCATTGCAGTGAAGGACCTGCCCTCGGGCAGAATTACTATGAATGGATGTATGGATATATATATATAATCTCAATGTTTTTTCTAGTACGTACATAAAATGTTCTTAACATAATTACAGAAACAGGAAAATCCAAAATTCATAACAAATTATGGTAATTATGTACTTGTCAATCTGTTAAACAGATTATTGAAACTTCGGAGATAAGATTCCTAAGGATATTCTATAAAGGATCATAAAAGAAACGGAAACACAATTAATGAACTACAATTATACAATTTAAATAAAAAATATAAAAAAATATATGCACTCATCCAAAGAATGGGTAAAAACCGGAATTATAAAAAATGGCGTACTACAGGCTTCAGAGTAAAATAAATAAATATTTTTTTTCAAATGCCCCAGGTTTGTCTTTCGACATTCCTGGTTTCTCTCCTGGCATGGCGTACTTGTAACCCACTTCTGAGGTTGGGGCGCCTGGAAGGCGGGGTTACGTTGCCCCGATGATATGATGGATGGTGATGATGATAATGGTGCGCCAGGAGAGTCCCTAATCCTAAGCTTAACCTAAGATGAATATGAATGATGATGATTGCGATGGCCATATGATTTCGGGGACCGTTTGGGCCTTAAAGTTTTCCTGACATTTGTCTTACAGGTGAGGAAAAACCCCGATAAAAACCTCACCCAGAAAAACTGTCCCGACCGGGGATCGAACCCGGGCCCGCTGCGTGACAAGGCAGCACGCTACCCCGAGACCACAGCGGTGGGCAGTAAAATATAGGATGACCAAGAAGAAGCTGGGGAAACATGTTACAATGGAGAGCTGAACGGTACAATAGCATAAACTCTCATGCTGATGATGCATTTGTCATTACCAAATACTTAGTTCAAATGAGAGGTGAATTATTAGATCATTGTAACGGTGTAGCAATATTTATAACAAATGGGATGCCTAACCCCCATTTTGGAATGATGTTTTCTGATGTTCATATTAGTATTCAAACTGCAAGTCCCAAAATTTTAACACACAATAAGCAATTATATTTGATTTTCAGTTCACGTTTACAAACATCGGTCCTTAATTTAAAAACTTGACAAAAATAACTCATCTTAATTTTGTATTTCTCCTTTCTGCCTAGCTTAAGTTACTTGATTGAATTTCGGTCCGATAGCTTTAAGATTTCTTGGTATTGAAAAATCGTGCTTTGTTGATTTATAATAACTTGAGGGGTCACTCGTAACTTCACATTTAGGCCTACATAAAATTAAAACGTCCAAGAACTACGAAAAAAGTGATTTTTTCAGTAACTCGAATTTATGGTCCGATTTTGCTCCTTTACTGATGTACAGTAAAATGTGAAGTTGGCCAGCATTGTAAGTTGACCATTTGAAAAGTGAATACATTTATGCGAACCGGCAAGTCCCTACCGTGTTTCATGCATGGACAACTTTGTATCTTGGCTACCTGTATCTTCTTGCAAGTTAGGCAAAAATTCAAATTCAATGCTATATATTTTTAAACATTTTAACTTGTCTATGTTGTCAATACTTCTAAAATTCATTGTAAAACACAGTTGGGGTTAATTAATAAAATGTTAAAATGTCAAAACATTAAATTAAGTATCTGATATATCATTTGGTATCAAATGAAATGCAGAAGATGGAACATGATTCTGAAAGGCCTACATGGTTTTAACTACTTGACGAAGTTATTCAAACAGAAATTTTAATTTAGTTGAGGACAACTGATATATCAGGTAAGTAAAGTAAAGTGATCCCACAACAGGCCCGGAGGCCTTTGGGGTAGTAGGAGGTTAAGGCTCCCACTTTTTCTAGACAATCGGCACTTTATGTCTGCGTGACTGCCGCCTTTACCCCCGGAACAAGCGTCTGGTACTCATTTCCATTAGAGGCTGAGTCGCCCCCAGGGCCATAGTGCCGCCAGAAGGTTTGGGTCAGTTTAAAAATCCTGACCCCCAACGGGACTTGAACCCTCGACCCTCCGGCTTGTAGCTCAGTGCCTTAACCACTACGCTACGGCGTGTCCCATGTACTTATCTTAATATTTTAACGTTTTGTCTATGCTGGCCATCCTGAACTACCTATTAATACATGTGTGTCGAAACTCCATGTCGCGGCGAATGACTGCAATGACAGACGCAGGCGGTACGTGGACGAGCAATTACTTCCACAGTTTATTTTCGTGATTTTTTTTTGTTTATTTATTTTTACTTTATTTATTTAATATTTTACCTGATGGAGTTAAGACCATAAGGTCTTCTCTTCCACTTCACATCATCATCCGGTATCATGGCAGCTGCCGCCGTTTTCCGGAAACCAAATGCCATTCCTCTCTGCCCATCCAGTGATCTTCCTCCAATCCTCTGGTTTTCATAGCTGCTTGTACCCCTTCTATCCAAGTTTTCTTCGGTCTTCCTCCTTTCCATTGGGATCCATTCCATAACAATTTTAGGCAATTTTTGCTCTTCCACTTCACCACGGTTAAATTATACATATAATAAAAATTTGTTCCACCTCCAAATATGACATGTTTTATATTGCCCAAGTACAGCCTAATAATAACCCTCAGATGTATGGCGATAGGCCTAATTCTATATCCATCCATAGTAATTCTGCCCGAAGGCAGGTCCTTCACTGCAATCATAGCATTCCCATGCTATGCTTGCAGCTTTACTAGGGAATAGTGTAGGTGTGGTAGCTTCCCGTTGCTTTCCACACCGGTGAAGGATGATGATGATAATGATAATGGTAAGGATGATGGCCATATGATTTCGGGGACCGTTTGGGCCTTAAAGTTTTCCTGACATTTGTCTTACAGGTGAGGAAAAACCCCGATAAAAACCTCACCCAGAAAAACTGCCCCGACCGGGGATCGAACCCGGGTCCGCTGCGTGACAAGGCAGCACGCTACCTCGAGACCACAGCGGTGGACTTAATTCTATATAACTAACAGAATTTTATCTGTGAAAGGACAAACAAATCCAAATAGGAAAGACAATAAATAAATAAATAAATAAATAAATAAATAAATAAATACACATTCAACCACGGATCGAACCCTAGATTTCGTATATGCGAGGCAAGCACTCTAGCACTGAGCTAAATGCTATGCTGTCGTAGCGTCACTAAATGGGTACATTTCCCTGAAAACAACAGGTGAATAGTAATTACAGTGTTGTGTCCATTTACAGTATAATACAATTCGTATTCTTGTGAACCGCACGGTTTTGAACGGCAATATACGTACAGTACTGTATTTTGTGTCTTCCATTATTTCTTTCACGATAGATATAAGTATGTATTTCCCAGAGATAATGCCCCATACGTCACGCGTTGGGATATGGAAGCTCCCTAAAGGGAGTTTCTTAACCAGGTTAATTTATTTTCGCTTATTCACTTACATACGTCAATGAGTGTTATGTGGTTAGCAATTCTTCACAATTATACATCTAATGGGCAACTAAGGTGTTACTTGGATGGATGAAGGAGGGTTAAATTTTGCACAGTTGCCTTTTTATTCAGGCTTGCGGTTATTTATTGAGCCTGAAAATCTTCAGACTCGGGACCCTCAGGTTAAAGTTCCTCCCGGAGGACCTGTCCCTTCGATTTTCTCAAGCTAAAAATCGACTCCGGCCGGGTTTGAATACGCGAACCTCGGGACTGAAGGCAAGGAACATAACCACTAGATAAATACTGTACGATTTTTATTTTTTTTTGTAAGTTGCCCACCTATATCAGTTGATCAATCACTATGGAACCGTGGGTGGCCAAGATATACAGGTTTTATTGTATATATTTATCACTTAATCAATTGGTATGTATACAGTTACGTTTCGAGAAAGCAAACATGGCAGTTGTTGGAGCGAATTTTAAATTTCAGGTAAACCGCCACTTCTAATGGTCGAATTCTGCTTTTTTTTGTGAATTCCTTTCTTATTTTATTTCAATAACATGTATAGAATTTCAATTTTTAATTTCAGATGAACCCTCGCTCTTAAATGATCCGATTTAATGGTTAACCAACTCGACCTTACTTGTTTGAATTAATTGCTAATTGGTTCTGAAAAAATCGGCCGCTAGAGTGTGACACATACGCGAATATATATGTGGTCATTTCCGATATCTACTATTATAGGATTTCACTTTGTAAAGATTCTTCAAAAATATTTTCGTCAGAACAGCTTCAGAAGCTATATTCCTTCGAAATTCGATAAAAGCTAACAAAAATGGCACGCCCTTAGTTATGATGAGTATCAGTCTGTTAGGTTTTAATGTTTCTTGGTCTGAAAAGATGGCAATTACTTTATTTATGTTATAACTTAGAGATAGCTTGTAACTGACTGACGTCACAAAAATAAGTGACTGGCGTCACTTTTTGCATTGCAATTAATCAAATTTGCATAATAATAATAATAATAATAATAATAATAATAATAATAATAATAATAATAACACTCGTATTTTGATTAAAACATTAATTCTTTTTTTTTTGTCATCTGAATTGAGATACAATAATAAATCACGGATTAACTGGGATTAGCCTATATATATATACTAGCTGGTCCGGCGAACGTCGTATCGCCTTTAAATATTTTTACGTTAATTTTTCCGATGTTTTAATAGTTATCTGCTATTCGGGCGGAAACAAATCCAACAAATCAAAGATCATAAAAATAGGTCCAGCCGTTCTTGAGTTATAAATAGTGTAACTAATCCATCTTTGTTTTATATATATATATATATATATATATATATATATATATATAGAAGTCCCGGCCACGCGTTGCTGTGGCTAAGGTATACGTTAAATTATGTTGTAGTAAACTAAATGAGAAATCTAAATCAGAAAGTTTTTGTTTTACACAATTTTTTAGTTCTGGTCCGTTAACTACACCCGGTATAAATATGGGTGGTGGTTTATGTGGAAGTGGTTTTGTTGATTGAGATGAATTTATGTTGTCTGCATTCTCAGTATCATCCATAAGTGTATCATAAGGATTATATACATTTATTGATGGAATATTTTGAGGAGGCTTGCTGATTTCATTATACTTTCGTTTTTTTTCTACGAACTTGTTGGCAGTTTGGATTCTCATCATCATCAAGAAGTCTCTGTATAGTAATATCATCTTGTGATATATTATAGTCATCTTGTTTTTCATTTAATTGAGGCATGGAGATTGTTTCTGTAATATTAGGCATATTATTATAACTAACAGACTTACTTACAGTTCTGTTATTCCGTTCCTTAGGACCTTCATATGTTTTTAAATTGACATTCTTCTTAAATGTAAGATTTATGTCACATAGGCCTATACCAATTTGCGGAAATTCACTTCATATCTTATCATTCATGGTCTCTAGAACTGATATGCCATATTGTTCAATGTCCCTTCTTGGTCCAGTTAAATTTAAATTAAGTTGATGTCTTTCAGCCAAATTACTTAAAACTAATACACACGAAATTAATATTATTACCAATATATTGAAAATAAAATAAACACAAACACACTTAAATTATGAAATAAACAATATTTGTAATTCAATTGAAATTCGCGGTTGCAACAAAAAGCACATCCACATTGTGTTGCGAGGGGTATTAAACCCCCTACTGAGGCGTCGAGTTGATACGTTCGGCCTGTCAGTGGCAATTTGAACCTGCTGTACTGTTTCTGCTGATTCGCGTGGTCGTCTATGGCGATCACACACACTGCCGATACGCTTAAATTTGTTTACAGGCAGACGAATGTGTGCCTTTGTTGGGGCTGGTTTACGGAATTTATGGATACATTCAGCTCTGATGTCTTCATATGACAATCCGCGTACCCGTACACAGACAATGATAACCCGTTCTTCCGTGCTAAACGTGTTGCACTAAGCTAACAGTGTATGCACAGAAAAGAAAAAAAAATAGTAGTTTTCATGGAAATGGATAGTGACTTTAGAGACACTCTGTATATGTAATGATGTACCTTCAAATACGTATAATTAGAGAGTTACATGGTGAAAGTAGAAAAGAAGAGAGAATCAGAAGTAGAGAAAATAAGAATATGTAGAGAGATACCTAGTACAAAAAAAGGGGGGGAAAGGTTTATAATGAATCAATCGTTCGTTCATTTCAACATTCAGAATGAATTAAAACATAATGCATTATAAAATTCAAATCAATACCAGATTTAATTTACTCTCAATAGAGGAAAATAAAGATATGTTGAGACTATAGTCATTTTTCTACCATAATAATACTAATAATAATAATAATAATAATAATAATAATAATAATAATAAAATAATAATAATAATAATCATAACAATAATAATAATTCATTTAATGACGTTCTTTAACAACTCAGGTCATTAGAGTCCCAATTCAATCTGGACGTAAAGGGCCATGAAGATGCCTCTAATTTTAGGTTTGAGGTACTGTAAATCTACAACATGGGACACACGGCTTTACCACACTTTCGAAGGAAGCCATACTCAGGATTTTATGCCTTTCAAAATAATTAGGCAGGGTTTCAACCAGGGAACCTGGGAAACAGGGGCGAGCATGGTATCTACCAGTCCACCGTGACTGACATATTTTATTGTTATCTTACATATTTATTCAAGAGGTGCAATTAAATATATTTAAATTGCTACAAATAAAAACATGAAAGTTTAAAGAAGAGCTTTCACTAGATTTCTATTACTTTTAAATTAGATGTTCCACCGCAATTTACATTATAATACCGGTCGTTAGGGACTCATAACATACCACTAAGTACATGTACAAGTTCTGGAAGTTATTTATTTCTCAATTTTTAATAAAAGTTATTGAAAATGATATGGATAGATACAAGAAAAAATGTAAAACGTATCTAAATTTCTCCTTTTTCCTGCATCATCTAGCAATCTTTAATAAATACTCAGTCGATAAGTGGCTACTTTCCTACTGCAAAAAAAGCACGACTATTTAATGGAATTTCTCATATTATGATTGTGGTCAAATGAGGCAATACAAAAAGTTCCGCCAATTTCCTGGAGATCAATTTTAAAATAATACATGCAAAAATAAACAAATACAGACGATGTGTGTTAAAAGGGGCCAAGTCCAAAAAGTAAAATTTTGTAGGAGAAACAAAACAACTATTCATTTTATTAACCTTCGCAAAGTTATATTAAAATAATTATTTCCATTCAACTAGCATCACTGAAAAGTTTGCTTAAAAATTTGATCAATTGTGCTCGTCATACGGACACTTAAATCAGTAGATATAGATAATTTTAACAAACAACTGAATTACAAGAAGACTTTTTTTTATTTTAAACATACGGTAAGCAAGTTCATTCATAGTGTTCTGCTCAAGAGCAGGTCTTTCACTGCAAACTCAGCATTCTCCACTTTTTCCTTAACTCAGCTTTCCTTTTTGTGTCTGCATACAAACCATTTATTTTAATATTGTCTATCATCTGATACATTATTCTGCCTCTAACTTTCTTTCCGTTGACCATTCCTTCTAGGGCATCCTTCAGCAGGCAGTTTCTTCTTAGCCAGTGGCCAATCCAATTTCTTTTCCTCTTCTTTATGAGTTCCAGCATTGTTCTTCTTTCTCCCACTCTGTCTAGCACATCTTTTATTTCTTACTTTGTCTGATCATTTTATACGTTCCATTCTTCTCCATATTCACATCTCAAAAGCTTCCAATCGCTTTTCCTCATTCCGTCGCAATACCCAAGTCTCTACACCATACAATGCTACACTCCACACAAAGCACTTCACTAGCCTCTTCTGTAATTCTTTTGCCAAAGGTCCGCAGAAAATGCTTCTCTTCTTGTTAAAAGCTTCTTTTGCCATTGCTATCCTCTAAGTATTTTATGAAAAAAACATTCTTTATTAATAGGGAACGGAGTTGTAACTTTTTTTTTCTGCTTATAAATAAAAGACAAACTAAGAAAACAGAACACTGGTCTGTATAAGAAATTCTATTTCAAATAAAAATACACATTTTCGTGCAGGTACATATTTTAAATAATTTGGCTAAAAACGCATAAATCGACTTTTTTTTTTATTTTTTAATTAATCCAGAACTCGTATATTTTTCGCATTCATCAGAGCACACTGTGAATGAACTTCATTCTTAAACGTATGGCGTCACGTCTTGATATACACTTCACATGATAGCTCGAAAGGGGGAAACCCTTATTTCTGATAGACTGACGCAATTCACTGGACTTAAATATTATTGCCAGTTAATTATTTGTTCTGATTACACCAGACCGTTTATACAATATTGGTGCATTAAGTGATTGGCGATTTAAGCCGAAAATAAATCCAAGTATTAATTCTCGTTTGCAGTAATATGTTGCCGAATAAAGTGCAATTTTTAAAAGTAATGGAATGGTTCTTTACGGTAAAAATGTGGGAAATCTCTAAATGCAGATCTGCGATAAAAAGTATTAAAAATTTAGCATTTTAAACATAAAACAGCCACTTCACATGCAACCTCTGTTAAACACGTTATTTTATGCAGATTTATGTAAAGTTTTCTTTCATCATATTTTCCTTTATATAATCTGGAAAGTTCAGAGCTCAGAACATTTCTTACAACATACCTAATTTCGAAATATCAGAAGATTAACATTAATTATATGCCCTTTGCATTATATACGAAGAAATGTTAAGAAAAAATATTACATTTTATATTATTATTTTTAGACTATTTAATGTTATTACATTATTTTATATTATTATTACATTATTCTATATTAATTTGTATTATTATTACTACTATTACATTATTTTAAACTAAATTAAATGATGCGACAGGCCTAGACAGCCCTTGGCCTACTATCCGGCTGCTGGCCTCGCATCCACAAGGATGCTGGGTGAGCACCGAATACCTTACTGGTCGAAATTCCATGATAAAATTTCTTCCCCCATGGAGACTCGGCTACGGTTATATTATTATTAGGCCTATTATTATTTTCGAAACATATAATTTAAAATCAAATGTTATTTTGTTTGCTAGACCTAACTGGTTTCTGTACACCTATTTATGATTTTATTTACTTTTCATAAAATGCCCACCATTATTTTCTCGGATACATGTATTAATGAAACGGCAACTTCAGTATAATATTTGTTATGTCTTTGACTTCTAAAAGTTATCAAATTCTTAGTTCTGTGTGTCAGTATGTGTTGAACAGAACAAAAATTATCTCAGATAATAATTATAATAATAATAATAATAATAATAATATATTTTAGTGATAGGCCATGGTTTAATTTCGATATTGGTTCATAACTTGCTCCAAGGTAATTAATCTCCCAATACAATTATAAAAAAGTGAAACATGTTATTAGACGTGTTCTTTACCAACATATTATCCTTCAATTAAAACATATCTCTACAAGTCAAGTTTAATTTAATGTCTGCATTATTGAGAAAAATAAAAAAAAGGAGTTCGATTTATCCTTATCTGTTAATTAGATGTTCGATTCAACTAACACCAACAATAAAATTTCCCGTTGAATTACGAAATACTAATTACAACATAAATAAATAAGGAGAATTCTTAATTAAATTAAAAAGAAGAAGAAGAAGAGAGATGGTAGATTACCAAATCTCACATTAATAATTTACTATTTGAACAAATTAAAAGTACCAACACAAGACACGAATTCAGAGAGTATCCTCTTGTATCTTGTATGCCCATGTTTCCCTTAACAGAGATTTAGACGCTCTTCCCCTACAAGAAAGAATTTGAACCATACTAATATAGTTACACTTGTTTTCGTATAGATGTCATTTGAGTGGTCCGTGGTCAGCGTTCCGCCTCATACTAACAATTAGGAAACTAAGGTAGTACTAGGACGGGAAAATTCGGTGAATTTTGCTTAGAGGCCTTTTCATTCAGGCTTAAGGATCTTTTACGAGCCTGAAAATCTTCAGACTCGTGACCCACGCCTTAAAGTCGCTCCCGGAGGACTTGCTCCTTGGATTTTTCCGACCTAAAAAAATTCATCGATCCCGTCCGGGTTTGAACTCGCGACCCTCGGGGCCAGAGGCAAGGAGCTACTCAGAGAGTATCGTGTTCAATTCCAGATAGTTTTCGCGTTGGTGATCTTGAGGTAGTATCTACCTCAAAACCTGTCCAAACCAAATGAACTAAATTAATCCCAACATAATGAAAATGCGGATAAAAGAATCAATCTTAGAACATAAACGTCATGAGTTCGATCCCGGTGATTTTTACAGATGAAGATGATAAATTCTAAATTTCCTCTTCCTCAGAGGGAAGTTGAAAGCTACCGCTCATGTGACAGATGTAAGTGCCGAGCATTAAATAACCCTCGATACATAAGATATACTTACTTACTCACTGGCACTATCGAACCCGTAGGTTCATGGCCGCACGGACATAAGCTCTCCATACATCCCAATCCTGAGCTACTGCTTTCCAATCATTCCCTGTATAATCTACTTCCTCAAATCATAGTTAATGTTATTCTCCCACCTCATTCTTGGTCTACCAACTGGGCGTTTACCCTCTGGCTTTCCTACAAGAAGCTTCCATGCAAGTCTTTCATTCCCCATACGTGCAACATGTCCTGCCCATCGAAGTCTACGAGACTTAACTGTTCTTATTATATCTGGCTTCCAATAAAGACCATGTACTTCATTGTCGATACATAAGATATATCAGTGAAAATTTTTTAAGGTGGAAAAAGTTCTCTCTCTAAGAGCTGTTATAATTTATAAGAAGAGAAAGATTTTGTATGTATCAAATGATAAGATTGCAACACACATAGCACTGGATATACATTCATTCAAGTGTTTGCATATGAAAAGGGACATTAAACTTAATAAACTAGAAATTTATTATATTCGCCAATATGACAGTGGTTTTCATTGTTTTTTTTAATTTTCTAACATGGATGACGTAGCAAAAGCATTAGACTAATATTTATGAATGATTTAATGGATACATAAAGTGTTTTAAATAAATACTTACTCACTGGCAGTATCGAACCCGTAGGTTCATGGCCGCGCGGACATAAGCTCTCCATACATCCCTGTCCTGAGATAATGCTTTCCAGTCATTCCCTGTATAGTCTATTTCCCTCAAATCATATTTAATGTTATTCTCCCACCTCATTCTTGGACTACCAACTGGGCGTTTTCCCTCTGGTTTTCCCACAATAAGCTTCCATGCACTTCTTTCATTCCCCATACGTGCCACATGTCCTATGTTTTATATATATTGTTTTGTTGTAATTTGTGACCAATTTTGCACTCACGACTCACTAGTAGATGATCTGAAACAATGAATGCATCTAGACACCGTGTACAGTATACAAAACCTTTACTGCTGAGAATGTTGACAAGAACTGGGAAGGAACTTCAGAACACAATTTTAGAACAGGTACAAAAAAATCCACGTCCCGATGGGGTTAGGAGTATTAAACTGGCCTAAACCTTTTGGCGGCACCATGCCCCTGGATTTTACTCAGCCTCTTAACTGAAATGCGCACCAGAGGCATATTCTAGGGTAAAGGCAGCCGTCACGCAGAGCTCAGAACTTGACTAAAATCTCACGCCGATTGTCCAAAAATGTGGAAGCCTTTAACCTCCTACTACCCATGGTCTGTAGTATGACCATTTTACATTTTTACATTAACTCCATTAAATCATTTATCATGATTAATGCCACGAGTGATTTCCAAATTATCGATAAATGCACGACTCACGAAGTGAGGAGTGAATTTATCTAAATAATTTGGAAATCAAGAGTGGCATTTGTTAGGGCTATTTAACGAATAAAATTAAGCTATTTACTCACAAATCATTATTAAACTATAGTTATTTTAAAATATTTATAGGCTATATTTAATATAAACGGCGACGTTTGAAAACAAATGAGAAACGATTGGTACACTTCACTTGCTTCTTTTGTTCATCACTGCAACCAGATCATATTATTTATTGCAAAAGGATAGCAAAGTTGTAAGAATGCACCCTAGTGGGGAAATATATAACCAACATTAGAGGTATTAAATAATTTCTGTTGTCCTATGATGTAAATATGTCAATTATATTTTTCTGCAACGTCATTTCCTGGAAAATAATTCGTTTAACAAAGTGCAAACAATGGTTTTTTTTCTTTTTTTGTGGTATAATCAATTGCTACAAATGTTTTTATATTATCTCCCGCATGCGCTATCTGCTGACATTCATGCACTCTATATATATATATATATATATATATATATATATATATATATATATACACAATCTGGTAGCCGTCTTTCTTAGAGAGTCAGTCACAGCAAAATAATGCTACGACCTATTCAGAATGTTAAAAAGGAGGAGCTTTCTTTAATGTGATAAACTTCCGTTGATAAATTCGAGGCGAAACACGACTGTGATTGGTTGTAAATAAAAAATCATTGAAATGTGATTGGTCATTGACACTCATTTGGGGCATGAGTTAAATAGTCGTATTAAACTATGTAATGCGTACAGGGTATCTTTAAACTTACAATATTATGTGATAAATTAAAAATAACATGAAAGTATTAAAAAAATATGTAATCTATTAAAATTGTCATTCTTTTAATGATTGAAATTGAGCTGAGGGGACTATATGGAGTCCAGACTCTTCTACTGATTCAAAGTCTGTAGTATTCTGCCCTAGGGCAGGTCCTTTGCTGCAATAATAGCATTTTCATGCTTTGCAGTTTTACTAGGGAATTATAGGTGTAGTAGCTTCCTGTTGCTTTTCACAACGGGGATGATGATAGCCAGATGATATTCGGGGACTTTTGGACCTCAAAGCTAACTGACATTTGTCTTGCAGGTGAGGGAAAAAAAAAACCGGAAGAAAAAACCTAACTCAGGAAGCTTTTCCCAACCGGGAATCGAACCCGGGCGTGCTGCGTGACATAGAAGTGCGCTACCTCGAGACCACAGCGGTGGAATACTGATTCATATGGTTGAGAAATTTCAGAATTATTCGTCGAGTACCACAGAAAAGCATATGGGACTAGAAAAGCTCTTTGTTTTTCACAACATCTAGTCCATCTACATTAATATACTCACCAAAATAATTATGGGCAAATAACATAAAAGAATATACACAAGTCAATATGATAATCTGACTTGGAAATCATTTTGGTACTGTTGTTCGACTCCATCACAATTTTCACACAAAATAGTTGGCTGCAGGCCTCAGTTCTACACAAAAAACAAATACTAGTGTTGGCAATATTCCATAAAAGGCAGGGAACCGAAATATCTCCAATTACATCACATTTACTTTCACTGGATGGAAACGGACCACCCACTAAAAGTAGAGTAAATCAGTTAAAGAGATGTTAACAAGTGTAGCAATGATAGTAAGTTTAAACAAATATCCACACATTTATCTTCGACAAACAGAAAATTATCGTTAACACACACACATTCAATACTTGCTGGAGAGATGCTGTCGCACACAACAGATTAGACTCGCATTCAAAAGCCCGAGCTTCAAATCCTGAGTCTATTAAATTGACGGGTTTCTTCATGATTCTTCTTGTGTATAGGGCGAATGCTGGTAATTCGATTGCGTTATGACCCATTTCATTAATCAATCAATTTCTACAGACATGCATAATACTCGCAACAATGTATGTACAGGAACTGTAGGATACAACCTGATATTCTAGATACGATATGAGCTTAGATGTTGAATTTTATTAATAACATCGAATATACTTATATAATTATATATATCAAATTTGAGATGCTTCAATATCTAAGTTCACATATAGATATAAGTTCTGCCCTCGGGCAGAATACTATACGATATATATATATATATATATATATATATATATATAATATATTCTATAGTGTTCTGCCCAAGACCAGGTCTTGCACTGCAATCATAGCAATTTCATGTTATGCTTTGCAGCTTTACTAGGGAATTATAGGTGTGGTAGCTTCCCGTTGCTTTCCATACCGGTGAAGGATGATGATGATGGCCGAATGATATTCGGGGACCGGTGGACCCTAAGCTTTCTGACATTTGTCTTACAGGTGAGGAAAAAAACCGAAAAAACCTCACCCAGAAGCCTGTCCCGACCGGGAATCGAACTCGGGTCCGCTGCTTGACAAGGTAGCACGCTTCCTCGAGACCACAGCGGTGGACTATATACGTATAAGCGTGCGGGATCATGCCGTCGAAATCAGTGACCAGAGGCCGACCTTGAACCCATGACGCGGAAAACCCAAGAAAACTTTCTTAATTATATATATATATATGGTCTCAAGGTAGTGTGCTGCCCTGTCATGCAGCGGGCTTGGGTTCGATTCCCGGTCGGGAAAAGTTTCCTGGGTGTTTTTTTGTGGTTTTTCCTGTACATCCCTATCCTGAGCTAATGTTTTCCAATCATCCCCTGTATAATCTACTTCCCTCAAATAATAGGTAATGTTATTCTCCCTCCCCATTCTTGATCTACCAACTGGGTGTTTTCTCTCTGGTTTTCCTACAAGAAGCTTCCATGCACGTCTTTCATTCCCCATTCGTGCCACAAGTCCCGCCCATCGCAGTCTACGAGACTTAACTATTCTCATTATATCTGGCTTCCTGTAAATACAATGTAGTTCACTGTTATGTAGTCTCATCCATTCACCTGGCTGTTCATCTCTCTTTGGTCCAAAAAAATTCCTAAGAACTTTATTCTCAAATACTCGTAACCTTCCATCCTCCCTCAATGTAAGAGTCCATTTTCGCATCCATATAATATAACTGGTAGAATAATAGTTTTATATAATTTCAGTTTAACGTTTTTTTTAAGGAGTTGGGACGTCAAGAGTCCCTGTAATACATTATGGCACGCATTTCCAGAATTGAGCCTATGTTTAATTTCTTTGTGCATCTCATTCCTATCTGTGATTAAATTGTTCCTACGTATTTAAATTTAGTCACTTCCTCAAATGTTCCCTCATTTGTCATTACTGTCCTTTTCCATTGTACAGGATGGTCCAAAAGTCTCGATCCATTTCCATTAAATTGACATTTTCTTCGTTGTTTTTCAGGTTCATCACGAAGTATGCTTACCATTGAAGAAAAAATAACAGTTCTTTCCGCGCGATTGCGATTGGTAAGCCATGAACAAGTGCATCAGGAATTTGAACGAAAGTTTCACAAACCAGCACCTACTAGAGCCAATATCCGGATGTTGGTGAACAAATTTAGACGCACAGGAAGTGTTCTTGATGAAAAAACGTTCAGGCAGACTATATACCTCTGCAAATGATGATGAACGTATTCAGCACGCGATTGAACGCAGTCCAGGCGCGTCGACTCGCAGGCTCAGTAATGAACTGGACATTCCCAGGACAACAGTTTGGAGGGTTTTAAGGTTTAAACTCAACAAACGTGCATACCATCTGCAAGTGCTACATCACTTGGAACAGGATCCTTTTCAGTGACGAGGCTACATTCCACATTTGTGGTCGTGTAAATAGGCATAATTGTCGAATATGGTCCGACGAGCAAGCTAATGCTACATATGAATGGCAACGAGATACACCAAAAATTAATGTATGGCTAGGTGTAACAGCAACAAAACTGTACGGTCCATTCATGTTTCAAGAACACACAGTCACTGGAGTCACCTACTTAAACATGCTTGAACAATTTCTAGAACCACAGCTTATGCAGGATGGTGTTTTACACTCTGTTGTTTTTCAGCAAGGTGGTGCCCCACCGCATTTCGCTCTGTGTGTGCGTGCCTATCTCAATGCAACATTTCCGGGACGCTGGGTCGGCAGAGCTGCGCTAAGAATGTGGACACCACGCTCACCAGACTTAACCCCACCTGTTTTTTTTTTTTTTTGCGTGGGGTTTTATCAAGTCTCATGGGTACAAGACTAAGGTTCGTGATCTTCCTCATTTACGGGAACGCATTTACGAGGCAGTAGCAGCTATTACACCACGCCATAATGTGTTTAGAGCAACAGTGCAACGCTGGGAGCAAGGCTCCAAAATGCAAGGGGGACAGATTGAACTGTACTGAAGATTGTTCACAGACATCTGACAAATAACATATGCAACAGTCATGAACGTCGGTCAATGCTTTCAAAGAAATGGATCGAGACTTTTGGACCACCCTGTATAATGTATTTCTATGATGAAAATGTAATCAATTATAAAATTAACACTATTAATGATGCAATTATCGCAATAACCAGTATTGATTCAGAAATCCAAGAAAAGTACAAGGTTGGTAAGAATAAATTAAGAATAAGAACAAGAATAAATTGTATTTACAAATAAATGTTATATACAGTATTGACACACGATTGAGCAGGTGCTCGTGCTCGGGTGCAGTTCAGTTACATGAATAATACAAATAGAATATATACATTTAAAGTTGGGGCCAGTTTCATTTTTACATAAATTATGACACATACAAATAAAAAATAATAATGTAATGGGAATAAGACTTATTCTAACAAAATAATTAATGGAATGGAGAATGATATACATAAAATAATATAAATCATATAATGTAATGGATTATAACCAATAATACAGAAGAAAGTAAGTAGTTATATATTGATTTATAATAATACAGGCAAAAATAGATGCTTTATATTTATTATTTTAAAATATTCAAATGATTAATTTTATTCACTAATTAATTAAAAATAATTAATTTAATTGTTTTTTTAAACTAGCTGTGTTTAGTTTACTTAGTTCTGGATTGGATCTAATTAATTCATTATATAATTTAGGTCCTAGATATCTACTATGTTTAGATCCAGAAGTTGTATAAAATTTTGGAACATGTAGCAAAGTAGTAGTATTTTGTCTGGTACTGTAAAAACTTCGATTGTGCTCTTTAAATTCGTTTTTATTTTTATGAAAATAAGTAAGCAATGTATGATTAAATATCTGTTTAATATTTAGCACGTTGAATTCTAAATAAATTAAATTTGTAGGGTAATCTAAAGGTTTCTGCAAGCAGATTTTTATGATTCGTTTTTTTAGTAATGTTAAGGGAGAAAGAATAGAATTTGCGATTCCGCCCCAACCTAATATTCCGTATTGGATTATCGATTCAACCAGAGCTAAGTAAACAGTTCGCAATACATACATTGGTAAATATAATGGAAGGGTGATACATTTGTGAATAGTTTTACGTATTTTGTTACACAGCAAGGAAACGTGTTTGTCGTATCTTAAATATTGGTCTATTATAATACCTAGATATTTCACTTGTGTTGATATACTCAAGGATGGACATGTGCAATATGCGTTATTACAATTGTGTATTGTAATATCGTGACTGGGGTTTGAACGAAATCCATATATACCGCGTGATGTTAAAGAAAAAGGAATTAATGTAATTTTTGAGATATTCAAAGAAAGTAAATTTGTGTCTAGCCATTCTTTAATTACATTGATTCCTTTATTAGCATTATGTATGGTTTCGGTCCATGTAGAACCGGAAAATAAGACAACCGTGTCATCAGCATAAGCATATATAGAACCAAAAAATGTTTCTAAGTTAATTTTGAGTAAATCATTAATATAAATTAGGAATAAACTTGGTCCTAAAACAGTCCCTGAGATATATCTATAAGGTAAGGAACAGGATGAGCCTTGGATTTCCCAAATAAGAGTCTCTTCTAGGTAGGCTATGCAATTCAACTCAAAATATCTAAGTGCAAATGTGCAAAATACGTTCAATGTTTAAGATAAGTAAAGGGCACATTTACTCGTATTTGTTTTAATGTTAGATGTTATTATATTGACTATTTAATTCATGCCCCAAATGGGAGTCACTGACCAATCACATTTCAATGCTTTTTTATTTACACCCAATCACAGTCGTGTTTCGCCTAGAATTTACCAACTAAAGTTTATCATAAGTAATGCCACGAGTGATTTCCAATTTATCTAGAGAATTTGTAAATCAAGATTTGTTAGAACTATTTAACGAATCAAATTAAGCTGTTTACTCACAAATGATTATTTAACTATAGTTATTTTAAAATATGTATATATTTAATGTAAACGGCGATGTTTGAAAACAATTGAGAAACGCTTTATTTGCTTCTTTTGTTCATCACTGCAATCAGATCATAATATTATTTATTGCCAAAGGATCGCAATATTGTAAGAATTCACCCTAGTGGAGAAATTTATAACCAATTATATAGGTATTAATTAATTTCTGATGTCCTATGATGTAAATATGTCAATTATATTTTTCTGCAACGTCATTTCCTGGAAAATAATTCGATTAAGAAAATGCAAAAAGTGGTTTCTTTTTTTTTTTTTGTGGTATAATCAATTGTTTTTATATTATCTCTCATATGCGCTTTCTGCTGACATTCATGCACTATATATATATATATATATATATATATATATACGGTATATACAATCTTGTAGCCGCATTTCTTGGAGAGTCAGTCACTGCAAAATAATGCTATGACCTATTCAGAATGTTAAAAAAGGAGGTTCCTTATTTATTATGATAAACTTTAATTGGTAAATTTTAGGCAAAACACGACTGTGATTGGTTGTAAATAAAAAATCATTTAAATGTCATTTGTCATTGACTCCCATTTGGGGCATGAGTTGAATAGTCATACTAAAGAAAGCACCTCCTTTTTAACATTCTAAATAGGTCATAGCATTATTTTGCAGTGACTGACCCTCTAAGAAATACGGCTAACAGATTGTATATATAGTGCATGAATTTCAACAGAAAGCGCATGCGAGAGATAATATAAAAACATGTGTAACAATTGATTATACCACAAAAAAAAACACTGTTTGCAATTTCTGAAACGAATTATTTTCCAGGAAATGACGTTGCAGAAAAATATAATTGACATATTTACAATAGGACATCAGAAATTAATTTATACCTATAACGTTGGTTATAAATGTCTGCACGAGGGTGCATTCTTACAATATTGCGATCCTTTTGGCAATAAATAATATGATCTGGTTGCAGTGATGAACAAACGAAGCAAATGAAGCGTACCAATCGTGTCTCATTTGTTTTCAAACATCGCCGTTTACATTAAATATATAAATATTTAAAAATAACTACAGTTCAATAATGATGAGTAAACAACTTAATTTTATTCGTTAAATAGTCCTAAAAAATGCCACTCTTGATTTCCAAATTCTCTAGATAAATTCACTCCTCACTTCGTGAGTCGTGAATTTATCGATAATTTGGAAATCACTCGTGGCATTACTTATGAAGACACTACGAACCGTACTTTATCTAGATTAACATCAGGCGGCTTGTTTTGATTAAATATGTCGATATAAGATAAAAATCTACAGGTAATATTTTCGTATATTAATATATGTTATGACTCATTTAATACAATCACTTTATACTACAAACAGAACTACCGCTTTGGTCTTGAGATAACTCGTTGCTTCAGACGCGAGTCCGAGTTCGATCCCTGGCCGGGAGGTTCCCTGAAGATTTTTTTTTTTTTGTCTCAGGCTTTTTCTCACCTGCATGATAAGAAAAAATATCGGAAAACTTTAAGGCCAATGCCAAATGTGAAGGCCCACACAATCCTCGAATAACATTTAGCTATGATAAACACTCTATCATAATCGCTTTGAAACACCATGAATGCGTGAGTGAACGATGCGATCACTCGTATTTCTCTCAAATGTTCGTGTTGTCTCGAAGATGGCCCTGGCACTCAGCTGATCATTCATCCGTGGAAGCTCTCCATTTCTTTGTGTGGTCAAAACGTGTGTACGTGTTTCAACATAACAATAATTTATTCTCTATTAGTTTCAGGTTGCGTGGGACAAGTAAAACTAGGCCTACATACAAGGGGGATGTTAAAAATAATAAAAAGTAAATAAATCTAGAAAAGCGACCAATAATGCGTGCGATAGCTTGTTATCCTTTCTACAAACTAAAAGCCTTTCCTATATATATGAGAGCAGCCTGCCTGAATCTCCTCCCATCCCAAACCTTAATCAAATATTGAATATATTTTCTCTGCAAACACACCATACTGTGAAAATACGGGTGCTAATTGAACCTGATAATTAAAATTGTATTCAATTAAATGGAAAGCTAACACATTTTATATATATATATATATATATATATATATATATATATAAAGGTATAAATATTCTAATACTCCGTAATAGAATCATAGTAATAAACAAAATAAAAGACATATAAACATCATCATCATAGTACATTCACGAATTTAGGCCATTTGTTGACCTGTTTCGGCCTCAAGAGAAACACATATAAATATATTTTCTCATCATATTTGTAGCAGATCTATTGTGAATATCATGAGTTAAATAGTACAAGGTAAACAATAATATAATTGTCCATAAATGTTCCTCTATATGAAGAATGTATTTCGGCTACGTATGTCAAGGATACGTGTCCTCGACACCTGCAAGTACTGGAAATACATCATAATGAAATATGATTAAGATACCTTATGAGGCATTGGATAGTCCGAAACCTTCAGAGTTGCAAACGTGCGCCATAAATATTTATATGATTAAAAATTATACATTAGCTAATTACACACATAACACATACACACTCCGATTTTACACCTTTAAAAATCCGTTTTCTTTCCCAAACTAAATTGAGGTACACAAACATACCGACATCGGTAGGAGAGCCGAAATAATTATTTTTTCGTCATGAAAATAATATTCGGAAAAGCATTATTTTGCATCTCTATGCAGACACCTTTTGATTATTAACTTAAATGCAGTTTAAAAAATCACGATCCGTAAGTGCAAACATAATACATAGTCTATATAACAAACGTTATTCTATATATTGAAAATTGGGTTATAAACAACAAAATTATTACATGACTACATATAGGTCGGTAGTCAAGAACCAAGCTTTCCGCGAAGAGCGACTCTGAGCCCATCTCTGCTTGGTTAATTATGTGGATCCAACAGAACGTACTCTATCTGGCTCATTCTATTCAACATCATGTGGTAACAAGACGTTTATTAAAAATGTTTCCGGGAAACATGAGAGCCTCAGCGTACGGAAGACTGATAAGGCATGACCTAGAGAGCTTGGTTTCTTGAATACCGGCCATGGAGTCGGTCAAGTACACATTCACTTTTTCTCGGATTTCGCTTTCCATTCTCGTTGCTTCTACGAAGATACTTGGGAGTATTCAGGGGAGTGGCAGGGAAATGTCAAAGAGTACGCCGGAGTAGAATGGAAGCGAGAGCGAACTGTAGTCCCGTTGGATTGGATTTCCCGTGAGCAGTAACAGTATTCACAAGTAAAATAATATAAACACTGAACAATGTGTGTGTGTTGCATTCACAATGTCAAGGCCAATAGGGCAAAAGGTGATGCTGAGTTATAAGGAATATAAAAAAAACTATATTTATAGGGCTACTCTCTAATTCCTACCGCTGTGGTCTCGAGGTAGCGTGCTGCCTTGTCACGCAGCGGGCCCGGGTTCGATTCCCGGTCGGGATAAGCATTTTGGGTGAGGTTTTTTTTTTTCCCCGGGCCTTCTCCTCACCTACAAGACAAATGTCAGGTAGCTTTAAAGTCCAAAAATTCCCTGAGTACTATCTGGCTACCACCACCACCACCCACCACCACCACCACCACCACCACCACCACCACCGCGATCATCATCATCATCTTTCGCCGGTGTGGAGAGCAACGGGAAGCTACCACACCTATAATTCCCTAATAATCTACAAGTGAAGCATAAAAATGCTATGATTAAGCGAAAGACCTGCCCCAGGGCAAAACACTATAGAATAGAACCTATCAAATATATTTGACTGCATCTCGAATGTTTTAACGTAATATAAATAGCATAACATTCCTCACGTGTTTGAGAACCAGTAAAAGTATATTGATGCCGGTGGTTTACCGTAAGTTACTTGCTTCTGGTTGCAAGGAACGTTGGTTCAAACCCGGCTTGGGTCCATTAATTTTTAAGGGCGTAAACATTTTGAGTATATATTCCGTCGGAAGGAAAATTAAATTCATGTGATCAGTCCTGTAGATTTCAAACACGTAAAAGAAACTCAAGACTGAATTTCGAGGATTCTAAGCAAAATTTGTAGGTCCACGTTTGAATTCAGAAAGTAATGACCTAAGCTGTTAGAAAGTAATACAAAATATATGCCTGATCCATGCATTATATACGCTCATGCGATACTATAAGGGAACGCGCGAGGCCGCTTTTCAGCATACGAGCAGCCGGATTATCGAGTTATCCCACCTTTTGGCGCGTCAAACCCAATAGCACGATGTTCAGAGCCGTTTTTAAGACATTTAATTTAAATTAACAGACCTTCAATTACTGGGACGTTGTAAAACAATTCTTGAAGAACAAAAATAATTAATTTATGTACATGTATATAATTATACATAATTTCATATTATATATATATATATATATATATATCCGCATATAAAACATAAAATCAGAGCCGTACGGTCTTAAACGGTGAATGAATTACGTATTTTCAGCATTAGTATGGATATGTAGCCTATTAGGAATCGCAATTTTTTTCAAAAATATTCCTAAATAGTACATCTGGTAGCTGGCATGGATGTGTGTAGATGTGGACTAGTCGTTACTAAATTTGTTGAAACGCGGGATTTCCAAGGCAAATATAATATTATGCAACCGCAGCGTGCACGAAATAGGTGCGGCATGTATACAACAGTACGCACAAGTTAATGGGAGATGACGTGTGAAACTTAACACCTGTGTTTAAAGCCCTGAGCGAAAATCCCTAACCTCGACACTCACGACTTCGCAGATGGGCCAACACACGTTTTATATATTTAAAAAACTGTCATATTCCAAACACTTATCATAATTATAAGCATCAAGCCCGCGTCTTTAAACACTTATACTTTAATAATGTGTAAGAAAAACACAATTTGTTTAAATTGTAATCAAAGCATTCTCTGTTTTAAAAGATTAAATTAAAATAATTCAATTGTCAACATTATCACAAAGCTTCTTTTTCTTCTTCAATCAGGGATTAGGCCCGTAAGACTGTTTCGGTTCACATATTCTTCAACCACAGTTTTCGTGGTCTTCCCAAATCTCTCCTTCCTTCAGGTTTATAATGAATTCTTCTAGGAACACGACTGTAGCTCATTCTTTCTAAATGTTCAATCTACTGATCTCTATAATGTGGAAAGCTTGGTTCTTGAATACCGGCCTATATGTAGTCATTTAATAATTTTGTTGCTTATAACTGCAATTTTCAATATATTGAATAACGTTTGTTATATAGACTATTTATTATGTTTGCACTTTGTTAATTATGTTTAAATTAGTTGTTAAAAATCCTCTAATTATATATTTTTTTCAAATGCCCCAGGTTTGTCATTCGACATTCTTGATTTTTCTCCTGGCATGGCGTACTTATAACCCACTTCTGAGGTTGGGGCGCCTGGAAGGCGGGGTTACATTTTACCGATGATATGATGGGTGATGATGATAATGGTGCGCCAGGAGAGTCCCTAATCCTAAGCTTAACCCAAGACGAATATGAATGATGATGATTGCGATGGCCATATGATTTCGGGAACCGTTTAGGCCTTAAAGTTTTCCTGACATTTGTCTTACAGGTGAGGAAAAACCCCGATAAAAACCTCACCCAGAAAAACCGTCCCGACCGGGGATCGAACCCGGGCCCGCTGCGTGACAAGGCAGCACGCTACCCCGAGACCACAGCGGTGGACTAATTATATATTTCTGTAGCCAGCAATTTGTTAATGCCATGGTTAAAGTTTCTTATCCATATAGTATAACTGGTACTGCTTATAGAATTTCATTTGAGTTTCCTTTCTCGTTTTCCTTTCAACGTTCTATAACATAAAGCTTTAAAATATATTAATAGTTGCTACGGAACTTTAGATATTGTTATTATTTTATTTAACGATGTTCTGTAACAGCATCGCTATTCAAATGTGGACGAGAAAGGACCAACAAGTCATGTTCAGATGCTACTCTTTTCAGGGGCTTGATTCTTTTATATATCGTAAATCTTCGACACGGGATCACGGTTCTACTCCCTTCTGAAGGAATACATACATAGGATCTGCACGCCCTAAAAATACATTGACCATGGCTGGGTTTCAATCCGCGTACCATGAATCCGTAGGCGAGCATGGTAATTAATAGTCCACCAGGATAGACTACAGAACTTTATAAATACAAGGAAAGTAAATGCTACAAAATATGCAATTTAATTATAACTAACTAGCTCACTGGCACTATCGAACCTGTAGGTTCATGACCGCATGAGCATGTTACGTATCCATGTAATGTAAATGGAATAATAGTTGTTTTATATAGTTTTAGTTAAACATTTATTTCAAAGAATTTGAGATGACAAGTGTCCCTATAATACAAAATAACATTCAATGCTTGAGCTAAGCCGATGTTTATTTTTTTAAATTTTATTTTTGTTTATTACTACTGTTTCTAGATGTTTTATTTCCGTTTCTACTTCATTTCCTTTTGTTGATAACATTTCATAATGTATTTCAACGTAAGACTATATTTAATTTTACTGATATTTAATTTTTGCAGGCGGCTCCATGGCGCAAGCGGTTAAATGTTCGCCTCTCACCGCTGGGGTCCCGAGATCGTGTCTCGGCCACTCAACGTGGGTTTCGTGGTGGACAAAACGGAGCTTGGGCAGGTTTTTCTCGGGGTTCCTCCCGTTTTCCCCTGCCACAATTTCATTCCACCATTTCTCCACACCCATCTCAATATTTTATATCATTTTAATTTTATTATATTCTATGTTTTTGTTAGTATTAGCTAGTATTAGATTACATCACCATTGTATTTTGTTTAGTCTGTATTTTAATAATATCTTAAAATTGTAATATGTACGTAATTTTTGTATAATTTTACTATTCGCTGGTTGAGTGGAAGAGAAGGCCTTATGGCCTTAACTCTGCCAGCTAAAATAAATTATTATTATTATTATTATCTCATCCATTTGGTTTCATTTCATTCATCTACCCCTATGATGGTGCGTCAGGGCTGGTCGGCCGGCATCCTTGTCAATCACAGACCCCGAGTTGGACACGAGTTGAGGATATTTATATTTACTTAATTCTTGCCCTGTTACTCAGTGGAAATTAATACAATGTGCATATTAGAATTACTATTTTCTCACTCTCGCCTAACACTATATCAGGATATACCAACAGGAGTTTAATACCGCTACATTGTATGTCTTTTGATTTGATTGCAGACTCTACCCTACAACATTGATAATAAAATATATATGTAGTCAATATGCCCATTTCACCAATTAATGTTTTTAAAATGGTCAACAAGTTTCTACAGCCAAGCTGTCATTCTCAAGACCAGATATTGACTGAAGACAGAATTGATAATAAGTAAAGAAACAAATTCAGTTAAAAACAAACTACGTCACATGACGCAATCATTCATAAGTGAACAATAAAACATACTAAAACTAATCCTCTTTTGTTTCAATTAGAGAAAAGAGGGCGCTGTACGGAATAGGGCCCTTGTCTTTATTCATTATTTTATCCTTATTTTTATAAATTTCCAAACTTTCAAGGACGTTAAGGAATTTGAAATCCATGACCGAACGAACCAGCCTAAGGTTACTTTTATTGATAGCATGACCGTACTCAGAAATATGTTGGGCAACTCCAGATTTTTCAATTCTGTTGAGTCTGAAATGGGCAATATGTTCATTAAATCTAGTTAAAATGGATCTTCTGGTTTGCCCAACATATTTCAAGTCACAGTCATTGCATCCAATTTCATAAATACCGGATTTCTCTATACAATCGACTTTATCTTTAGGGTTTCCAAGTACACTATTTAATGTCAAAGTGGAAGTAAAAATCAATTTAGTATCTAGTCCTTTGAATATCTTGTTCAAACCTCTAGTTAAAGAGGGAACGTACGGCAAAATTGCAAAATTAGCTTTATTAATAGGAGAATGGAAGGCTGTAGAATCAGTAATAAGTTTTCTAAATTCAAATTTACGAATCAAATTATCAATAATATTTCCATTGAAACCATTACACTTAGCGATATCTTTAATGGTTTGTAATTCCTTATTATATCTATTTTTACTTAACGGAAAAGTGGTAAGACGGTGAACTAAAAAATTGAAACTGGCCATTTTATGTTGATTACAATGGTACCTAAAATACACAAACCTGGAAAATTAGTTAGACCTATAGTTTCAGCCATATCTGCACCCACTTACAATATTTCTAAATGGTTGAGTTGTGAGTTTGGTAATCTACCCCTACCACAGTCCGGCTTTGCTGTTAAGAATTCGCTGGAATTCATTGAGAAAACTAAGAATATCGAGCTGAAGGATGGAGAGATTTTAATTTCTTTTGATGTGAAATCTCTCTTCCTAGTATACCTATACCTCAGACGCTGAGTTACTTGGAAGACTTACTACTACATAATAAATTCGAGCCCCATATTATAAATCAATATATCAAGTTAACGGAACTTTGCATGAATCAGAACATTTTTCAATTTAATAATAAGTTTTATGAACAAAAGGAAGGAACCGCAATGGGTAATTCATTGTCTCCTTTCCTAGCTGATCTTTTTATGAGCAGATTTGAGACAGAGCTTGAAAAGGAATTCGATTATTTTCCCAGGTTCTGGCTCAGATATGTTGACGACATTTTTGCTATTTTTGATACCAAAAAATGCAATGTACAGGAATTTGTTGAAATATTAAATGACCGGACTCCCAGCATAAATTTTACTTATGAAGAGGAGGAGAATGGAAGGCTGCCCTTTCTAGATATGATAATAATTAGAAATAATTATAGATTAGAATTTGATATTTATAGGAAAGAAACCAGTACATTTAGATATATCACGGCAGATTCGTACCATTGTAATCAACATAAAATGGCCAGTTTCAATTTTTTAGTTCACCGTCTTACCACTTTTCCGTTAAGTAAAAATAGATATAATAAGGAATTACAAACCATTAAAGATATCGCTAAGTGTAATGGTTTCAATGGAAATATTATTGATAATTTGATTCGTAAATTTGAATTTAGAAAACTTATTACTGATTCTACAGCCTTCCATTCTCCTATTAATAAAGCTAATTTTGCAATTTTGCCGTACGTTCCCTCTTTAACTAGAGGTTTGAACAAGATATTCAAAGGACTAGATACTAAATTGATTTTTACTTCCACTTTGACATTAAATAGTGTACTTGGAAACCCTAAAGATAAAGTCGATTGTATAGAGAAATCCGGGTTATTTATGAAATTGGATGCAATGACTGTGACTTGAAATATGTTGGGCAAACCAGAAGATCCATTTAACTAGATTTAATGAACATATTGCCCATTTCAGACTCAACAGAATTGAAAAATCTGGAGTTGCCCAACATATTTCTGAGTACGGTCATGCTATCAATAAAAGTAACCTTAGGCTGGTTCGTTCGGTCATGGATTTCAAATTCCTTAACGTCCTTGAAAGTTTGGAAATTTATAAAAATAAGGATAAAATAATGAATAAAGACAAGGGCCCTATTCCGTACAGCGCCCTCTTTTCTCTAATTGAAACAAAAGAGGATTAGTTTTAGTATGTTTTATTGTTCACTTATGAATGATTGCGTCATGTGACGTAGTTTGTTTTTAACTGAATTTGTTTCTTTACTTATTATCAATTCTGTCTTCAGTCAATATCTGGTCTTGAGAATGACAGCTTGGCTGTAGAAACTTGTTGACCATTTTAAAAACATTAATTGGTGAAATGGGCATATTGACTACATATATATTTTAATATTATATCACCAAGAAGATCACTTGTGTATTAAAAACATTGATAATGCATCTATTCGCTTTAACCTTCTGTGAATTTCAAAAGTATCTGCGAACGTTTGCCTACTAGTACACTACACATTGTACCATTTTGACATATTCGAGTAAGTCTAATTAAATTCTTATGAATTCCGAATTGTATCAGGATACTAAACAATTTTCCTCTAAAAATTTTAATTGAATAATTTACCTTTTTGAATTCTGCAGAGAGTTCATGTAAAGTACAATCATATTCCTTTTATATATTTTTTTCTACAATTTGCCTTATACTAAAAATCCTATTTATTTTAGACATTTCTTCAAAATCCACAATGATGGCCACTTATTATGTCGAAAATATAAGGAATAATATAATAACAATTTGTTAGAATTTAGTAGGAAGTAGAAATTAATATAATGCTCCTAGAGTTGTTTCATCTCCATTCTTATAGAATGGTATATAGTTATTGATTCTTTCCATTCATTGAAAGGGCCTATCCTTCGTAAATCATATTAAGTAATCAGCGTATCTTAGGCCTATCCATCAATTTATATTTTAATAAAATTCTCGAGTATAGTATAATACAATTAAGAAATAATTATTATTGTTAATATTATCATCATCATAATTATTATTATTATTATTATTATTATAGTAATAGTAGTAGTAACATAATCATATCAACAGTCATATAAACCTTTTGTTTCCGTTATGTTTTCTTTTACCCTATAATTTGTAACATGTACAACTATATTTAGCAAAGTATAAAATACATAGACTATAACAAATTACTGTTATAACACTGCCCATCGAGAAATTATGTTATCTGTGATTATGTACATCTGACAGGTTTCGTAAAAGTTATACAATGAAAAAAATTAATAATGGGCATTTTAAATATGGTGTAGGCCCAATTTTTAGGCTGTGAGTTTACAATATGTGAGGTGTGCATATTACAAAATTTTTATGTTAGAATCAGGTTTGAGATACAAAATTATAAATATCAAATAACACGTCACTATTAAGTTTTACTCCTTGGAACACGCCTTCCTTTCACACAAAATGTCACATTTTGCCATTTAGTCAATTATTAAGCAATACATTATAAAAAAATCTTGTAAGAAACAACTCCGTGTGGGAAGTGAAACAAAGAGAATAAAACAATTTTGAAGAAAATTACAAACTTAATATCAGCTATGTCTACTTAGTCTCCAAATAAATCAGAATATTTAAAATAAGTCCACATGCATATATATATATATATATATATTTCATGATGAAGGGACACAGTCTTAGTATAGTCGTTTAAGACAATACGCTACGCCGCGAAAGATCGGGGATTCGAGTCCCGGTGGAATCAGGATGTATAAATTTTATTAAAACTTCTGACGGCCCTGGGATATACTCAGCCTCTTAATGCAAATGAATACCAAACATATGCTCTGGGGATAAATGCGGTTGTCACATAGAACTGACACCCTACTATTCCAAAGGCCTTATAAGAACTACAGGGATCACAGTCTTTATGATGATGATGATGATGATGAATAATGTCTTATAATTCAAATGAGAGTATGGGAGAAAGAAAATGTTTGTTTACTGAAAATAATATTCCCATCTACCGTACAGGCCACATGGCCTAAAACGATTTTGTTCATGATGATGATGAATATTCCCATCTCTTGAAAGAGGTAGGCCTATTTTCTAAATTAGGCGATGTGCTCCTAGGCGTGGTAACTTTACAGAAATGTGCTTACTGTAGTACGTAACCCGGTCGTATGAGGTCGATCTGAAGGTTTTTCAACTCTTTCCTCCCCGAAAAATCCATCGAATGTACAGAGTTCATACAATACGGAGTACTACTCCGTACTACTGTACTACTACCACCACCACTAATAATAATTTATTTTTATTTCCACCGCTGTAGTCTCGAGGTAATGTGCTGTCTTGTCAGGCAGCGGGCCCAGGTTCGAACCCCGGTCGGGACAGTTTCCTGGGTGAGGTTTTTATCGAGGTTTTTCGTCACCTGTAAGACAAATGTCAGGAAACTTTAAGGCCCAAACGGTCTCCGAACATCACATGGCCATCGCAATCATCATTCCTATTCATCTTAATTAAGCTTAGGATTAAGGACTCTCCTGACGCACCACTATCATCAATAGCATCACCCATCATATCATCGGGGCAACGTAACCCCATCTTCCAGGCGCCCCCCAACCCCAGAAGTGGGTTATAATTGCACAAATGCCAGGAATGAACACCAGGAATGTCCAAAAGGACAAACCTGGGACATTAAAAAAGTATTTATATACAGATTTTTAATGTTTTCACATTTTTTTTGTGCCTGAAGTTTTATTTTCCTTCTCCATTCGACTCTATCTATCCACTCCATGTCCTCCAGTCCTCTTGTTCTCATTCCAGTTCTTATTTCTTGCATCCACGAGTTTCGAGGTATAATAACAACAACAACAACAACAATAATAATAATAATGATAATGATAATTATTATTACTATTATTGCCATTATTATTATTATATATTGTACATTGCTAAATTGCAATTATTGATTATTGGATATATTAAAAATCTACACTTAATGTTACGAATAAATATGTTCGATTTGAGAAAAAAAAACTGGTAGAGGGAATCGAATCTGTGACATTCGCATCCCCAGGTAGACGATATAACATGGATTAATTGATTAAAACTGATTAAAATCGTAATGAGATAAATGCACCACCGGGTGAGTTCGCGTTAGCATTTGTTCAGGAGATACCGTTTATTTTTAAATACCGTGGCCGAACATACCGATTTTTCTGGTTTTCTTTAATCGTCAAGATGAATACCGTGTTGGAATTTAACTACCAGGAACCTTTAATCGAAATATAATTACAATTAAACAGTGGACATCAACAGAAAAACAGCACAAATAATAAAATTCACTGGATACAACCAAAGATTCTAGCCGAGATGTAATTTTCGTTTTAGCTGCTATAAATAAGAATTAATATTAATGTACTGGCATTTAACTCAGAATTCCAACGTGTAGTTCCCTTACAATTTCGATGTCATGGCAGTCGGATATTTTATGTGAATAAATTAAAGGTATCTGCACAAAGGGATATGCACGCAATATCTACACCTGCAAGGCACGTGCCTAATAATTTCAGACAAGAACGATCTAAGTAACTTCACTTGCTATTTGCTATTATTTTATTTTATTTCCTCTTCAAAAGCCAAAAGTTATTACCGTTGCAATTCAAATCTGCGCGTGAATAGGCGATAAATTTCGCACACAAGTATTTTTCAATCACTAGATTTGCCCAAGGCTTTAGCTTTTTTTCTTCCGAGAAAGAAAAAAAAAACACATCCTCAGGATTTTATGCCCTCAAAAAATCCATTGACGACGGCCAGGTTTGAATCAGAGGCGAGCATGATAGCAGCTAATTCACGAGGACCGACAAGCAACTTTGCCAAAAACAAATAGCTGCGAACAATTCTTTATTTGCGTTACAAGGATTGAAAGTGAGACTATGCAGATGAGCATGTGCACCTGAGGTCGGATTCTACGAAACTAATTCGCAAAAAAATTACAACTAAGGTAAAAAATGATTTCATTCCACATTAATGGTCAAAACAGATTGTCTTTTAATAAATACTACAGATATATATCATCTGTGTATATATATATATATATTCAGATACGGTATAGATTAACATTTCCCCAAAGTTCACTCAGAATGCAATTGGCCGTATGTAACATTAAACGTAATTGTCGACCTTATCAAGACAACATCCACATGTAATAGTCCAAGATCCGACTGCAAGATTACTACGTTCATCGAGTGTATGAACTAAATCAACTTTTTTCATAAAATTGTGAATTACTGAATACATTTGTTAAAAACCGAGTTGCCTATTAAAATTTGTCAACCAGTATGTTTCACATTAAAAATAATAATTTTGATATTTATTTATTCGAAATACCTTTTTATTCCCTTGTTATTAAAATAAAGTATAAACCATTTTCGCAGAAAACGATGTAGAGAGCTTGAAAAGTTTTGTTCACTCCTCTTGCACACTTTGGCCGTACAACCTGCCTCGCGTGCTACAGACAACAGCAAGGCTGTGACAACCAATCAGTAATCAAATGGCGGTAAGTACGTATTTATTGTTTTATATTGTATTTCAAATAAAGTTCAGTTCATTTAAAATGCTGTGATTTTTTCGTATAAATGTTTGTCCACTACTTGTTTGCTTTTTTGTGGAATATTTTTGTATATAGGCCTACATTGTACATAATATACATAAAGGGCAGTGGTTTTTTGACTTTCCGCTGTGAGGAAACAATATAAAACAATAAATGCGTTCTTACCGCCATTGTCAGTTACTAGATTGATGTCACATTCCTGCTGTAGCCGCGAGGAGGTTTACGGCCAAGTGTAGCAATGAGCCACCATAACTTTTTCAAGCTCTATAATATCGATTTCTGCGCAACTGTATTATCTGGAGACACGAAGAAGGATTATAATTTATTTTAATAACAAGTGAATCAAATTATATCGAATAGATAAATTAATTATATTTTAATTAAATATACTGGCGGCCCATTTTTAATAGGCAACTCGGCAAAAATGTATTCAGTCATTCATAATTTTATGAAAAAAATTGATTTTGTTCATACACTCGATGCACGTAGTAATCTTGCAGCCGGATCTTGGACTATAAGCATGGGCTCAAACTAACTCACTGGCACAATCTAACTCATTCGTTTATGGCCGCACGGAAATAGGATCTCCATGCATCCGCATCCTGAGCCAATGTTTTCCAATTTTCTCCTGTGTAATTTACCTATCTCAAATCAAGATTAATGTTATTCCCTCTGGGCCGATCTAATGGGCGCTTTCTCACGTCCCTCTTTCATTTCCCATCCGTGCTCCACGTCATAACCATCGCAGTCTACGAGACCTAACTGTTCTTATTACATCTGGTTTCCCTTAAGATAATATAGCTCACTTATATGTAGTATTCACCATTCACCTGACTGTAGGTTCCTCTTTGGTCCAAAAATTTTCTTAAGAACTTTATTCTCAAATAATCCATATTTCCTGCTCCCTTAAAGTAAGAGTCAATGATTCGCATCCATATAACGTAACTGGGAGAATAAAAGTTTAGACCCTTTATATATTTTCAGTTTAACGTTTATTGAGAGACGTTATGATGACAAAAAATCTCTAATTCATTACAGCACGGATTTCCAAAGTTAAACCTCCATATAATATCTTTATGTGCCTCATTCCTGTTTGTAATTATTGCTCCTAGATATTTGAATTCAGCCATATCTTCAAAATTTCCTTCATTCGTCATTAACTGCCCGCTTCCATTATATAATGAATTTCTATGTCTCACTATATATTTAGTTTTATTCAAGTTTAAAAATATAGGCTACTTACAAAATATCAATTGCATAGCTCATATGTATGACTGTATAAACAGATAGGCCCTACTTGCATTATTACTAGTAGGCCTAATAATGGAGTAGAATTGACAAAATAATATGAAAATTGTACCAGAAGAACTGCTAAAAACACTTCTTTATATAAAGTGAAAATTTATTCAGATATTTATTTATTGCAGATAGTCATATAATGAAAAGTACTGATAATAACGAATTTCACATAAAATTTGACATAACACATGAAGATTAATGCTTCTTCCCTGATTCCCAAAGTGGCATAGGTACTATTAAAAAGATTTTCCCAAAATATTGTAGAATATAAACAAACTCGTGGTCGATGGATTTTTTTAGGATGGAAAAATCCAAGGAGCAAGTCCTCCGGGAGGGACTTTAAGCCGTGGGTCCCGAGTCTGAAGATATTCAGGCTCGTAAAAGATCCTTAAGCCTGAATGAAAAGGCCTCTAAGCAAAATTTACCGAATTTTCCCATCCTAGTACTACTTTGGTTTCCTAGATATCAGTATGAGGTGGAACGCTGATCATAGACCACTCAAATGACATCTATACGAAAACAAGTAACTAAATTAGTGTGGTTCAAATTCTTCCCTTAGGGGGAGAGCGCCTAAACCTCTGTTAAGAGAAACATGGGTTTACAAGATACAAGAAGATACATAACAAATAATTATTTAACGCAGAAGCGTTAGCTGTTACCTTTATTTAGTAGGCCTAGAATTAGTGACTAAATTTAAAACATGTATATAACAATTAAAACTCAAAACTTGTATATAACAATTCTCCTATATACGCATTAACAATTCCTTGTTGGAATAAAATCGAAAACTTCGCAGATATTTTACTTTTAGTCTAGAAAACATGATATTATTCTAGAGTGACGTAAGTTATCGATATAAAAACCGTACATTTTAAGTACAATTATATTTTATGTTAGAGATTAAAACCTATATAAGTTATGAAGAGAAAAAGTAGTGTCCTATTATCTCAAGACGAATAGAAAAGAAAAACAATTTGGGGGAAGGGGAAGTTGCGATTATTACGTCGGTTGCCATGGAATTCACCTCATATGAATTTCCATTTATGTCCATACAATTTCTACTTATAACTTTTTTTTGGAAAATTATTATTAATTTATGCCTACTTTTCATGGTTCATGCATTTGCTAGTAAAAGTTCCGTCAGGTTTCTGAATATCACGAGCACAATAGGTTACATATATGGTACTGTAATGTTCCATTTGCCCCATAACTGTAAAACATCGTAAGGTGCTGAAATAAGACATAGCGTGAAGTAAATAATATCTACTGATTCCTTCCTTCTTGAGTTTCTCACAAAAATGCAATGTAACCGTTCTTCATAACATATACCTACCGTCAACATGTGACGTGTTTTATATAAATATAGGTATTATTTATAGCTGATTACGTGCCAAGTTTAACACTGACAGATGTATATTGGATTTTTCCAGAATGTGTCTTGATTTCTCTAAATGTGGCATTAAAAATACGAGATACAGTTAACACGATAGATCTATTTTATAGAATTTGGCCATATACAGCATATAGAATGTAAGGTACAAAATTAAGTTTGGATTTCGTTTTTAGTAACCCTCGACGAGGTCAATAACAATGCTATTTTACTCGTACCAATAGTCCAAGATCCGGCTGCAAAATTACTACGTTCATCGAGTGTATGAACAAAGTAATTTTTTTTCATGAAATTGTGAATTACTGAATACATTTTTGCCGAGTTGCCTATTAAAATTCCGCCGTCAGTGTGTTTAATTAAAATATAATTTATTAATTTATTCGAAATAATTTGAATCACTTGTTATTAAAATAAAATTATAATCCAGTTCACAGAAATCGATGTATAGAGCTTGAAAAGTTTTGGTTGTCATTGCACACTTGGCCGTAAACCTCCTCGCGGCTACAGCAGGCTATGACACCAATCAGCAATAAAATGGCGGTAAGTACGTATTTATTGTTTTATATTGTTCCCTCGCAGCGGGAAGTAAAACCACTGTCCTTTATGTATACTATGTACAATGTATATACAAAAATATATCCAAAAGGTAGTGTTAATATACATTATACGAAACAAATCACAGCATTTTAAATGAACTGAACTTTATTTTAAACAACATAAAACAATGAATACGTACTTACCGCCATTTTATTACAAATTGGTGTCACACCCTGCTGTGGCCGCGAGGAGGTTTACGGCCAAGTGTGCAATGGCAACCAAAACTTTTCAAGCTCTATACATCGATTTCTGCGAACTAGATTTATAATTTATTTTAATAACAAGTGAATCAAATTATTTCGAATAAGTAAATTAATTATATTTTAATTTAATATACTGACGGTCGAATTTTAATGGGCAACTCGGCAAAAATGTATTCAGTCATTCACAATTTTATGAAAAAAATACATTTTGTTCATACACTCGATGAAAGTAGTAATCTTGCATATCACGAGGGACAAGATTTTGAATTGAGTTATATGACCTAACACATCTCTTGTATTTGTTAATTAATATAAGCTATACAAATAGTCATTCATAGTGTTCTGCTCAAGAGCAGGTCTTTCACTGCAAACTCAGCATTCTCCACTCTTTCCTTGACTCAGCTTTCCTTTTTGTATCTCCATACAAACCATTTATTTTAATATTGTCTATCATCTGATGTCTTTTTTCTGCCTCTAACTTTCTTTCCGTTGACCATTCCTTCTAGAGCATCCTTCAGCAGGCAGTTTCTTCTTAGCCAGTGGCCAATCCAATTTCTTTTCCTCTTCTTTATGAGTTCCAGCATTGTTCTTCTTTCACCCACTCTGTCTAGCACATCTTCATTTCTTACTTTGTCTGTCCAGTTTATACGTTCCATTCTTCTCCATATCCACATCTCAAAAGCTTCCAGTCGCTTTTCCTCATTCCGTCGTAATGTCCACGTCTCCGCACCATATAATGCTACACTCCACACAAAGCACTTCACTAGCCTCTTTCTTATTTCTCTTGCCAAAGGTCCGCAGAAAATGCTTCTCTTCTTGTTGAAAGCTTCTTTTGCCATTGCTATCCTCTGCTTTACTTCTTGACCGCAGTTCATGTTACTACTGATAGTACAACCCAAGTATTTGAAGCTCTCCACTTGCTCAATGGCCTCATCTTTAATCTTCATGTTTATCTTCCTTTGTTTCTTTCCTATAATCATGGCCTTCGTCTTATTTATATTTATCTTCATCCCATAATCCTCGCACTTGTCATTCAGCTCCATCAGCATGTTCCTCAATGTCATTGCATCTTCTGCTAGCAAAGCCATATCATCAGCAAATCTTATGCACTTTATTCTTCTTCCTCCCATGTTTACGCCTCCCGTATTACTGAAGCAGTTCTTCATTAGGTCTTCCAGGTAGATGTTGAAAAGGGTAGGTGATAGAGGACATCCTTGCCTCACCCCTCTTCCAATTTCTCTTCCCTCTGACATTTCTTCTCCTATCTTCACTTTTATTCGCTGTTTCATATAAAGACTACTTATGAGCCTCCTCTCCTTCCAGTTCACGCCAATTTTCTTCAAGATCTTCAGGAGTTTATTCCAATTTACTCTGTCAAAGGCCTTTTCCAGGTCAACAAATACTGCATAAACGTCTTTATTTTTTTCTATATATCTTTCTCCTATTGTTCGTATCAATCCAATTGCATCTCTTGTACCCTTTCCCTTCCTGAAGCCAAACTGTTCTTCTTCCAATTCGCTTTCCATCGTAGAACGTAAACGTCGATTTAGTGTTCGCAGGAGAATCTTTGCAGAGTGTGATATCAAGCTGATAGTCCTGAACTCCTTACATTTCTTTGCATTGTTTTTCTTCGGTATTGGTATTAACACTGTCTCAGTCAATTCTTCGGGCCATTCACCTTCTTTATATATATTGTTGCATAAACGCAAAATTTCCTTCTTTCCTTCACCCAAGCATTTAACTAATTCAATGGGGATTCCATCTACCCCTATTGCTTTACCATTTTTCATTTCCTTAATTGCTAGTTCAACTTCTTCCTTCAGAATTGAAAATCCTTTTTCATCTTCTGATACGTCTTCTTCATTTTCTATATCCAAGTTAGCCGGACGATTTCTTGTCTCATATAGCTCTTCTACATATTTTTCCCATGTATTCATAATTCCCTGTTTGTCTGTTATTTCTTCATTATTTTCGTCCTCAATCAGCCACATAGTTTTCCTGCTCTTCTTTCCATAGTCCAAGCCTTTAACTTCCTGGTACATTAAATCATATTTTCCTTTCCTCTCCAGATTCTCTAGTTCTTCACATTTCTGCTTCATCCATTCTTCCCTTGCCCTTGTCAGTTTCTCTTCTAAGTTCGTTGTTTAGTTTCCTGTAGTTTCTTTTGGCTTCTTCTGTATTGCTATTTTTCCATTTTCTTCTTTCTTCCATCTTCTCCAACATTTTTTCTGTGACCCAAGGTTTCTTAATATTCTTGCTCTCTTTGTATCCTATTGTTTCCTCTGCAGCTATCTGTATAGAGGTTTTCAAATGACTCCAGTGTTCCTTTGTATTGCCATATGAGATTTCCATGGTAGAGGCTTTCTCCTGAAAATTTTGTTGGAATTTTCTCCTTTCCTCTTCAGTTTTGAGTTTCTCCAAGTCAAACTTCTTTGTTGCCTGTCTTCCTCTTATCTTCTTCAGGCAAATATCTACTTCGCCTATTAGTAGGACATGGTCTGAATTGATATCTGCTCCTGGTAGGGTCTTCGCATTTTTCAAGCAATTTCGGAATCTTTCCTGTATTAGTATGTAGTCGATCTGGTATCGTTTGTTGTCCATAGGGCTTATCCATGTGTATCTTCTTCTTTTATGCTGTTGAAACATTGTATTTCCAATTATCATTGAATTCCTTTTACAGAAACTCACCAGTGATTCACCTCTCTCATTCCTTTTTCCTAATCCATATCTTCCAACTGTACTTCCATCCTGCCCTTCTCCAACTACAGCATTCCAGTCACCCATTAGGATAACACATGCCCCCTTCTTCTCTTTCTCAACAATCTCTTCTATCTTGTCATATCTTTCCTCCACTTCTTCATCTGCTAACCCACTATGGGGCATGTAAATTTGCACTATCACCAAGTCCACTTTTTTCCCTTGTAACCTCACCATTATCATCCGATTATCCACATAACGCACTGATATCACTTTTTCTTTCACACGTGGTCCTAATACTACACCGACACCATGATTTCCTTTAGAATCACCACTGGAATAAAACATTCTAAATTCATCACTCACTAATTCACCACTTTGTTCCCACCTCACTTCTGATATTCCCATCACATCCACTTTGTTTCTTCTCATTTCTTCCTTCAAATTTTCCAGTTTCCCGGCTTGCAGAAGAGTTCTCACATTCCAGGCTCCAATCCTTAATCTTCTTTTCTTCTGTTGTTTAGACTGCATGATGTTTCCTTCCGCAGTATCCCCCTCCCGGACATCCGAATGGGGGGATAATTTACGTCCGGAGTCTTTTACCGTGGAAAGACTCATCATGCCATGTTTGCAGCTTTACTAGTGATATATAGGTGTGGTAGCTTCCCGTTTCTTTCCACACCCCACTCTCTCTTTTGCGTCTTAAAATCTTAAAAGATCTTAAGAAGGTCCCGAGGGGCCCCAACTTGGAGGTGAGGAGAGTGGATTTGGCTAAGTTAGACCCTCCGGACTTCACCGAAATTCACCCCAGAGGTTAAATATCAGTTCCATCAGGGTTTTTGACCAGAACAAGGATCTGGAAATCCCAATTAGCCTCAGATATACAAAACTAAAGAATAATAAGCAATATTCCTTCATTTTAAATCTTTTTTAATACTATGTTGTTACTCCGCTATAATCTTTCGAGTATTCTCTTATACCTCTGGATGAAGAAATCCTCCATTTTGTTCTCTACCAATATAAAATATTTTCAATAACTATTCCGCTAGCGAATCTCATAACTTCTTTAGATTGTGAAATTGGATTGAGAATGCCGATATGAATCTACTGCTCAGTTCTCATGAATCATGAATTTCACAATTTCGCGAAACGGAATTTTGATCTAACATGGATTCTATACCATGATTGAAACTGACAGGAATTCAATAATATTGGTTAGAATACGTAATATGAATTGATTACTTATGGATTCCTAAAGAGACGTATGCCTACCTTAAGGGGCGAGAGAGAGAGAGAGAGAGAGAGAGAGAGAGAGAGAGAGAGAGAGAGACAGACAGAGAGGAAGGGACGAATACTAATGTTTGTTACATATAATTAGTACGAGTATAAGATAATAAAGTTCTTAGGATTTTTTTTTTGGACCAGAGTGACAGACAGGTGAATGGAAAAGACTACATAACAGTGTGCTACATGATCTTTATGGGACATTAGAAGTAATAACAACAGTTAAGTCTCATAGATGTAACAGGGGAGATATGTGACACAAATGAGGAATGTAAGAGGGACATTCAAACTCGTAGGAAAACCAGAGAGAAAACGCCCAGTAAGTAGGCCAAGAATGAAGTGGATGAATAGCATTAACCATAGTTTGAAGGAGGTAAAGTATACAGGAGCTGATTGGAAAGCATTATTTCAGGATAGGTATGTATGGACAGCTTATCTCTGTGCGACCAAACACCCAAGAGTTCGATAATATCAGTGAGTTATCCCAGGGTTTGTTGTATTATGAGTGTGTGTGTGTGTGTGTGTGTGTATATATATATATATATATATATATATATATATATTCAAAATATGTTAAAAACAGAAGACGGGAGTCGGTCCCGGTGGATCAGCAATTTTGAAGTTCGCGGGTTGAGATTCGGTCGGAATCGATGGATTTTTCGGGGCGTCAAAATCCTGATTATAGTTACCTTCGGAAGAGAAGTATAGTCGTGGGTTCCGTGTCTAGATTTACGGCAAGTAAGAAAACCTCATGTCTCAAGAGGGTACCGTGCAACTTTTTTTAAAAATTGGAATATTAATTTCTTTAGCTGTTGTAAAGCGTCGTTTAATTTAAAAAAAAAAACTTACCAACCGGAGATGTGAGAAATACCGTATGCATAAAATTATTAAGAACTTAGCATAAAATACCTTACGATATTATGAGCTTGGTTTCATCCGCAGTAAATAGTTGCTCAAAGTAAAGTGCATTCGTTTGAATGAATTTAAAAAATATATATTTTTAGTAAAGAGTAAATTTCAGAATATAGAAAAATAAATTTGGTAAACGTAACAATATTTTATTAACTATAATTTTAGTAGTAAATAAAAGTCTCATTTAATACTATATAAACTGACAAGACTATTGTTATTTTTATTTAACGACGCTCTTTAACAGTTAATATCATTAGCGCCATAATTTAAATATAGACGTAGGCTATTAGAATATACACATTTTCCCTCTTTTTTAAGGTTTCAAGTACTTTTACGATTCGTAAATCTAAGGAACGGGACCTTTTGCTTTAGTTCTTCTCGGAAGAACCCCATATTAATAATTTTACGGCTTAAAAAATCGATCGTTCCCAGCCGAATATGAAATTCCCGAAACTTGGAACCAGAGACGAGAATGGTAATCAGTAGGGCTGAAAAAAAGCAGCGGTATCAGGATAGTAACTAATTGCCATACACATTGTTTACAAAATGCGTGTCTTTGTCGAGCGTCTCCACTACCTGCTCGGAGCGGAGAGATTGTATGTTCGACTCTCCTCAGTAATAGACCTGTTTACGTGACGTGTGGTTGTATCAGAATGCCGAAACAAAAACTGTGCAAAGATGAGTCCATTCCTACACAAAGTGGACTGTACTAGAAGCCTGTCCCGAGTGGGCGTGTTAACGTACAGTTTGTAAATATAGCGGTCTAATTACGATGCAGCCTAGTCTATAACCAATACTTTTTTCAGCCCTGGTAATCCTCATCCTATAGAACAGACAAGACATTTTATTACACTTCTCTTCAATATGTTAACATTCAAATCAGAATTGCATGTTCGGTTAGAACTACATGAACAAACAGACAAAAACAGAACAAAAATTGCTCTTAATGCATTCAGCACGAAACTCACGACAAATTAATGTCGCCTTTAATAAGACACGCCAATATAGTACATTACAAAATGTGTTTTGGGGCGGAGGCATGGACACACTAAGTTGCTGAGATAACAATTAACAATATTTGAAAGAAAGATCATATGGAGAATATATCGAGCTGTCTGATATAGATGATAAGATGGAGAATAAGAAATAATTAATGAGAATAAGAAGTGATGTTGAAATCAAAGAATACTAGGAAATGATTGTAAGATTTATCAAAGTAGGAAGATTAAGACAGTTTCAATACATGTTTTATTAATGTCCGAAGAGCGTGTACAAAACAAAATACTTCAAGCAAAGATGTATAGAATGAAAAGAGGATGTACAAGAAATAGGCGGTTTGACGAAGTAGAGGATATTACAGCATTGGGAAAGAGAAATTGGTGACAGGAAGGTTCAGATCATGGAAGGTGGGATGCTCTTGTTACGGAGACCAAAGTTCACATCGATATAAAGCACCAGGGATTAAGTAGGCCTACATTATAAGATTAATCATATATTTCAATAAAAATGTTTGTTTCCTATATTTAATATTACCTATTCTTTATATGAGGTTAATAATTAAGCTATCAAGGGTATATGATCCTACACTTGAATATTTTTGTACGAATATGCATCGCAAAACCTAACGAATGTGACGCGTAACTGATAATTTGTAGCTATAAAGGAATAAGATGCATATTCGAATTTGAGGATCAAAACTTATAGTTTTATACAGTTCTGAACTTGCAGAGGCGTAATTAAAAAGAAATTAACGAAGTAACTAAGAAGCACTATCGAATCCGAACAAAATAATTACATGAGAATCTACTTTGTTAAAATTAAATTGTGTACTGACTTCTTGGAAGAAATTACATTACACAGTATCACGTAACCGTTTCGCTGAACCCTGTAAAGTCACGAGTTCGACCAGGTAACTGTCACTTTGTTTACTAGCACATTGATATTCTTAGGAATACAGATTGAGAAAGATTCTTGAATGGCGTACAGAGATGCCTAATTTCGCAATAAATTGAAACAATACATTAATTTTTACATACAGAATATCCCATTTATCTCGTGCGCCTTTATATTTACACTAGTACTGAAACTTTTATTTTTGAAAGCAGTTTTACAAAGGGCCCTACTTAAGTATAAACATTTGGATAGATAATTTTACCTCCAGCATCATTTATCACATTGGTGTATGTGATTGACTATATGTTTGTACCATTGTGACAATTTTCAGACAGTAATAGAAATAGTCAATAGCTTTATTTATATCGTAAATTAGAGTGCAAAGAACATGTTTTCTGATCCACCAACAGATGAAAATTAAGTTTTTCATCAAATTAACTTTTGCATTTTTACCAGAAACTATAACTCCCTGACATTGGGTAGAGTTAATTAGAAATGCTGAAGATTGTATGCAAAATGAAAAAAGGTAATTTAGAGACATAGGTAGACAGAAAATAAAATTTGTATTTGATAAAAAATAAATGGTATTAATGTGTGATAGGCAATTTTGACAGAAGTCTTCAGAATTTACATTTATGAAGAGAATTTAACAGCCAGTAACCAAGTGCATTTCAAATATCCCATATAATTTCAGGATAATGTTGGTGTAATGCAATAATAACTGAAATGTATATTTAGTTAATAGGCCTAAAATAATAACTTACTATATTTTTCATATTATTTTAAAGGACATGAATATGACCTAGATATAATTATAATGCATTAATGGTTTAGTACACAAATTCTACAAGCAAAGTTCGTATTATATTAACGACTTCATTTATTTGTCTAAAACAAATCCCTTGGATTTTTCCACCCTATAAATCCATCGACCATGGCTGAGTGTAATAGCCTATACAAGAATAACTATAATATCCGGCGGTGTAGCACCATGTTTGTGAAGTCCGGTAGAGTTATGATGAGGAAAATTAATGTGACAGCAACTTGGCGTTCTGTAGGATGGCAACACTACACCGTGGATTAAGTGATTTATCCGCGTAAATGAGGCGCTTTTCGTAAGACATTCAATCTTCATCAGTGTCCTCGAGATGTCTTCATCATCCGGTTAAAAAAAAAACCCCGACTAGTTGATGCATTTGTTAACAAGTTTATGTAACCAATCCAATTTTTCTTGGAAATTAATGAACATCGATTAAGCAGTGCGGCGCGGCGCGCCGCGGCGATTGAAAAAGAGTAGGCCATACCAATTTACAAACTTGTTGCAAACAAATTAACGCAACATCAAGTGCAATGTTGCCTCTTACGCAATTTCAATAGATCACGGGAGTTGGTTCAAATGGTAGCGTTTGAGACCCACTTAGAAAGTCCTGGGTGCAAATTCCGGAATCGATCAACATTACATTTTTTGTCGAACCAAATGCCGAGTTCGAATTCCTTGGTCTATTCATTTATCACGATTTCTTGATATCCTAAGTCAATTATGACCGTGAATTGGACGGTGTTATGCATTAACCGGCTATGCGCCATTAAATAAATTTCGAGAAAAATACGTTTAAAGTTTAAGGCAGTCTTCACTACTTATTGTGGCGCCCAACTAACAATACTGGATATTGAAAGTTATTTGTCCTGTTTGACAGTTATGCATAAACAATCTAAGAGCGCAAACATTTGGTGCTTAGCTGCATGATGAAACATTTAGATTAGCATTTATAAAGATCTGGTTTGATAGCCGTTTGTTGCAAAATATAGAATCTGTGATAGGACTGATGGCGCTTATATATTTTTTTTTAAATGATAAGGATATATTTAAAGATTTGGCGCTAAAAGTGTGCGTATACTCACTTCATGAGCCACTGCAACAGATGGCATCAAAATTTTTTAAAATGACACTTGGTCGTTTGATGCATAACATAATCCAAATCTATAGAAACGCATGATAAACACAATGAATATTATCAGTTCACCAGACATAATGAAAAATTCTAGGCAAGATATGACATCGAATGTTAAAGTGTCTAGGCTATAAATACGTAGTGAGTGTACGCACACATGCATATTACTGTATATAGCCTATGAAATACATAGACCTACTCCATTAACTTACGGGATGATGAGTTAATATTAATGTATCTGTGAACCATACCAAACTCAAGAATTCTTTAATGGATGTTTAAGGATATTAAAAGGTTTTTGATTAACAGAATATTACAACTTAATTATAACTACATTACGGTATGTGAACTCCTTTAAAAAAACGTTAAACTGAAAGTGTATAAAACTATTATTCTACCAACTATATTTTATGGATGCGAAACATGGACTCTTACTTTAAGGGAGGAAAGGAGATTACCAGTATTTCAGAATAAAGTTCTTAGGAACATTTTGGAGCAAAGAGAGATGAACAGACAAGTGAATGGAGAAGACTACATAACAGTGAATTACAAGGTCTTTATAGGTAGCCACATATAATGAGAACAGTTAAGTCTCGTAGACTGCGATGGGCAGGACATGTGGCACGAATGGGGAATGAAAGACGTACATGGAAGCTTCTTGTAGGAAAACCAGAGGGAAAACGCCTAGTTGATAGACCAAGAATGAGGTGGGAGAATAACATTAAATATGATTTGAGGGAAGTAGATTATACAGGGGATGATTGGAAAACATTAGCTCAGGATAGGGATGTATGGAGAGCTTATGTTCGCGCGGCCATGAACCTCCGGGTTCGATAGTGCCAGTGAGTTAGTTACACTATGTGTGAGATGGGGGAAAAAATGCGACTTGTTTTCCAGTACTGGCAGCGAGTGTAACTAAACAGATTATAACATACTAAATGTAGGCCTACTTAAAGCAGAGAGTTGTGGAAAATGTTAATGATGCTTAATTTCAAAATTATAATATTTAACTTTAGGCTTATGGGCTACTGGTCAGAATTTCTGACTGCAATTCATGAGACCCGGGTTCGATTCCCGGTCAGACCATAGGAATTTTTCGTTAAAGGGAATTATTCATGTGGTTGCCCATGGTCTGGAATTGAGGTTGAGTTTACGTTAAGACTCTCCTGCTGCTTCATTATCATCCATCATATCACCGACGTAACGTAAATCCACCTTCAGTTGCCCCAACCTAAGAAATTGATTACAATTCCGCTAATACCAGGGGAGAAAGCCAGAAATGCCATAAAAGACAACCTAGTGGCATTGATAAAAAACAATTGACTATAGCAATGTATGTTTATTGTTAATTTGTTATAATGTTTATCTCGATGTCAGACGGTCTCTTATACATATATGAATGCTGGATTTACAAAGCCGACGCAGACGTTTCGGATATTTTCCAAAATTACACTTTCCAAAAATATGTTCTACGTAGAATTAAAAGTCCCATGCCGCGCAAGCTCAGTTGGTACTTCATGACTAGAGGGTCGGGTTAGATTCCCGGTGGAGTTTCAAATTTCAATAGTAAAATTTTCAATACCGGGGCATGATGGTGGTGTACAATTTTTAATCACTAGTTTGAGCACCAGATGGCTGGATTAAATTCAATTCCTCCACAATGCATATGCTGAGAAGGCATATGGTACTAGCAGTGTTGACGGATTTTCATCTCCTTCCTTCTCTTCTTCATCCCCTACACAACACTCCTACACTATACCCAACTTATACTCTTAATCCGTACACAATAAAAGGCAGATCACCTACATAATATGGTCTGCCGAAAGGGTTAGTAAAATTGAAAGGAGACTGCTTTAAACCCAAACATATGCCTAGTACAGAACTCGAAGCACGAAAAGAGTATGGGTGACACTATAATACACACAGACACGCGCCCATGCAAGCACGCACATACACATAAACACACACATATATTCTATTCTATAGTGTTCTACCCGAGGGCAGGTCTTTCACTGCAATCATAGTATTTTCCTGCTATTCTTTGCAGCTTTACTAGGGAATTATAGGTGTGGTAGCTTCCCGTTGCTTTCCACACCGGTGAATGATGATGAGGATGATGGCCGGATTATTTTCGGAGACCGTAAGGCCCTAAACATCCTGGCATTTGCTTTACAGGTGAGGGAAAAAAAAAACTAAAAAACCTCACCTAGGAGCCTGTCCCGACCAGAAATCGAATCCGGAACCGCTGCGTGACAAGACAGCACGCTACCTCGAGACCACAGTAGTGGACACACAATAAGTTATATAAAGTTTTGTACGTCCATAAATTCCATAAGAGTATGATACAATTTCTTGAAAATAGTCATTTTTGCGTTTATTTTGTAAAATAACGGCTAACCAATCCACAATATTGGTTACCCAATATTGAAAATAAAAAGTTTTGTGAAATAAATAGTATAATTAAACATTTTATTCAACTGATGTTTAGTTCTTTGGACGTTTTAAATGGTCCTTTCGGATTTCCAAACAGTTTTAATATTTTAGGTTCCTCGGAGAGGGCAGCTATCTCTTCCAGTAAATTACATTTATAATGCTGACTAACTATCCCTTTAGCTTAGTCTGAAAAGAATCACACTTCCAAACAATAAAACACACTTTAATCCGACTCTAGAGACCACTCAGTCCTCTGTAAATCCCCTAGAGTACTGCGCAGACCTATCTATTTAGTTCTTTACAATGAGATGGCGTGAATCACTGACTGTACATTCTCAACCAAGCTATAATAATAGTTAACAATGTCGGATCCTAAAAGCTTTACCGCTGAACACACGCTTATCATAAGTAATGCCACGAGTGATTTCCAAATTATCGATAAATTCACGACTCACGAAGTGAGGAGTGAATTTATCTAGAGAATTTGGAAATCAAGAGTGGCATTTGTTAGGACTATTTAACGAATAAAATAAAGCTGTTTACTCACAAATCATTATTTAACTACAGTTATTTAAAAATATTTTTATATTTAAAGTAAACGGTGATGTTTGAAAACTAATGAGAAACGATAGGTAGCCTACGCTTCTACTGCTTCTTTTGTTTATCACTGCAACCAGATCATACTATTTATTGCCAAAGGAACGCAATATTGTAAGAATGCTCTCTAGTGGAGAAAAAATGAAACACATCAATCTGTATATTAATTCATTTTTGATGTCGTATACATTTAAGAAAGTGCAAACAGTGGTTTCTTTTTTTGGTGGTATAATCAATTGCTACAAATGTTGACATGTAAGCACTATTATATACAATCTGGTAGCCGTATTTGTTATAGGCTCAGTCACTGCAAAATAACGGTCAGACCTGTTCAGAATATTAAAAAGGAGGAGCTTTGCTTAATATATGATAATCCTAACGTTGATAATTATTTCGTGAAACACGTCTCTGATTGGTTGTAATACAGAAATCATTGAAACGTGATTGGTCATTGACTCCCATTTGGGGCATGAGTTAAATAGTCAGAATAAGAGTCGTGGGAAAATGATAATATGGAGGTCATTACATAAGATGAAGACTTGGCGGAAACTCTAACTCCTAACTTCAGAATGTATAACAAAACGTGAATTACAATCCATCTAATAAATTTAAAATAATCTAGATATCGGCACTATAGACGATTCATGCCCCGGTTTCATCACGATGTTAAGATTTGACAGATTTATTGTATTAACATCTAATTCAGTTCAAATTAGGTTTCAACAACAATACTTATTAGTATATCTTTAACAATGTATCATGCAGCGTCCCAATACATATATAGCCTACACACATACATACGCACATATGTATTAATTAAATAAAAATAAAACTTTGTTTTATTTGATTTTCATATTTATTCAGTGGCAGCTGTTTCGGTACACTGTAACTTCTTCAGACATGTTAAATAATGAATTGTGTTATTATAGTACATATCAACTGATCTAAGCAACAATACAACAATACTTTATTTATTTTTTTAATTTAACAAAGGCGATTCATTCAAATCAAGTTGAGAATTTAACAGTTTATTACTACTTTTCAACTTATTTATTTCTACAGCCTCCAAAAGGTCCAACGTCTTACCCTTATCACAAACATGTAAAATTTCAAAATTTGGATCGAAACAATGATTAAATTGGAATAGGTGATTAGCATATTTTGAATATTCTAAATTTCTGTTATATGCTCTCATGTGTTCCTTTATCCGAGAGATAAAAGGTCTACCAGTTTGTCCTATATAGACATTGTCACATGTGCCACACTTCAATTTATATAACCTGATATTTTTTCTTTTTTCATTTTGGTTTTATTTTTATTATATTTTGTAAAGTTTTATTAGTTTTAAATGCCACATTAATGTTCAACTTTTTTAAGTGTTTAGATATTTTATTTGAAAGTGGGCCTATGTATGACATATTTCTTTGTTTTCTTTGGGTAAAGGAAAAACTTTGTTAATTGCTTTTTTGTAATGAATTTTCTTAATTAAATATTCTATAATTTTATGAGTGTATGGGTGAAGAGAAGATCTATGGATAGTGGTAAACTAGAGTTATCTACAAAAAAAAAATTACCATCAAAAGTGTGGGGTGCTTTTTATGGTTTTTACGTTTTCTTCTTAGAAACTTTACTTTTACCAATATCTGTTTATTATCAAATATATTAATTGATATAGAGCACTCCATGCTTTTGATGGTAAAACTATTTTATTTTTTGTAGATAACTCTAGTTTTATTCTAGATGTGTTGGAGATGATTTTTTTGTTGACCACTTTAATTTTATCCCAAGCGTGTTGGAAATTAAAATTATTTTTCAGTTTTTAGTTCGGTTTTCTAATAAGGCGTGTTGTTTTAGTTTTTAAACTATTTTTTATTTTTTAGTTTTAACATTTTACAGAATAAGATAAAAATGTAAATATATTTAAATTCGATACTATTGTAGTATGAACTAAAAGTAATACTCTACTAAAAAAAATCCTCCGGGCCGGATTTTAACCAGCGACCTATGGATTACTGAAATTATATACCACTACAGTCCACCGCTCTACCAACTGAGCTCTTACAACGATTGAGTAAGAAGTTGATAAGTCCGCAACCTATTATACCGGCTTTTATTTTGATTTTCTGCTGATTCTGGCCAGGATTTTAGAAAAATGTATGAAACTATTGTATTGTCATTGGTACTTTACAAGTATACAAAGTTTCAAGTCGATCCAATGATTTTAAATGGGTGAAAATCGTGTTGAAAGATTCCGTTACATAATTACACAGACACACTTTTTGATTTTCTGATGACTCTGTTCATGATTTTAGAAAAAAAAATTATGAAATTATTGTATTGTCATTGGTCCTTTACAAGTATACAAAGTTTCAAGTCGGTCCGTCGCTGTGGCGTCGTCGGTAGAGTTCCTACCTTCTACTCCGGCGACCGGGTTCGATTCCCGGCGGGGTTGGGGATTTTTAAAATCTCAACCTTGGGACTGGGTGTGTGTCATGTCCAAGTTGTACCCATTGGGTTTAATTCGTCAAAAAAAAAGTTTCAAGTCGACCCAATGATTTTAAGTTGGTGAAAATCGTGTTGAAAGATTCCGTTATATAATTACACAGACACTTTTTTTTGATTTTCTGATAATTCTGGCCATGATTTTAGACAAAAATTATGAAATTATTGAATTGTCATTGGTCCTTTACAAGTGTACAAAGTTTCAAGTCGATCCAATGATTTTAAGTGGGTGAAAATCGCGTTGAAAGATTCAGTTACATAGATACAAGTCAAGCTAATATAAAGCGTGTAATAAAGTGAGTAAAAATTCGAAGACAATATTTTATGGGAATGCAGCAAGTGTATTGTTTTCAATGTATTTGGGCTTAGTTGCAATATACCCTCTTTCATTTAATAAATGTAGGCTATGTGTATCACATACGTTAAGACTTAACAACGTAGGCAATACTAATTCTTATGAATTACTAGTTCTTGCCGATGTAAAAGAGAAGATTTAGGTCTATGTATTTTTTTTATTATACCGCTTAAGATTCAAAACAATATCTTTAAAAAAAGTAATTAATTAATCGTTAAGAATTATAACCATAGAGTGAAAATCATACTTAAAAATATGAACAAGCATTTTTACCCATGAAGGCAAATGACAAAATATGTTGCCGATTTGGTTTCTTGGTTGCCTTGACAACTAATCATGAACCGGCGTTCATTATACAAAAATTATGTAAACCCACTACACTGCGACACACTATTATGATCCATGACCCCACTAGACCTTCAATCAAGGGGTAGAGCGAATTCCAAGGCTCAACAGGAGCTAAAGAGGCAAGTTTACGATGTTTGTAAAATAATTTGAAGATTGTGATTAAAGTCGACGAATTCATTACATACTTGTTAACATATTATCACCTCATCATTCGATGATGTAAGCGACGATGTGGGATGAGAGAAGGTTAAACATTAAAATTCAGGAATATCCGATATAAATTTTTAAAAATGTATACACACACACACAACTTTCAGATTAGACTTATATTACTCACTTTATAGGTAAACTTCTCTATATGCCTATCGTCACCATTGGCACGAAAACCAAAGTGGGCCTTGGCTTCCTCCAGAAAATGTATCCAACTCCATCTGTCCTGGTCTTTCAACTTACAGTTCTTACATCCCAACTTCCTCAGTTCATCATTCATTACTCCATCCATCCCATCTAAGCATAGGTCAGCCACGTCCTCCCGTCGGCTTGAATTTGAGTTTAAATTCCTCTTAGGGCATTCTTTGTCATCTATCCGCACTATATATCCTGTCCACCATAATATATTTCTTTATATCTGACCATAACTATTGTCTGTGTTTCGTAGAGTTAACACACACACACACACACACACACACACACACACACACACACACACACACACACAAACAAACACACACGCACACATGCGCACGCACGCACGCGCACGCACGCACGCACACACACACACATATATCCTATTTTTACACTTCAGTAAGTTTACATGAAACTTAAAGCTTGGGGTTGGATTTTGATTTGATTATTCTATTTTCTCTCGTAATTTGAACTAGCTAATTAAATAGTCAATCTACAACCAATCGTTCAACTCATAGTTGTTATTTATCAATTTCAAATTCATCATTCTGAGTTCTTAACCCAAATGAAATTACAGAAAAAAAGTTTAACATAGTGTAATTTATTAACAATTATCTAAGTCGATATTAGAGATTAACAGTTGCATTTTTAATGGCTAAATTGTTTTACTCTAATAAACTTACACAAATAGAGTCTATCAAAAGTGATGAAGTATACAGTTAAGAAAAAGATCATTAAAAAAAAGATAATATAAAGATAAACAAAATCAAACTTGGAATTTTAAAAGAGCCATAGAACAGACAGAACTTCAGGGTAGTTGAAAGGGTAATTCTAAACGTTGGTAAAATCAAGAACCAGTTTTATGGAAACTAATCGTATAGATGGTTTCTCAAGATGGAGGCAGATCCCTTCAGCATGGTTATTATACTACAGTAGTCATCATCGTCTTGTCACACCTAGTGAGCACTGTTTAACAGCCCTGCTCTATAGTCTATAGATGTGATGGCATGCTCGAGCACTAAATTGAATAGTAGAGTATATAGTGTATCTTCTTGCTTTAATCTAATGTGAATTTCAAAAGTATCTGAAAACTGTATGCTTACACGCACCTAACTCTTTGTTTATTATTATTATTATTATTATTATTGTTGCAAAATATCTCATTGCAGGCCTTAAGACGTCCCGGGATAATAGGAATTTAAGGGTTCCACGTCTCTAGACAAATGACACGATATGCCAATCGGTTTGTCAGCCGATGTAACAGCTACATTTAAGGATTGTTGCTCATATCTCTAAAAATTCAAAATGCATTCAAAAGCAAAACAGTGGTGACATTTTAAAATAGAACCTGATAGAATATATAAGTTAGTCGAAAACACTTAAAGTAGCTTCTGATGCGTTTGGATTGCGTCATCATTCGTAGAAATGTATGTAAATGAAAATCATACGAAGTATATACAAATGTAAAACCAACTTCTGCAACTGAATTCAGTATTTACTGCTACAATTTTATTCCCGCATTGTATTTAAACTTGGTAAAGTCACTGGCCTCTACTTCCTTATTAGTAGTAAGCTGTTGGTTCTCAACAGTCAATCTATCTCTTTATCTGAAAAACGTGCGGAAAGAGTCTATGAGATTACAAAACTCACTTCTTTAGTTTGTATTCTAGGATACACAGGGATTGGCGACCTGCATCAATTCCTTTCTCCGACTGGCGACAGTCGTGTCGACAATGGAATGTCCCTCCTCTAATTAAAATTTGCTGATCCTTAAACTCTATTCTAAGCGAATTGTACAGCCTTGTGTTGCACTTTTTATTCCTGTATTTAGGTACATCTAATATGCTATCCGATTAACAGATATTTAACGATAACAATAATAATAATAATAATAATAACAAAGAGAAAATATTTAGCCAGAATCGGGATTTCAAGACAAAATATCCAGCTTTATGCGTTGGCGCAACAACCATTATGCTATTCAGGTAACCTAGGAGCAGACACAAATTACTCTCTATTTGAAATCCCCGTACACCCTTAGTAGTGACTTCTATTCACATTACAATAGTTTCTTCTACTAATTGTAAGAATGCATTTAGACGGTATTTATTCCATGCCGTATCAGATAATTACGTACATATTACTGAAATTAATGTCACGCTAGCTATTTGCATGTAGTAAGTAAAAGTAAAGTATTCCCACTACAGGCCTCAGGAGGCCCTTGGGGTAGTGGGAGGTTAAGGCTCCCACTTTTTCTGGACAATCGGCACTTGATGTCAGCCGGGTTGTCAGCCCTGCATGACGGCAGCCTTTACCCCAGAACAAGCGTCTGAGTCGACCCCAGGGCCATAGTGCCGCCAGAAGGTTTTGGTCAGTTTAGAAATCCTGACCCCACCGGGACTTGAACCCTCGACCTTCCGGCTAGTAGCGCAGTGCTTTAACCACTACGCTACGGCGTGCCCCATTTGCATGTAGTAGTTAATACAATTAAATAAAAAACTTGCCTGAGTACATTAATTTCAATATTACGTTAGTAATTAGCGGATACGGAAAGTAGTGAATTCCACCATAATGTTTTTTTTTAGTACCGTTAGAATCTACCTTGTTATAATCTAAATAGAAGTTTACTATTAAGGGTATAAGTTACGTACGAGATTTTAAATAAGGATAAATACGTTTCTGCTCCTGGATTGCCCTGAATAGCAAAATTGATTAGAGCACAGTTCATAAAGCTGAAGATCTTGAGTTTAAATCTCGGTTCAGAAAAAATGTTATCTTTGTAGTATTAATTAATTCATGCGAATAGTTTGCCAGAGTATATTAATTTCAATATTAATTTTGCTAATAATAACAATGTTTATGACGTATTATTTCTCCATTATGTTTTTGTGTGGTTTGGTCACGTAAATGAGATGTCAGATGACAGGATACCTAACATGATATTAAATTCTGAAGCGCAGGGCAACAGAAGAAAGAGGAGACCAAAATAACAGCGAATTCAAGTGGTGCAATGGAGCATGGTGTCGAGAGGATTAACAGAGAGAGTGGTGCAGAAAGTAGGGATTTATGGAGGGGTAAAACTTACAATGGGTTGTAGGAAAAATACTGTATTGTAAAAATTCCCAAGAAAGATTGTTTTTCTTTTGGGCACGCCGTAGCGTAGTGGTTAAGGCACTGAGCTACAAGCCGGAGGGTCGAGGGTTCAAGTCCCGTTGGGGTCAGAATTTTTAAACTGACCCAAACCCTCTGGCGGAACTATGGCCCTGGGGTCGACTCAGCCTCTAACGGAAATGAGTACCAGACGCTTGTTCTGGGGGTAAAGGCGGCCGTCACGCAGGGCTGACAACCCGGCTGACATAAAGTGCCTATTGTCTAGAAAAAGTGGGAGCCCTAACCTCCTACTACCCCAAGGGCCTCCGGGCCTGTTGTGGGGATCACTTTACTTTTTATAAGATATAAGTAAGTATAACATCGCCTAATATGATTAAAGGTATGTAATTTTCACACTCAATGGCGGTTTTGAAGCTTTATGATCATATTTTCACATTTTTTAAACAATTTTGTGATGTTTTGTTTTAATCCAGCTTTTCTACTAAAAATGATACACGTAGCCAAGCATTACACACGTTGTACATTGGGTTGCACAAGAAACTCAGTAACATTATGCTGATGTTGCCAAGTTAATTGCAATAGTAAGAAGTGTTCATCAAAGCTCCATTACGACTGCAGTGATTTAAGTAAATTGCTCCTTCTGTGGCTTTGGCTCCTCAGCCCGTCCTCACAAATTCGAAAAATGGTTAATGCAGGATACTGAACTAATTACAAAGCTATCGAAAAAGTTAATGGGTTCAACGAAGGCGAAGCTTCCTTTACCAAAATGACTAAAACGTTTTTAATTAACACACTAAACTGGAATATAAAATTAAATTTTAGTGTATCAACAACACAATTTGAAGAAACTGGTGTTAAAATCTGCGATGCTTTTAAACTTGTGACAAATTCTATGAGTGAGTTAAGGGCTGCAGTTGGTGATAAAAGTAGTGAATGTGTGTAATGGGTTTGAACAAGCCTGAAAAATTACAGAAGTACTGGGGACCAAACTATTTAGACAATACACACTGAGGGCCATATACTAAAAAGTTTCACTCTGGTAAATTTAACAGTAAAGTACAGCAGATCAAATTGTTGAAATAGACATTACAAATGGGCCAAAATGCAGATATAAATGTGACCACTGAGGACTACCCGATTCCTTCACTAAAGTAGGGATTTCCACTTGTATGTTAGTAACTGCCAGTCTTACTAGATGTAACAATGAACCACCACTGAGACAGTTTATACGCTTATTTTTTTATGAATTTCATGTTAGAGAAAGCATTTTCACATAGATAAGTGCTTCCAAACATTGAGCTAAACTGCAAACTAAAGTATCTAAGATGAGGAAATCTGCCCTTTGAAAGCAGCATGAACAAGTTGAGACCCCTTCCAGACTTGCTTTGAATAAGGGTATCACTCTGAAGAACGCAAAGCTCCAGTTGATATATTGATGGTTGATTCTCAATATTAACATTCAACGGGTCATTGAAAACAAACAGTTTGCCTTTAATAATTTCAAAGCCAGAAAATCTTTGATCAAATTCTAGAATAATAACCAATATTTTCACAAAATTCTGAAAACTTGCCATCTTCAATTTCTCCTGACAGCTCTTGACTCTTGGAGAGTTTGTCAAATCATCACTTGTTACGGTTGACTTCAAAACCATTAACTCTGAAACGTTTTCATCTTTGGCCTGAAATCTCTGGTTCAAATCATTCAAGCATTCAGTCAGATCAGCCATTAAAGCAAACGCCTTAGAAAGTCTGGATCTTCAACCGTCGATCATGATTTTCACTATATTTTATATTGTGTTTTAAAAATACTGGAATCTCATTTCTCAAAGCAAAGAGTTTCTGAAGACATTTACCTGAAATCAGCCAGCATAAATTTGCGTGGAGTGATAGATCTCTACTTTGGACTTGTACTATATTCCATGGCACGATAAGCCTAGAAGGCCCATGGACTATCAGCCGGCTGCTAGCTTCACATCCATATGTGTTAATCACAGAGGTAGAGGACCATCCAGCCAGTGAGGGGTGAAACGTAGTCAACATGTCTGGCTCCCCCAGTCGTTATAGCTGGTTTTCTCAACCTGGAGCCGCTACTTATTGCAGCCACCCAATTGTCTCACGATACTGAGTGGGAACAAGTCCCATACTCGCCAAAATTCCATGAGAAAATTTCTTCCCTCATGGAGGATCGAACCAGAGCAAGTCCCGTAACTCTGCGCTAAGGTATCTTGCCTTAACAACTCGGCAACGGCGCGAGACATATTAGGCTTGCAGCTCATCCAAATATTTTCTGGAATCTGCAGTAAAGTTGTGCCTTATTTCTACCACGTATCTTGTTGGAAACTGTCACCACGATATTCATTGCGTCACTTTGATTTACTGGTTTCCCACGCAACAACTACTGGTGAATCATGCAATGGAACACCGGGAAACATCCCAACTTTGCTAATTAGGCCTACCAGTATTATATTTCCTCCTCTCATACACAGTCCATTATCAGAACACTTTTCAAAACCGACATATTGTTTCACCGTTTCATTTAATGCTTAAAATCTTCATTATTCATGTGTAAATGTAAAGGGCACAAATCAAGAAGTTGTTCTTGTGTTGAAAGATCGCAAGTTGACTGGTTGCAGTCTGACCGAGACTGTCGTCCAAGCATAGTGAAACGTACTCTCATTTTCCAACCATCTCTTCAATTTTTTTCGTTATCTGTCCTCCCATACTCTGCAATCGTCTTGAGATTTTTCGAGAACAGATGCAAATATTGTAGATAAATTCTTTCACCAAATTAATTTTCTATAGCAATTGTACATTTCTTAACTATTTGTCCATTAGTAAATGATTTTTTTACAGGTTCTAATGTTACACTATAAGATGTTAATGCAACACTTTTGTATAGAAGACGTTTCGTGTAAAAATGCGTCTCAGACGTTTAAAGTTTTTCTTGTAATTTCGTAAAATTTTAGCTCTTAAGCCTCCTCATACTAGGCCTATTTCAATTTTTTTATCACATGAAGTAGTACCGTGCCATTTAACACTGTAATCTTTACAAGAAGATTTTTTGCATGCACACAACACATTGCAACTTGCCATTACTATTTGTGACACAGTAATTCAACTCCCATACATCTTATTAACTTATATTTTCTTCTTGTTAATGTTTGTCCTTTTGGACATTTTTAGTATTCTCTCCTGACATCGGCGTAATTGTAACCTATTCTGAGGTTGGGGGCCTGGAAGTCGGATTTACGTTGCCCCGATGATATGATGGGTGATGATGATGATAGTGGTGCGCCAAGAGAGTCCTTAAACCTAAGCTTAATGAATGATGATGATTGCGATGGCCATATGATGTTCGGGGGCAGTTTGGACCTTAAAGTTTCCTGACATTTGTCTTACAGGTGAGGAAAAACCCCGATAAAAACCTCACCCAGGAAACTGTCCCGACCGGGGATCGAACTCGGGCCCCGCTGCGTAACAAGGCAGCGTGCTACATCGAGACTACAGCGATGGACCTTCTCGTTAATGTTGTTCATGTTTTCTTGATCTATCTATGATCACGAACAGATGAAAATGCTTACATAACCTCGCGCATGCACTTAAATGAGAAAAAGCGCTTGCTCTTAACAAGCAAAAACAAAAATATCCATCTGATATTGCCACCCTAAGCACGACCGAATGGATCATAAGTCATAACCATCGATACATTTCCTCTTGAGTATTGAAAACCTATTAATCTCTCCCTCTCTCAAGTTTAGTTTAACTTCTCCCTTTGCAAGCACTATTATTACATGCCACACGGACCTTACAGAGACACGACCTGTCGGGAGAAGATTTAAAAGTCTGGATCACATATCATTTTATTGCCATACAAGGACATGGAGGGCCTGCTTGGATGAGTGATCAACTCAATACCGAGTACCTAGTTTTAATAATAATATGAAAACTTGCACTTCAAAATCCAAAACAATGGCAATGTGTGGAAAAAAACATACAACGGGTGAAAATTGAGATTGATGGAAAAATTATAGAACAAGTGTCAGATTTTTCTTACTTAGGAAGTGTATTTGCAGAGTATAAGATTGACATTGATTCAAAATTACAAAAATATAATAAAATGAATGGGGTAATACGAAGACATTTTGGTAAACAGATGAGGACAGAGACAAAACTAAGGATTGCATAACATCACATAAAAAGCTGCTCTAAAATACGGAAGCGAAATTTGGATTTTAAATAAAAGAAACTCTCATAAACTTCAAATAAGCCAAATGCGCTTTTTACGATAATTGTTAGGAGTTAATAAGACTGGATCACCAAAGGAACACTATTATCAGAGGAAAACTTGGAGTAACAAGTTTAAATGAAGATATACAAAGATACCAACAAGAATGGAAAAATCATCTAAGGAGAATGGCAAGAAATAGACTTCCAAAATTGGCATTCCAATATACCCCAACTGGACATAGGGACCAAGGAAGACCAAAACATCGGTGGAAAGATCAAGATCATCTTCGCTAGGTTTACCGTACAGGCCACATGGCCTAAAACGAATTTGTTTATGATGATGATGATAATAATAATAATAATAACAATAATAAAGTTGATAATGGTAAGTTTCTACAGTTGTAGCAATTCTTCAATCAATGACAATTTTTATTCTTCCAAGGATTGTTCTTATATTTTACTTTAAGTTATATTTTACTCATGCTCTCCTCAATTACTTGAATAATTAAATAATTATTTAATTTTCTAATTTTAACATTCTTGTTGATCTTTGTTAATAGCCCATCTTCATAGCTTTAGACTTCAGTTAAATTTTATCTAAATGATGATGACTTTTATTATTATTATTATTATTATTATTATTATTTGCTACTTATGTTTAATTCACAAATTATGTTTCACTTATATCTAATAGTCCAAGATCCGGCTGCAAGATAACTACGTTCATCGAGTGTATGAACAAAATCTATTTTTTTTCCATAAAATTGCGAATGACTGAATACATTTTTGCCGAGTTGCCTATTAAAATTCTACCGCCACTATGTTTAATTAAAATATAATTAATTTACTTATTCGAAACAATTTGATTCACTTGTTATTAAAATAAATTATAATCCAGTTCGCAGAAATCGATGTATAAAGCTTGAAAAGTTTTGGTTGCCATTGCACACTTGGCCGTAAACCTCCTCGCGGCTACAGCAGGCTGTGACACCAATCAGTAATAAAATGGCGGTAAGTATGTATTTATTGTTTCATATTGTTCCCTCGCAGCGGGAAGTAAAACCACTGCCCTTTATGTATACTACGTATAATGTATATACACAAATATATCCAAAAGGTAGTGTTAATATACATTATAAGAAACAAATCACAGCATTTTAAATGAACTGAACTTTATTTTAAACAACATAAAATTTCAAACTTGAAAATCGTTACACAATTAAGAACTCATTTGAACTAGCAGACAAACTGCAGCATTTAGAAATCAATAGGAATACTAAAATGACGTCATTCGACATAAAAAACCTGTACACTAATATCCCGATAAACGAAACAGCAAACATAATAAAACAAAAACTAACAGACAGTAAACTTGAAGATAACTATATCAATCAGTTAAACAAACTAATAACAACAACAATAAAGCAAAATTACTTCCAATTTAACAATGAACTATTTATTCAAGAAGACGGGATCCCGATGGGGAGTCCTACATCTGGAATAATGGCAGAAATCTTCCTACAAGAACTGGAAAATAAACATTTGAGGAACTAATACACAAATTCAACATAAAACTAATAACACGATATGTCGATGATGTACTAGTAATATATGAAAATGAAAACAGAAAAGAAAAAGAAATACTACAAGACTTAAACAACATGCATGAAAAAATCACTTTCACCGAAGAAATAGAAGTTAACAACAGCATAAACTACTTAGATTTGTCTATAACCAAAATCTACACAACAATAAACTAGAAATCGGTATCTACCGGAAACCCACAAACAATGCTCTGGCCATAAACAAAAATTCTACACACCCTTTTCAACAGAAAATTAGTACATTTAATAGCTTAGTCAGTAGAATGTTGAAACTCCCATTAAGCAAAGACAATTATATCCAAGAACTCAACTACATTAAGTATATGGCAAAAACCAATGGCTATAATGAAGAATTCATAGATAAACTCGTAAAAAAACAAAAAAGGAAGAACAACATAACCAACATAACTAAACTAGAAAAAGAATCTGACAACAACAAGAAAACATGGATAACACTTACATACACAGGAAAAGAAACGACAAAATTAGCCAATGCACTAAAGAAAGCCGATAAAAACGTAAAAATAGCATACAGAACCAATAACAAATTAAACAACATAATAAACAATAACATTGAAGAAAATAACATTTTCAACAGCAAAGGAGTTTATAAACTGACATGTAAGGACTGCAACAAATTTTATATAGGAAGGACAAACAGGAGTTTTAACATCAGATTCAAAGAACATTTTCGAGACTTCATTCATGCAGAAGGTAAATCAAGCTATGCAAAACACGTCATCCATGAAGGACATCGCATGTTAAATATTGAAAACACCCTAACAGTAATGCACAGAGAAAATAATCCAGCGAAGATAAACGTACTCGAAGAGATGGAAATCATGAAAGCAGCTCACAACGACAGCCTGATAAACGAAAACGAACCAAATACATGCAACCCCCTCTACCAGATCTTCAGTGAAACACCAGTTTTGAATCCTGCCGATGATGGGACAAGTCCCGAAAGCGCTACAGTTAAATGATAATTAAGTTGAGGAGACGGACCTTTCAGGTGAATATTCTATAATTTTATATTAATTCGCAATTTTATGAAAAAAATAGGTTTTGTTCATACACTCGATGAACGTAGTAATCTTGCAGCCGGATCTTGGACTATAAATAAATATAATAGAGAAAATTACTTAAAAGTCTACAAAAATATTTTTATATAGCGTAATCATTCATAGTAAATTCTAAGCATTTTGTTACCACGGCCATTAAAATGGCCTCTTTACAGAAAAGTATTCGTAATTCCTGAAAAGGCATTTCTATATATGCGAATAAATGTTGGTCTAATACCTGATATTTATACATATCACGAGTAAACCTGAAAATTCCCAAAACAGAAATGCAATTCAAAATGCGTGACGTTCGGGCCTGATCTGCGTCACATTCGCGTCTTTTGAATTTACATTTGGTGCTCTAAAAGTGTGGGGAAAACGAACAATATAGGAAGGCGGAGTCGCTGACTCTGCTTAATAATTCAACACAAATTGGGGTGTGAGTTGAAAATCTCGACAGTGCACCCTCACAATATCATATTCCAGCAACCCTCAGTAACACAGACAGTCCATATGGCGATATTTATTGGCAACAGGGGTGAAGTTTACGTTGTACACAGGTTATGTCTATGCTTGCATGTTGCAGGCAAAACTTCCAACTTGTCGCACTTACCATTGACAAAAACAAGAATCGCGCATTAAGATCCATTATGGAGATTGCCCGCTTTCAAGTCAACACTTCTGCCTGAGTTAATGCACAAACACAGATAGGCCTATCGTCATTTTAATCTAGTAAACGAGTTTTCTGTCCATATCTTTTGGACATCAAAACCAAAATATTATTTTTAACCATCGTCAAATTCTACAGGAACTTCAAAACAAGACTGATCGATTTTGCTTGATATAGGCCTAAACAAAATGTTTTGACATTTAACAACAAATAATTTTGAATATTTAACATAAATAGAAGCTAAAGGTTTAGAAAGTAGTTAGATCGTTGGCTTTTACTTACAGGGCTAGGTTTCGATTACTTATCGGGCAAAGAATAAAAATAACACAAATAATCGATTCTAGTAAAATTCATCGTGAGTTTCCGTTGGGGTAAGCCTACAGAGTTTTAAAATAACTCAAGTTGAGGAGAGGGACCTAAAGGTAATTATTTTATAGTTTTTAATCATACATTATAACACAAATAATGAATATAATAAACTATTCTAATGATTCGCGATAGCTATTAATTATAATCCTACCCTGAAAGTGTAAAACAAGGCAACAACTATTAAAGTGCAGAATTTGAGCACATGATTAACTTACAGAAACAACATAATTTGTTGAGCAACTATAAAAACATTAAGAAAATTTACGTTTTCAGAAAGTAGAAAAAAAAAGTATTCTTATTTAAAGCTCATTTATATTAATGAGTGGATCAAAATATGAAAAACTTATATTTTAATACATTAGCAATCTACATAGGTATATTTGAAATAACAAGGAACAAGTCAATGACCATTAAATCATTGGATAGGAACATTAATAACTAACAAGATAACTGATAATACAGCACTGTTAAATAGTATGCTCTGTGTTTTTTTTTTAAAACATGGAGGCTAATTAAATTGCCTTTCTCTTCTCTTAAGATAGCATTTACTAAAATGAACGTCTTTCTGCCTAAATATGTTAACTAAAGTATAGAAGAACTTTCGTCAAAAAAATATTCCCATAGATAATTTTAAATAACTCTAAATTTTGTAAATTTAGGCTATATAGCCTACACAATCTGTGAAATACAATACAATTTTGTATTGGACACAAAATTAAAACTATGTCTGCTAAATTAATTGTTACTAAATTTTAAACAGAGCAAATCTGACGAATGTTTAATTCTTTCGGTAGAAAATACAGAATACCTCTAATAATAATGGTAGGAAACGCGCACAAATGTGCATAAGAGTAGAGTAGGCACAGGGTATCAGTGTTCTGTGCTGAGTTCCATCAGTTTTTATATTCTTCTTACGTCTAATTAAACAGACTGAAATGACTATGGGTAACAGTTAGACCTAACAAGTGATGTAGGCCTACATAAACACAGATATAAAATAAATAGAAAAATCAAGTTAATAATAACGATATTATACATAAAATAGGAAATTCATCCATGGATCTCAAGGACTTATAAGTCAACTACGTTAGGTATTTACTTCATCTTTCTTCTTCGGCTTTCCCACACTTATATGTTTGCTGTCTTCAGTGTCCATTTATCTCTATCATTCCAATCTCCCTCTTCCAAATTCCTCCTCCATTATGGTTCTGACGTAGGTTTTCCTTTTCCATCTTGGTCTGCCACGTTTATTTCTTCCAGAGGGTAACCATTGATATATATTTGTTGCCATCTTTCATTAGACATTTACTTAAAGTGTATTCAATTTCGTAAAATAATAAGGAAAGAATACTGAGAAACAATACTAAAAATACAGCAATTAGTTATTTTACCTAATTTCGGACCTTTTTATACCTACCATAATTAGTGTGAACGTTTAATGAAAATTACGAAAAAAATGATAATGAGAGTTCAGAAAATCAAATACCAATTTCAATTCACACTGTTGCAATTTACAGATAGCCCTATATAAAAATTAACAAAAAATGTGATTAACGATTCATTCTTTATTTTCACAGATAGCTCAAACTGTACGATAGCTTTCGAGACTCGAATTCGGAACGTCTCGGAGTCAATTCCGGTACAACCAAACATACTGAGGATTTTTAAAGATTTTTTTTCTCAGTTGTCAAAGGAAATCCTGCGTTGAAATTTTATTATTACAACCCATTTCATCAATATCACAATTTCATTAAAATTATTGAATTACAGAAAGCAAACAACCAACTCGATAGAAACACACAGCCTAAACCAAAGAGACAAGATTATCTACTGTCACCTGTACTATTTAATTTATATTAATATTATAAATGTAATATAATATTATAAATGAATGGCAAAAACTAAATTATAGTATAAATATAGACATTCACTGACAAGTTTGTATACGATCAGATTCGATACACACAAAGATTCTAGACGTTAAAGTGTTTAGAAATAATGAAATAAAAATAATAACTCACAATTTCATATACCAGTTTGACTTCAACCTGCATCTAAGGACAAATATCTTTCTGATTTTGAGCCTATTCGACGTAAGTCTACCCGTAACTCCGCTATTTTCAAAGTAAAAAAATACAAACTCACTTTTCGCCATGCATTTTTCAATATATATATATATATATATATATATATATATATATTTTTTTGATTCTCGGCTATCAAACTTTTGATAAAAACACATCAATAGTAAGATATGCAATTCTTAGAAATGTTTCCCACTTATGATAAGCAATACATACAAATCAATCACAATTCTTATATATTTAAAAGCATAATTATTTTTTTTTGCGATGGCTATACTAAACTTTGTACTTACGAAGATACCCCACTTAACTACCAGATTTCGCCAATATTAGAAATAAAAGCATATCTGAGATTCAGGATCATGAATAGATCTAAAGATTCACATTTAATGAGAATAATATATGTTTACAAACATTTCACATTATTGTTGGTACAAAGTGAACAATCGTATTAAGTCGTAATAAAATTGCTAAAACGAATGAGAAAGTAATTTTTTCACAATAGTGGCAATCGCATTCAACACCTTTCTAAAACATATAAATGGCCTCCTCCATTTCTTAAGATGTTCCAGCTTCTTGGGGATTTCCCTAGCAACGTTTTTGTAGCAATGATCTTCTCTGAAGATGAAGCTGTGAATACTTTATGAGATGAGGGAAGAGAGCTAACAAAGGTACTGCCGATGCAGTTGACGTATCAAATGGTAGCCAGGGTAACTCCAGGAAATTACTCTTCTTATTCTCTGGAAAACCCATTGTGAAAACTTCGTCGTTCACAAAATCCTGTTAGATAAAGTTCGCTTAGCACTCATGAATTAAATAAATAATAGTATTAAAAAACTAAAAGAACACGCTTTAGTAGTAAACTAAAAAATTAAAAAATAATTTTAATTTCCAATACGCTTGGGATAAAATAAAGTGGTCAACAAAAAAATCATCTCCAACACATATAGAATAAAATTAGAGTTATCAACAAAAAGAAAATAATTTACCATCAAAAGCGTGGGGTGCTCTATATCAATTAATATATTTGATAATAAACAGATATTGGTAAAAGTAAGCTCTCTAAGAAGAAAATGTAAAAATCATAAAAAGCACCCCACGCTTTTGATGGTAAAATTATTTTCTTTTTGTTGATAACTCTAATTTTATTATATATGTGTTGGAGAGGATTTTTTTGTTGACCACTTTATTTTATCCCAAGCGTATTGAAAATTAAAATTATTTTTCATTTTTTAGTTTACTACTAAAGCGTGTTCTTTTAGTTTTTTAAACTATTATTTATTTTTTAGTTTGAATATTTTACAGAATAAGATAAAAATGTAAATATCTTTAAATTCGATACTATTGTAGTATGAGCTAAAAGTAATACTCTTCTATAAAAAAAACCCTCCCAGCCGGATTTGAACCAGCGACGTATGGATTACTGAAATTATATACCACTAAGAGTTCACTGCTCTACCAACTGAGCTCTTACAAAGATTGACTAAAAACTCGACTAGTCCGCAACCTATTATACCAGTTTTCATTTTTTTGATTTTCGATTATTCTGGCCAGGATTTTAGAAACAAAATATGAAATTATTGTATTGTCACGGGTTCTCTACACGTATACAAAGTTTCAAGTCGATCCAATGTTTCTAAGTGGGTGAAAATCGCGTTGAAAGATTCTGTTACATTGATACAAAAACACGTTTTTCGATTTTCTGATGATTATGACCAGGATTTTAGAAAATAAATATGAAATTATTGTATTGTCATGGGTCCTCTACAAGTATACAAAAACACTTTTTTTTTGATTTTCTGATGATTATGGCCAGGATTTTAGAAAATAAATATGAAATTATTGTATTGTCACGGGTCCTCTACAAGTATACAAAGTTTCAAGTCGATCCGATGATTTTAAGTGGGTGAAAATCGCGTTGAAAGATTCCGTTACATAGATAGATAGATACAGGTCAAGCTAATATAAAGCGTGTAAAAAAGAGTTGAAGATGGTGCAAATCCGTCTCCATTACTTCAATCGTCACATCACATTTAAATAAACAAAAACATATAATACGAATTAACAAATAATAATAATAATAATAATAATATGTATTACATTTTATCAACAGTAATCTAACAAAAGATTATTTTGTAATGAAAAACTCAACCCGCGAAAATTTGGAGTGATTATTTAGCGAATAATACAACATAAGAAGGTAAAAATAATTATAATGTTTAATATTTACCAAATATGAGGTTATGTTTCCAATCTTACTTCTAGGCGATTTCTAAGCAGGCTGTATAGTTATAAATAGAATATATTTACTGTTAATACTTTTTGAGCTAGGGAAAAATCAATAACAGACGATTGTATGAGAAATAACTATTAACAATAATGCAGATTCATTATACAGCATTTAATAATTTTTAGAGCATTTCTTGCCGTACCATATCGATCGTATACTGTCGAATCGATATCCTTGTCAAAGAAGTTAATTTGCGGAGATATCTCTCATTACGAAGAGGAAGAGGCAATTTTATCAACAAGAAGAGACAAAATTATCGATCTATGAGATAAATAGCCATACGCAATGCCACGAGAGATTTCAGATTATTATCGATAAAATCACGACTCACTAAGTGAGGAGTGAATTTATCTAGAAAATGTGGATATCAAGAGTGGCATTTGTTAGAACTATTCAACGAATAAAATTAAGCTGTTTACTCACAAAACATTATTTAAATACATTTGTTCATCACTTCAACCAGATCATATTATTTATTGCCAAAGAATCACAATATTGTACGAATGCACCCTAGTGGAGAAAAAATGAAACATCAAACTGTTTATAACCAACATTATAGGTTATTAATTAATTTCTGATGTCCTATGATGTAAATTATATTTTACTGGAACGTAAATTCCCGGGAAATAATACGTTTAAGAAAGTGCAAACAGTAGTTTCTTTTTATTGTGGTATAATGACTACGAATGTTTTTCTATTATATCCCGCAAGCACTATTTGTTTACATTCGTGCACTATATATGCAATCTGGTAACCGTATTTCTTACAGAGTCAGTCAGTGCAAAATAATGCTCTGACCTATTCAGAATGTTAAAACGGAGCTTGATTGTAATATGATAAAATTAAAGTAATAAAATAGAGGTTAAAACCGACTGTGATTGGTTGTAAATAAAAATTCATTCAAATGTGATTGGTCATTGACTCCCATTTGGGGCATGAGTTAAAAAGTCAATTTTAATACAATAGTCACATCTTGGATTTTACCGCTATGGATAAATGTAATCTGTAGGTGATCATTTCTGAACAATGTGAACGTATTATTTAAAAAATAATGAAAAACTGTCATTAGATAAAGTAAAAGAAAAATGCACAAAAATTATTAAATTATGATAGTGCCTTTCTGTAGAAGCGCATAGCGAGAGAGGCCTAGCTAGAATGTCTTTGGCCTACCATCCGGCTGCTTGCCTCACAGCCACATGTGTTACAGAGGTGAAAGTTCGATCTTCCATCCGGTATAAGCGTGACATTATCAGCATGTTGGGACCCCATCCGTTACAGTTCTCAATCTGGAACCGCTACTTATTGTAGCTATCCAAATTCCTTATAATGCTGGGTGGGCACCGATCCCATACTAACCGAATTTTCATGTGAAACTTTCTCCCTCCATGGGAACTCGAACCACGTAAGTCCCACAGCTCTACACGAAGGCATGATGCCGAAAATCACTCGGCTATGGCACAGGACGTATCTTTCTAATAAGTTTACTGATTATATAGAACCACAATAAAATATAGAATGTTTCTGTCTGCGAAATGTGTTTTAGTTAATTTAATATTAGACAACTTTTACATAATAATAACCACCTGTTTATTGGAAGGAAGATAGTAATGGCTACTCTTGTTTTTGCTGTAGTACTATGTATATGAAGTAGTTATGATTTTTCACAAGCTAGATATTGATTGAAGTTTTTGCCCATGTCCCATCCGCAACAGAAAAGGTAAGAAAATTTACTTTTCATATATATATATATATATATATATATATATATATACGTGTGTGTGTGTGTGTGTATGAAAAATTCAGAATAATGTTACTGTTGAAGAAGTGTACCAATTAATATTCACCGATAAACTAAAATTACTGTATTACTGCAGTAAGTACGTTAAAATCCATGGTGCTGCCTTGTCACGCAGCGGGCCCGGGTTCGATCCCCGGTCGGGGCAGTTTTTCTGGGCGAGGTTTAATCGGTGTTTTTTCTTCATCTGTAAGACAAATGTCAGGAAAAGTTTAAGGCACAAAGGGTCCCTGAAATCATATGGCCATCATCAACATCATCATCCTTCACCGGTGTGGAAAGCAACCGGAAGCTACCACACCTATAATTCCCTAGTAAAGCTGCAACCATAGCATGAAAATGCTATTATTGCAGTGAAGGACCTGTCTTCGGGCAGAATTAATATGGATGGATGGAAACTAAAATGACTGTATTATTGCAGTAAGTACGTTAAAATCCATGCTGTCCCATACGTTACAGATCAAGCTGTTTTGTTTGCTGTCTAGAAATTTGATCCAAAAAAATTATGTATTCATACAGGAACTAAAATGACCCAGATTATACTAAATAAATTATGCAATATTCAATTTTTAATTAATTTTAAAATTTCAAATAAACAAAGCAAATACACTTTGTGAAATTCTTGTTTTTAAGTATGAAGAGTAAGACAAACGAACGAGCTAGAGAAGAGAGAAGAGAGAGAAAGAGAAAGAGAGAGAGGTAGAGAGATAGAGATAGATAGAGAGATAGAGAGAGAGAGAGAGAGAGAGAGAGAGAGAGAGAGAGAGAGAGAGAGAGAAGAGAGAGAGAGAGAAAAGGAGCAAGTGTGCAAGAATATCCGAATAATGATGCTCAGAGAAGAAAAGAAATCCCAAGGAAAAGGTTTTGTTGTCGGAAGTCAAAAACAAATTAAAACAAAAAGGCTTGCAAAAACATATCTAAAAACAAATTCGTTATGGAAACGTGCATAAAAAGTAATTCTCCTATAATTTACCAATAGTCTATTAGTTTTCCTCAGTAAACCAGTTTATCGACTCAGAGCGATATTTTCCAGAAGCCTTTCTAAAAAGCAGACTGTAGTCAGTAAATTAACTGAAACATTAGTAAAAATTGTAATTCTTTATTTACTAGAGTATAAATGAAGAATGGAGAAAAAATTAACGCGATAGTGAATAAAGTGGATTTTTGACGAGATATTTATTTGGCATCAGGAAAGAAAGTCCTGAAAAGCTTCGAAGATAAAACTAGCAGTCTTACGGAAAGGGTTCAGAAACAGGAAAACTATCATATTTGTATACCTATGGTTTATCATAAGTAATGTCAGGAGTGATTTCCAAATTTATCTGGAGGATTTGGAAATGAGTGACATTTGTTAGGAACTATTTAACGAATACAATTAAGCTGTTTACTCACAAATCATTATTTGTGAATGATGATGGTGAAATCAATTCTGATTTAATTAAAATGAAAGACGGATGTTTATTGAGATAGCGGAATCCTGAAGCGAATGGGCCAACGCGAATCAGCAACTAAGTACGATTGCTTGTATAGATTACAAAGCATATACTGTATAGGTTCAATTTATTACAAAAAGTAAACAAAATTTGTATTGATATGTTGGCTTCTTCTGGGAGATTTAGTTGAACAAGATCAGGTGATTGCTACCTCTGGTTCCTGTAGTGATTAATTCTGTAAGAATAATGTAAGTGAGCGACACTTTATATCCTATATTTTAAAACAGATTCTGTCCAGCCTATCTGATCCAAAAATTAACTTGGGAAATAATAGGCCTATTATATCCGAAAGATCCAAGATTTAATGAACAAAAATATCAATAGTATCATCAATTTACGTACCACCACTGCCAGCAACTTTAGCTGAGCTCAGGGAACGCATGATTATTTTCGGCATTATACATGCATTTACGACGACTATTTAACTCATGCCCCATATGGGAGTCAATGACCAATCACATTTAAATGATTTTTGATTTACAACCAATCACAGTCGTGTTTCGCCTAAAATTTACCAACTAAAGTTTATCATAATAAAGAAAGCAACTTCTTTTTAACATTCTAAATAGGTCATAGAATTATTTTGCAGTGACTGACCCTCTAAGAAATACGGCTACCAGATTGTATATAGAGTGCATGAATGTCAGCAGAAAGCGCATGCGATAGATACTATAAAAACATTTGTAACAACTGATTATACCACAAAAAAAAAAATAGAAGAAAACACTGTTTGCACTTTCTTAAACGAATTATTTTCCAGGAAATGAGTTGCAGAAAAATATAATTGTCATATTTACATCATAGGACATCAGAAATTAATTAATACCTATAACGTTGGTTATAAATTTATCCACTAGGGCGCATTCTTATAATATTGCGATCCTTTGGCAATAAATAATATTATTATATGGTTGCAGTGATGAACAAAGGAAGCAAATGAAGTGTACCATTCGTTTCTCATTTGTTTTCAAACATCGCCGTTTACATTAAATATATAAATAATTTAAAATAACTATAGTTAAATAATGATTTGTGAGTAAACAGCTTAATTTTATTAGTTAAATACTCCTAACAAATGCCACTCTTGATTTCCAAATTATCTAGATAAATTCACTCCTCGCTTCGTGAGTCGTGAATTTATCGATAATTTGGAAATCACTCGTGGCATTACTTATAATGATGCTACTCCGCGTATGGGACGAACTTCAATGTCGCTTAGACGTGTGCCGTGTAACCATGGTAGCCACATAGAACACTTGTAAAAGTAAACTTCAGAGTTTCTCTTTCATTTGATGTATCATTCATTGTTATATGTATTATAGTTGGTAGTATACAACCGATTAAAATGTGATGTATCATTTGTAATCGCCCTGTATATTATTATTTATATGAATTATCCTATTGTGAAAATTAAAATGTGCCAAAAATTGTTCTTGTATATACGTAGGCTAAAGGCAATGAAAGATTATTCTCGGCACATTTAAAGAGAAAATTCTGGTTTCCCTGCAATTTCGCAAGAAAGCTTTCGTGAAACCATTAGACCTACAGAAGCTGACATAACTTTACATACTTTCAGAACCAAATATTTCACAGACGATATACTGTTATAAAACAGTGAACCTCATTAAAGTGAAAAATTGATTTCCATTTAACCATATAACCACAACATGAGATTGGTATTTAAATAGGGATGTATAAATCAGGGTGTGGTTCAACATAAATTTAAATGTGTGTACATCTGGATTATTTATAATGAATTCACAAACATATAAACTAAACGTTTGGGATTATTTCTCATTCATAAATATAATACTTTTTAACCAGGATTCACTGAAATTAATATTAAATTAAACTTATCGGAAAATTCAATTCTGTTTGTTCATATAGACTTATTTCTAAATAATCTATCAAATTTATCATTGAATTTAGTCGTACTTGTAAACTTGTATCATACTTTATTTATTTATATACAGATTTTTTATGTTTACACATCTTTCCATGCCTAAAGTTTTATTTTCCTTCTCCACTACTTAATAATAAAACAATGTAGCCTAATTGAAGGCCAAAATGCCTACCATATTTTAATCTGTAAACTTTATATTACCAATATTTTTTCTAAATGTTTTCTTATAATTAAAGGACAATGTCGCTTAACCGAATATCTTAAATATATATAACTAACCAATTCACTGTCTCTGTCGAACCCATAGGTTCATGGCCACACGGACATAAGCTATCCATACATCTCTACCCTGAGCTAATGTTTTCCAATCATCTCCTGTATAATCTAATTCCCTCAAATCATGGTCAATGTTATTCTCCCACCTCATTCTTCGTCTACCAACTAAATATTTTCCTTCTGGTTTTTGCTATAAGAAGTTTTCATGCCCGCCTTTCATTCTGCATACATGCCACATGTCCTGCCCATCGCTATATATATATATATATATATATATATATATATATATATATATATAATTTAACAAAACTATATATTAAATTTCATTTAGTACACAATTCTTGATGGAATTCAGTAAACAAGCGAACATATTGTCCATATAAATTATTTTGGTTGGCCCATATTTAATGTAATTTTTTGCAGACTGTAAAAAGAGTTTCACTCCTTTTATATATATTTTATTAAGTAGCTAGGCAGTATTGTTTTTTACCGAAGTTTACCTTAACAATTTAAAATGTGGGTATGAAAAGGCCAATGCACAGACGCCTTATTTCAGATTTGGCTTTCTTTTACGTGTCGTAAATTGGCATCAGGTACCCATGAACTATACCTCCCTATTGAAGGAAGCCATACTGATAGTGAATACGCCCTGAAAAATCTAACGACCCCAAATGAGTATGAACCCGCGGACTTCGAATTAGGCGAGCATGCTAACCATTGGTCCACCGAGACCGAGATGTTTTACTACTTTCAAATTACGGTATGGTGAAATGATAATATGGTAATTGTGTGTAGGCCCTAAATCTAGTCACTTTGTCGCCTCAAGCCAGATGCCAGTCACATTAATCTGGGTCTCACGTTGTTGTTACGTTGGCTATAAAATGTCATCTCTTGCGAGGAGAGTTTCCGTTTTGCAGAACATTATTAAGACTTATTAAAATTCTGCAGTCACTGTGACCGATAAACATTACCAGAAAGTGGTAAGGTACGTAAGTGAAATAGTAAAATTATGCTAACTCTCATGGTCCAAGTGGGCAGGATATCAACCGGACTTTAGATGTTGGCAGAGTGCAAGAGATGAAGAGAAACAGACTGAAACGACTGTTCCACAGAGCATATCAAGTGGTTACCATAGCGACGTGCGTGCATTCTTAAATATATGGTACACTTTCTGCTGCCATAACTATCGCTTTAAAAATGCATTCAAATTGTATTACTGTTTCGAAATTTTTCAATTAAATTTTATAATAACTAACTCAATGGCTCCTAGCTGTGAAGACATAAGCTATATACCCCTATCCAGAGCTGTTTAATAATCGATGCCTGTATAATTTACATCCCTCAAATCAGGTTAATGTTAATCTCCAACATCATTATTGGTCTATCTACTGGGAGCTTTCGTTTTGCTTTTCCTAGGAGTTTCCATGTCCCTCTTTCATTCCCCATTCGTGCCACATATCCTGCCCATAGCAGTCTACGAGTCTAACTGTTCATATTACACCTGGTTCCCTATAAAGATAATGCAACTCACTGTTGTGTAGCCCTCTCAATCCACCTATCTATTCATCTGTCCATCCATCCACAGTAATTCTGCCAGAGGGCAGGTCGTTCACTGCAATCATAGCATATCAATGCTATGCTTGCAGCTTTACTAGGGAAATGTAGGTGCGGTAGCTTCCCGTTGCTTTCCACACCGGTGATGGATGATGATGATAAGATGAATATGAATGATGATGATTGCGATGGCCATATGATTTCGGGGACCGTTTGGGCCTTAAGTTTTCCTGACATTTGTCTTACAGGTGAGGAAAAACCCCGATAAAAACCTCACTCAGAAAAACTGCCTCGACCGGGGATCGAACCCGGGCCTGCTGCGTGACAAGGCAGCACGCTACATCGAGACCACAGCGGTGGACATTCATCTCTCTTTTGTCCAAAAATGTTCCTATGAACTTAATTCTCAAATAATGGTACTATTTTATCTTGCCTTAAAGTAAGAGTTCATGCTTCGTATCCATATAATACAATTAGAATAATAGTTTCATATATTTTCATTTTAACATGAAATTCAAAGAAAAATTTGATGCTTTAAATGGGATATAAAATGATAAGGAATAATGTCCCACATTTTTACAAAAAAGGTTAAAAATATGAAATCACGTACTAAATGATTTCCGGTTCCTAAAGGAAATTAACTCAATTTTTATCTCTTAAAGATATTTTTCTAAAAAATCTCCCAATCGTTGTTACCAATTCATTGCAAATTATATTAGTATAAAAAAATTATATTATTTTTAATTTAGTAATGTAACAAACTATGAAAGTTATTTAGTAAGAATTCACTGCTATTGGATGCGTTTGACTCAGACTGTAGGATTTGACACTCGTAATACAGAGCATCTGAGTTCAAACCTCGATGCAGTCGCCCTCGACATTTTAAGACAAATGTGGTTGGAATATCACTACCAGGATCACGATGAAACATTATGGCTAATTCATTTAACTTATAAGACACATCAAACAGTCAAAAATATACTATGGATACATAGCCTCTAGATAATTTACAAATATCCTGAATCAATATGATATGATCATCTCAAAATAAAACCGAGAATTAGACTTTCAAAAAATTCTAAAAATATGTTATAACTAGGTTACAGTCTACCTGAATTAGGAGGACTTAGCATTAAACAAATACATATTACTGCACAAAAGATAATGAAAATTATGATTTCACTGACATTTTCGCTCTAATTACGTTCCAAAATGTATCTTACACAAAACTTTTCGTTCTGGAATGATACCCATGAATGAAAAGCTACTTTAAGAAAGTTTATTTTCTGTATCACATATTTGTGATATTCCATCCCCCGATGGAAACTTTACCGTGATTCATAGATTCCACTGAAGTAAAAATCTACGGAAATAAAATAGTCCTCCCATTCGAATCTCCGTATGAGGACTATTTCAGGAGATCCATGGTAAAGGAAACACACTATATTATGCATTACAGGAAGTTTTATCATCCCAATTTATCTAAAAATGTTTAACTTAAAATATATAAAATAGAGTTCTTCCAGTATGTGAAACATGATTTATTTTAAGAGAGGGCAAACAATTACGAGAACTTGATAAGAGTGAGCTACATGGCATTTATGGGTAATCTGATACAATGAGAGTAGTGAGTCTCGTAGACTGCAATGGACAAGACATTTCCGAATGGGGAATACATGGAGAACATGGGAACTTCTTGAAGGAAAAGCAGAGGAAAAGCAGAGGAAAAGAGCTCAGTACATAGGATAAAAAATAATTGGGAAAATAAAATTAAACATGAGTTCAGATATGTGAATTATAAAGGAAATTATTGAAAAAAATATCTTAGGATAGGGATGTATGCCCGCGCGGTCAAAAATGTCCGGATTCTTTAGTGCCAGTTTGTGAGCTATTTGTATTATGCTCTTTGTAATTATTATTTACAATCTATTTAAATCCCTAAAGCGAAATGCTGACTCTCTAACACTTAATTTCATCTTAAGGAGATTTAATAGACTACACACTGAAAATTAGAAGCTGTATTTATATCGGCGATATCTGTTAACGAGACAACCAGATGGTAGGCCTGTAAGAACCAATGTCTCAGCTGGCATCAAAAGGAACGATTCTCGGTTAGAACTTTTTAAAAATAGGATCTTAGAAGTGGTCAGCTCAGCTTGGGAACTATCATCATCATCAACAACAAGAAGGATTAAGCCCAATGGCCTGTTCCGATCTCATTATAGGTCGAATTGGTCCTTCCATCTCTTCAATGGTCTTCCCAACAATCTTCTCCCTTTTGGTTTATAATTATACATTCTTCTTGGTATGCGCTGTTCATTCATTCGTAATACGTGCTGAAGGTAAGTATTTTGATAGATTTTATTCTTTCACAAACATCACTCCATACAAAAAAAATAATGTCCGGTTAAGAAAACTGAAGCTAAGGTTCAGGTTTTGCTTGGAAACTGACTGTATTGTTATCAGTTAGCCACTGATATAGATTACTTCAATCCGCACTGAGTCTCTTATCTGTAATTGCAGGATCTATTTAAAATGTAGATAGTGTGTTAATAATAATTGGTCGCGGTGGACTAGTGCCTCTGGTCCCGAGGGTCGCGGATTCAAAGCTGGTCGGAGTCGATGGATTTTTTAGGATGGAAAAATCCAAGGAGCAAGTCCTCTGGGAGGCATGTTAAGCCGTGGGTCCCGAGTCAGAAGATTTTCAGGCTCGTAAAAGATCCTTAAGCCTGAATAAAAAGGTCTCTAAGCAAAATTTACCCACGTAACATCATAGTAATGCCTTAGTTGTCTCAATGAGTCGGCGTGTTGACCGCATGTCGTTCATGACATCTAAGCAAATAAGGTAACTAATATTAACTTGTTCTGGTAACTCGTGACAAAGGAGAGGCTATGGCTCAGCATTTGGCTACGCCATTGTGGATGTTAATAATAGAACAACCGCGTTGGTTAGAGCCAACATAAGGGAAAATTTTTCTCACACAATTTCTCCTAGTGATAGAAGCGGTGCCCAATTCTATATTGCGAGTAATTGCAATAGCTATGATAAATAGAGCGCCCAAATTAAAAATAAGCTACAGGGACTGAGGAATCCGTCATATTGTCCAAAAAGTGGTTGGATGAACGTTCACCTCTGTGATTGGCGAATGTGATTAAGAGGCCAGCAGACAATTAGTATCAATACAAGTGCCTTCAAGAACAGTAGCACTAAGATATTATCTAGGTAACTAAAACTGTAAGAAACTTCCAATAAAATAAATAGAACTGTTTTCTCAAACATTTCCTAAATTCTACATGAAAGGCACTTCCCTCACAATTTAAAGTTTACTTAATGTGAGCATTAAACCCGGTTTCCTGTATTATTGCTTGAGAAAAGACAAGTTATTTTATAAAAATAACTAGACCTGCTTGATCCAAAGTAAATAAAATCAGAGGGACCTGCAGAAAGAAGAAGAGTTTTACTGCTTGTGAATCAATCAAGTTACATCGACTAGAATTCAGATACTGTGACGGTTGTCAAGGCAACATGTTGTAGCGGTGGTCAGTTCTCACATTTTATTATGGCTCAGATTATGTTAAATTCGTTTACTTTATATTTATTTTCACGTACAGAACTTCTAACAGGGTAGCATAAAAAATAACGAAAAATCTACACGAATAATGCCGAATTGGAAACACAATACTTATTTCTTAATTAATACAAAATAATGGAATATTGAAATTTGTAAGTCTTCGTGAATAATAATAACAATAATAATAATAATAATAATAATAATAATAATAATAATAATAATAACAATAATAATTTTATACAGATTTTCAATGTTTACGCATCTTTCTGTGCCTAATTTTTTATTTTCCTTCTCCACTCGTCTCTATCCATCCACTCATGTCCTCCAGTCCTCTTGTTCTCATTCCAGTTCTTATTTCTTGCATCCACGAGTTTCGAGGTCTTCCTCTCCTTCTTCTTCCAGGTGGACACCATTTCAATATTTTTTTCTGGATAACCTTACTTTTTGTATTCGCCGTACATGCCCATACCAACTTAATCACTTGTATCTTAATTAGTATACTATTGAATATCTAATATTTATTTTTTCTCGTAAGCCGGACGCAAACAATGATAATGATGATGATAATACTTTATAGGTATTTTTATGTGTCACACATGCCACCTGGTACTTACTATAGTGACACGTTATGTCGGGAGAGGATTTTAACTATGGAACACACACATACTTTTGACCCCACAAGGACATGGAAGGTCTCCCGAATTAGTGATCAACTCAATATCAGGGCCTTCTCCGAGACAACAAAACATTAAGACGAAACACACCATCCACACACATATTAATTCTAAACATGACGAATATAATGATGATCTGATGATTTATCATGGCCAGATGATGTTCAGGGACTGTTCGGACCTTAACGTGTTCTACATTTGTCTTACAGGAGAGGAAAACCCTGAGGAAACGTCATCCAGGAACCTTGTCCCTACCGAGGATTGAACTCTGGCACGCTGCATACGAGGCAGCGACGCTACCCGGAAGTAACAGCGTTGGACAATAATAATAATAATAATAATAATAATAATAATAATAATAATAATAATATAATAATAATAATAATAATAATAATAATAATACTTATAATTATAATAATAATAATAATAATAATAATAAATATTAACATTTATTATTATTATTATTGTTATTGTTGTTGTTGTTATACCATGACAAGTAATATTTTTTTCTTTAAAATCACTAGCCTATTTTGAATTCCGAGTAGTAACAAGTAAAAATACGTTCAGTTCAAAATGACGTTCCTTACTTAATTTGTGTTAAAAATCAGTAAGTAGTCTAGAATTGCTAGTCACTAAGTATTTTCATGTTTATCCTTTTATAAATCACAAATATTACTTTTCATTACATTTAACCACATTAACATTAGGATATTAGTTTAAACAGATTATATTATTTTTGTAACGACAGATCGAAATAAAAAACACCATTTAAATTCAACATAATATAGTTAAATAATACATACTAAAAAACAAAAATAATTCGCTGTGTTGCATAGATAAGTATAATAAAAAATAAGCTATCGTTTAATGTATTAAAAATAATAAACTAATTAAACTAACAGCTGAACAAATTAAGTGTGTTCTCAGTGAGCTAGATTAAACGAAGGTAAAAATATTTATATTTATGATTTTTTCAATCGACCAAAAATCTGATTGCTGAAAATTGATCCTTGCTTAGTGAAGAATATATTGTATTGTATTTCCATTTTATTAAGATATGTGTTCTGCGGTTGTTCCCTTAAAAATGGAATGAGATAAAATATCAATATATCCTAATTACAATAACCCCACTAAAACACAAACTAATAAAATTAAGCTAACAATAAATATTATAAATAATTCCAATACTATGTGCCCTGAACATAACAAACATGGACCTTTTCTTTTTTCCAGTAATTTGTGAATATTCTAGTTAATTTAAATTCATGATGCAGTTAGGTCGTCATAGATATTAACCAGTAACATTTAAAATAAATATTTGGAATTCATGCGCTTGTTCTGTCATAGAAAGCGAGAAGTCTAAGGTATCATGTCATAGTGCAGAGCTACGGGACATGCATTGGTGCAAGCTCCCATGGTGAACATATTTTCTCATGAAATTTCAGCCGGCGGGACAGAGGCCCACCCAGTAACGCGAGGAATCTAGGTAGCTATAACAAGCAGCGAATCCAGGTTGAAAAAAATACCTTATAATAGCTGGAATACCATCCATATACCGGGTGGATTCGCACTCTATTTTACCATTTGCATGTATCACTATTCATAAACATGTAAATATTTCCACTTTTTTTTGTAGTTTATGCCTGATAACCTAATATTCTATTTAATCATTGTTCTGGTTTCTACAAATTTTCACGACTGCCGTTTTCTCGATATTTATCTTTAAACCATATTCTTCTGCACCAGTTTTCCAACGTTCAAGTCTGTGTTCTATGTAATTTTATGAATTTCTCCATATCATATCGTCTGCGAAGATTAAGGTTTTTATGTCTGGTTTTCTGTCTTCCCCTAAAACCTTATTTGTAATTTCATCCATTATAACGTTGAACATAACAGGCGATAACACACTCCCTTGTCGAACTCCAACATTTGTTTCAAACCATTGTGTCATTCCTACTGGAGTATTAATGCAGTTTTCACATTTCATGTGTGTTTTTAAATGTTTCAATTAAACTCTTTTGTACCTTTAAATGTTGTAATGCTTCTTCCCATATTTTTCTATGTACAACACTATCGTACGCCTTTTCAAAATCCATGGATAAAATGTTCTAAAACTATTTTTGTCCGCAGAAATAACTATTATGTTGTGCATTATTTAACAAAAGCAAACAAGTAAATAAAAAATTAGCTATTTCAAAATAACAATGACATAATGATAGGAAAAATAAACAGTCACGATACAGTCATGACCTGCGTCGTGAAGATGTATTAGATGATGACGTATTCTCTTTTATTCTTCAAAGTAGACTACAGCATACTTCTCTAACCTTTATAACAGGGTGTGAGAAACAACTCAAAATGTTATGCATATCAGATTAGCATAATTTTATTTAATAAACTAAAATAATATATATCAGAAATGGGGTTTGAAAATCAACAAAAACAAAACAGAGTATTTAACAAATGATCCAGATGAATTATAGGCCTATATTGATGGGGTAGAGATAAAGAAGAGCGATAGTTTTTGTTATTTGGGTTCAATTATAGAGAAAGATGGAACATCAAATAAAGAAATAGCAAAAAAGGATTAGTAATGGAAGAAAACCCATAGGAATGCTAAACTCTATACTATGGAGTAAAAACATCATTAACAGAACAAAACAACTAATTTATAAATCCATATTAAAAAGTATAATGTTAAATGGATCGGAAGTTTGGACAATGACACAACATGTCAACAGAATAACTTCAGTTGGATTTTTGGAGAAGAGCTGCCAGAAAATCTCGACTGGAAAAAATTAGAAATACAGAAATTAGAAAATGGATGAATGCAGAAAGAAATATAATGGATGAGATTGAATACAGAAAGCTAAAATGGTATGGACACGTAAGAATGCAGGATGGAAGACTACCAAAGGCCGTCTATGCATGGAAAATTGAAGGAAGGAACATAAAATGAAGACCAAGAACAACCTGGAAGAACAACATTCAAAATTCAATAAGGAAATTTGGTGTAACAGATGAAGACACAGATGATAGAGAACGATGGAGAATTTTAACTAAGGGAAATTTGTGAATGTTTGTTGCAACTGATAATCTATAAGTCCGTAGTCATTTATATTTATTTTTAATGCATATTAACTACTAGGATTGGTTGAACAAAACCCTCAATGATGTGGAAAATTCTCAAAATGAATGAATTAACTAAAATAATTTGTTTATAAAACTTCATGTTTGGAGTATTTCCTGGTATTTGTAAAAATGTACATTTCAAATATGCATACACTACTCATAAATGTTGTTTTAACTTTATACTCTATTTAAATAAATATTCAGTTGTATACAGACACTTTTCTGAGAAGATAGCGCGCAGAAAGTAGAACCTACATCTAAAACTCATCTATGTTATTGATACCTTTAACAGCTAACGTATATCTAGGACATTTTTTGTGCCTAAATAGGTTTCGCAATTATATTACTTTTATCCAATGTGTTATTTGAAGTTCACGGAATTACAATAAAATTATGAGATAGTTTTAAGAATTTTATTATTTGTTGAAGTGGGTTACAACTCCGCCAAAGCCAGGAGAGAAAACCAGAAATGTCATTAAGACAATCTGGAGGTATTGATACAAAAACATATTTGTTAGTGCTCACCACCAACAATCTAATTAACGGCATATTTTGAAAAACCGCCGAAACTAAAGGAGGAGCTTGGATCTTCATAATCCCAAAAATTACTGAATACACGGCGGCGAACGACAATTAGATAAATTCAAAATATAGCCTACACCGACATTAACCTAATGAATGGAACCACAATAATTAAAAAAAAACTTTATTTTAATCCTTATATCAATTAGGCCTACTTTAAAAAAAAATAGAATTAAACAACGAAACGATTTCTTTTAATTCCAACTACAATTACTTTTTTTAAATAAACGAATTAAGCAGCAAGATTTCTAAACGAGAACAGAATTAAAAGAAAAAATCTTTAAAGATTTAGCCTACATTAGGTGATATGGATATAGTACAAAATTATTCTACATTTTCAATTTTATGATTGCATTCAATAGTACATTTAAATCCACAGTATTTTTTTGTATTAAATGCCACCACTTTGTCATTTCGACATTCTGGTATTGTAAATTATTAATAGTACTGTTCGTTGCATCAATATAATAAACATGAATTTCACAACAAATAAATAAAAAACAATAGTTCATTATAATACATTTATACCAACAGTTATGAGTTCGTATGTGCAACTGTCTACTAGTATTTGTAACGCAACGGTCCCCAACCTTTTTCGACTCGCGAACCCCTTTCACAACGATCTGAGTTGGGCGAACCACTAACTTTTAAATATACATACAGTAGACATGCTAACTAACTCACTCACTCACTGGCTACATCGAACCAATAGGTTCATGGTTGCGCGGACATAAGCTCTCCATACATCCTTATCCTGAGCTAATGTTTTGCAATAATCCCCTGTATAATATACTTCCCTCGAATATTGGATAATGTTATTCTCCCACCTCATTCTTGGTCTACCAGCTGGGCGTTTTCCCTCTGGTTTTCCTACAAGAAGCTTCCACGACAGTAGACATGCATAACATTTAATTTCATGAAAAGGCTTAATAACCTTAAATTAACTTAATCCTTAACGGTTTAAACCTAAACTTACTCTAGTTACGGCTTAAAACCTACACAGCGTGTAGGCCTAGTTGTAATAATAAATATAAGTTTTCATTGTAATTATTCACCTCTTCCTTGGAATTCAGTGAGATGGGAGATGTGGATATGCCTACTTCCCATGGCACAGACAGAGCTTTGAAGTCAGGAACTACAGAAGTTAAATAACTCTCAAATCACTTTCAGCACAAAGTGTGTTTCTGTATTTACTTCTTAAATAGGAATGCGAAGAAAACGACTTTTCGCACAAATAGAGGTACACTCGTACATATGTACCAAGGAGCATTATAGGGTTAATTTAATTTTAAAATAATAATATTAATAATAATAATAATATTATTATTATTATTTATATAATGACAATGCTGCAGATATGAAGGAAACAATAATAGGCATAACCTCGAAACTCGCCATTACGGAAAAGTTTTGGCGAACCCCTTGAAATATTTTGCGAACCCCCCTCCCTCCAAAGTACCATAACTTATCCCTGTAAATCCACATTAGCCTCTCAATTGCTAAAATAGTAAGGTAGTGAGAGCAGTAATGGCGTCCTTCATTCCTGCTCATGGACAAGACACACACTGTTGAGCTTGATGCTCATTTTATCGATTTCTCAGCACGTGGATAGCAAAACCCAAATTATCCTCTGCAGCTACGTGATCGTTCCAACTCACGAATTACATGACTATTATCATGACAATTCCAAATAAACGCCTAGGGACACTAAGATATAAATGACAAGGATAAGTCTAAAGGCTAAGATAAGCCTAAAGCCTCAACATGATCCCTCAAAATATATGAACGCAAACATCTTAATACTACGAAATAAACTGTACCTAGTACTATGTACTTCCACAGCTACTACTATTTTATACAGTAGACAATAGCACACGCTCCCTGAGCCGGTGTTGACCTCCACCACCATGCCCGCGAACTTGGCAGGGTAACCCCTAACAAATTTTCAAGAATAGAATGTGATCGCTTCCGCGTCGGTGTGTTCGGGCCTTAAAAACATATCTAGATTCAAGGAAACGTCCGTTATACGATGAGTAAATTTGTCTTGTTTATATAATATCCTAATTCAATTTCATAACAGAAGGAGTCATCAACAGAAAGTACTAACTCACTGGTACTATCAAACCCGGAAGTTCACGGCTCTGCGGACATAAGCTCTCTATACATCCCTATCTTTAATATTTTCCAATTCTTTCCTGTATAATTCACCTTCCTCAAATAATGATTAATGTTATTCTCCCACCTTAATATTGTCCGACCTACTGGACGCTTTGCCTTTGGTTTTCAAACAAGAAGTTTTTGTGTCTCTCTTAGATCCCCAATTCGTAACACATGTCCTGTCCTTACAATCTACGAACCTAACTATTCTTATTACAAAATGGTTTTCACCAAGGAGCTCAATGTTATCTATTTTCCTCCATTCGCCTCTCTTTTGCCTAAAACATTTCCCAAACATTCATGATTCCTAATAGAAGAAACTTCTTCGTCATGGTTTGTGCTTTTTTGCTAGCCTGTTCTGGCTCCAAATTGCTACTGTTTCCATGTTTTCTTTGGTCTTCCCAAGCTGCTTCTTCCTCCTGGTGAATAATATGCTGCCTTTGGTATTCTGTTCTCAGTCTCAATAGAAGACACCACTGTTAATATCCAACATTTATTTGAGAGAAGCTGGGGTGAAAAGAACTTCTTCAATGCACAATAACTTGTATTTACAGAGTTGAGTTCATGTTGAATTTCTTTCTGCAACTTCATTCTTTATCCTAGGTGAATTCCGGCACTTAAAATATCCCTCTTTTTTTTTTTAATGTCCATTCCCATTCAATGATGTATTTCCACATGTAAACATATGTCGGTATTTAATTTTACTGTTATTGACTTCTAACCACAGGTGCTTAGTATTGTTTAATATAATGTGTGTGTTGGGTTTTAACATATCTTCACCGTCACCTAATAACACACCAGCATATCCCAACATCTGATTAATGCAATTGAGTTGAACGCCCTCTTTATCCATTAAATATTTCATTTCGTGTTACCATCAAACACTGAATGTATTAACAAACATAGTCAGTAATCACATTTTCCTGTTTCCCTGCTAAACTATTTTTAAAACATATTTTATGTATTCCGTGTCTGGAAATTCCGTAACACTAACGAGTTTGATTATACTGTAACATCCCTCTTTATGGTTTTACTCAATTAAAGATAATAGGCCTACTAGATTGTATTTCATTAAAAAATGACATTTATAAATCCGTGGCACAATACTCAAGATTGACAAGGTGGCTGCTACTACTGGCTAGGAAATTACTATTGGGAGTCATATGATCAGCGTAATTGCAATCCCACAGTCTTACTCTCAGTTTTCTTAACCGGATTTCCCTACCTCTTCTAGTAGCTACCCATTTAGTAGACCCCGTTCGAGACCATATATCCCGAGAAAGAAATCTACGATAAACCGAGAATTGAACTTGGGACCTTTGAAGTGATAATTAAACATACTAATTGTTATACGACCGAAGCTATAATTGTATTTTATTATCACGATATATTTCATCATTAAGATCATTGTATCCAGCAAGCTGTGTTTACGTATTATTGTGTTTGGCACGTGTTTTGGTAGGAGTTTAATATTTATAAGCATTGTGAAAGGATTATGATGAAATGAATCCTGATAATATAATTCCATTATTGCATTTCATTGGATGGCTGAGGAAAACTAGGAAAAATTGGTCAAAACTGTTGGCATCGAAGTTTGAACCCGGAACCTCCCGAATACGAGTCTCGTAAGGTATCACTTTAACAAACTAGATCGGTAATAAAGTTCTTGTGCCGAGAGTATATTTTGTACTGTATATCTACAAGTATACTGACTGTACAAATGATCATATGATAACATTATTAGTTACCCAACTTATCTATAAACCAAACACTGGGGTTGAAGCGGGGGATAACACAGCATGTTGTCCAGAAACTGAGGGAAACACTTTTTGGCAGAATGCCAGTTGATGTGATGTCAGTTTAGTAACAATGACTGACAACTCTGAATCCGACAGGAGCAGTCAGAAGGAATAGGGGAGCTGGGAGCAGACTCCGTCAGCAATTTTATCCAATATTCTAAGAGCAATATATTCGTGTATATTTCACTAACGAGGAATTTCCAACAATTCACGACCCTGCATATACTGATTACACCCTATGCATTACAGACATAGGTAACAACAAACTGATGGAAACTGAGTTGTGTTCGTAGTCGTTATTTACTTCTGGAGTTCTATCACATTTCCACTACGTAACTCGGAGGTACATGCCCGGGCGGATATAATCTCTCCATACATCTCTATCCTGTTCTCATGTTTTTCAATCAACTACTGTAAAAGTCACCTCCCTCAAATCATGATTAATGTGTTTTTTTTTCCCCCATTTCATTCTTGGCCTACCTACTGGGCACTTGCCCTCTGGTTTTCCTACAATAATTTTCCATGCCCCTCTTTCATTTCCCAATCGTGTCACATAATCTGCCCATCACAGTCTAGGAGACTTCAATGTTATGTTTACATCTGATTTTCCATAATGATCATGTACGAGTAGTTTTCTCCATTTACCTTTCTATTCGACTGCCTTTGATCCAAACATTTCCCTAAATACTTTATTCTCTAATACCCGTTATTTTTTTTCTTTTTTGCATTCATATAATATACTGTAACTGGAAGAAAAAGTTTTGCATATATTTGGTTTAAAGTTGTTTTTTAAGAGAAGTAGAATGACAAAATTCCTTCTAATTAATAATATCATGCGTTTCCAGAGTCCATCCTATGTTTAATTTATTTCTGCGCCTTATTTCTATTTATAATTTTTGCTTCTAGGTATTTGAATTTAGCCACTTCTACAAAATTTTCATTTGTTATCAATTGTCAATTTCTATTATATAATGTATTTCCAATTAACAACAAAATTTGAAATGGTAGATTTTGACATCTTCAAAAGAACTAAAACATACAGTCCTACTGCTTAGGTCGACAACTATGATCATGTCACGTTGAAAATCACAGATCGAACCGTGTTATTTGCAATAATGAATAATGCAGTGCATGCTGTCGTCTCCAAATAGATGTGAAGTTCATAATCTGGCTGTAGCAACACTGTTCAGGGGTGTCCGTAGGCATTTGGCCATATAGCCTACTGCATAGAGGACTAAATAGTTAAAATAAAAAAAATAATACTGGCCGTATAGTCTGGGTTAGATTCCGAGCAGGAGAAGAGAAATTTCTCCTCATAGTGGACTTCCAGCCCTCATCTTGGTTTAAAATAAATATAAGGAACTTTCTCGGGAATGAAATCGGCCGAGTGTAGGTTTACAAGCTAGGAGCTCAAGAATAGACTGTGACATGAGTGAATTGAGTAATTATAGTTTCTAAGTGTTAAGTAGTCGTATAATACCCATGATGTATGAAGTAATATCATACTTAAGAGAAAGTTAAAAAAATCAATTCTTTAATGCATTCGGGCCAAAATGTTACACTATATCTTTTGGATCCTCTTTTTACCAATAATATTTCTTACATGTTTTATTATAGCAAATATATAAGAAAAATCGTTTAAGGAATTTAAATTCAGCACAAAATAAAATTAGCGAGGTGAAATAAAACATTATTATTATTATTATTTTAAATGCATTGTAGCTTATTTTTAATGCATTGTAGCATGCATAACAAGGTGGGCTAATTTCTGAGCTCGCAATTATTAAGTCTACTTACTACTCGATAGCTTGTAAGTTATGTTGCAGAAAAATTATTTCAGTACATTGCACAAAGTTTGAGGTATAATTCAATCTTATAATGTTAAAAGTTCCCTTCTACTTGGTTTCAGTTACAGGTTCCACTAGAGCAGAAGGTTACAGTAGTTGTCACTAGGTATTTCAACAAATTATTGTTATTGTTAAATAGATCAATTCCAAATTATGCATTTGCGCCTATCATGTAAAAATCATTCATAAAACACCAGAAATCGAATACTACAGCCCTATAAGCTAAAAACCAATACCGAATATTATATAATACAAGAGAAAAAATCTAGTCTGGACTCCTTGGCTTTGCGTTTCTCATACTAAACTTGTCTTACAATTGAAAGTTTTACGCGTGACAATTATATTAATAGAAGGATTTCTGTGGCCTTACATGGCAAATTTCCATTACCCAAAATTATTTGCGTGGCTCCTAGCACGACGAGCAATTGGATTCTGAAATCTTATTTTATAACGCAATACATTTTTTAATATTTTGAAGAATGGAAGTGACTAATAGCAATATGATGTATTTTTGGGTAAAATTTATTTAATTCTATTTTCATCTCAAAGTTCGTCTAGACATAATTACTATATGCGTATTTATAGTTTCACTAAGACTTTTAACAATAAATAAATACATAAATAAATCAAGACTATATTTCCCCGAGAAACAAATTGCACAATATCGTATTAATTAGAAATGGAAGTATAATATTACACATAAAGTAATTGCACGAATTGAAATTTACACTGTGGGCAACATATATAACCCATTTCAACGGCGCGGCGTGACAACCAAAGTATGGACAAAAAATATATAATTGTGTGTTCTTACATAATTTGATAAACATTTGCAAACACTGCAACTATTACTCACTTTGCAGGATCTGTCAAGCAGTTTTTATTCGTTAGAATGCACTTTTCCCCCAAATGATTAATATGTTAATACTACGAAATCAAAATGATATAGGCATTAAAAGGAATTATTATATGATTCTGACATAAAGATCGCGCAACGTTTCGTGCTTTCTTTTTCAATTTATTTGAAGTAGCAAAACGTCAAATATAAATTCTTCTAATTCAGAAGAAAAGTGGTTATATCAAAATGGTCTGTCATATTACAATGTATTTCGTCTGTGTTAACTAAAATGAATTCTTCTGAATAATTGTAGGCCGTAGCAAACTTCAGAAATATACCCATGAATGTATTCCTATTTATGAGCCACCAAACAAACTCAGCATATTAAACACATCAATTTGTTTGTAGATTTTCGCTCTAAATTTCCTCTAAATTGCATTTGAATTAATATTGTATTGAGATCAGCAGTGTTTAGTATCGAGTCCGTCGGAGAAATAAGAGAGTGTTAGGATGGTAAGTACTGCACTGCAAAACAGCTGTCAAATATTTTACATATTCATATACAGTATCAAATGATTCTTCAAATTCTAAATACAATTTCCCAAAATTATAATTTTTTGATCACTCCATTCTGAGGCTCCTGATTTGTTTCAATTAGAACTGTCATATTTGATTGCGTTAAGAAGCTATAAATTCTACGATAAAATACGGTTTCAGATCAAGCATTTCGAATATCGAAGTAATAAAACACGCGCTTCAGGACTAAATATTTTTTATATAACTTTTTTACTACATGAGAATAGTTCGTAATTGAAGTTTATTCCACATTTCTGTTGCCACCCCTATGAAATATGTATACAAACTGTGTGTGTTGGAACTTACTTTTAAGAGCAACACCCAGCGAACAAGACGAAAACTTACCTGCAACAAAGAAAATAAAATGTAATATATGTTATATCGACATATTTTAATAATTAAAAAAACAAAATACAGTAACATTTTTTAAAAATTTGAATTACAAATATAACCAGAATTTGCATTAAGGGTTGATTTAAGGGTTGATTAAATGGTCAGAAAAATGTAAACTGGAATAGCAAGAAGAGAACAGAGGAGAATAAATCGAAACGAAGAAAGAGTAAACAGGGGAAAACAAATAGATGTAGCGTTCACAGCTGTAACCTGGGGTAATATCGTTGACTCAGATTCAACGGGGTCAAATTAGATCCTCGAATCTCCAGTCGCGATGATTTAACTAGGTGTGGAGGTTTCGTTCGTAATTTTCCCTCACCTATAAGACAAATTCTAGGAAATTTAAGGCCAAATAGTCTCTCTGAATACCCTTAGCCATCACAATCATCCACATCATATTTATTCGCCTTTTTAAAAACATAGCACAAATATACAACACAAACACAAAATAATGGTTACACCTATAGATCTTAATACTCGATAAGACTTACATATATTAAAGCGTCTACAAATAAGATAAAATATAGAAACAGCGATAAGAAAGAAAGAGATAATAGGGAAAGGAGATAAGAAAGAAAGTAGCGCGTAATAACAGATAAAATAAGAAAAGGGGAAAATAAAATATTACTTTATAGATGAGCAGTAAAGTATCAAAAACGCTCATTTAATGTCTCCGATAATTTGATTAATGATGAATTGCTGTAAATTAATTGTTCTAACAGTGTTTACTGTGATTGTGAAATTATGGCTTATACGAGTATACAATACAGCCTTAAAAGCGAGTTAACTGACAGCATAAATAATCCGTTTGACAACGTGGTGCCTTTTTTTTTAAAAGGTTTTCTTCAGACGACTTGGGAAATGTTGGATTGGAATTTCATTACCGAAAACCCATTTCATCGCAATACATGATCACCAATTCTTTATTACTTACAAATTAAAATCAGTGAACATTTAAATGACATATACAATAATCAAATACTCAACTTACTAGGATAAATGCAATTAAATGTTCTTAGATGCGATATGGCCTTTTATATATTAGAGCTACTGAAATACATAAAATAAATGTTAAATTGCATTCGATAATGTTAAAATTGGTTAATTTTCTTTACAAGAAATCGTTTAAATTTAACACGTCAAAACTAATATAACTTGTAGAAGTTAAAAAATATAAGAAAGCAACATTTGTTTGTAAAAAATACGCAACTCGCTGTACATATTAAAGCAACACAACTCGGGGGAAAAATAGCTTTCCTTTAAGTATAGATGCAATTCCTATTTAGGAAACAGGTCTATGACTTGGTTATGTAAGAGAAGCATTTTCTAATCCGCGACGAACGTGTGTTAATTGCTATTTCACCGTTGATTAGGCGCGCCTAGCAAACCAGTGTTAACAAATTATATACCATTTCAAGAAGGTACACAATTTCGTAAAGGAGGGCAGACGTGAAAGCTCTATATCACATTTTCCATCTAATCACACATTCATCTTCAGTGCGCAACAAATATATGCATAATTATGTCTTATATATATATATATATATATATATATATATATATATATATATGTGTGTGTGTGTGTGTGTGTGTGAACTCCAGCATTATTAAATGAAAAGTGGATTTAGATTATTTTATTTTAAGCCAAGGCATATTGGGCCAGTTATATTATATGGGTGCGAAACATGGACTATTACTTTTAAGGGAGGAAAGGAGATTACGAGTATTTGAGAATAAAGTTCTCAGGACAATTTTTGGACCAAAGAGAGATGAACAGACAGGTGAGTGGAGAAGACTACATAAGAGTGAACTACATGGTTTTTATAGTAAGCCAGATATAATAAGAACAGTTAAGTCTCGTAGACTGCGATGGGCAGGACATGTGGCACGAAGGGGGAATGAAAGACATGTAAGGAAGCTTCTTGTAGGAAAACCAGAGGGAAAACGCCCAGTTGGTAGGCCAAGAATGAGATGGGAAAATAATATTATCCATGATTTGAGATAGTAGATTATACAGGGGATGATTGGAAAATATTACCTCGGGATAGGGATGTATGGGGCTTATGTCTGCGGGTCCAAGAACCTACGGGTTCGATAGTGCCACTGAGTTAGTTATGATTTGAGGGAAGTACATTATACAGGGGATGATTGGAAAACATTAGCTCAGGATAGGGATGTATGGAGCTTATGTCCGCGCGGCCATGAACCTATGGGTTTTATAGTGCCAGTGAGTTAATTAATTAGCATATAGGTCCATTGTACATTATAAATTAGTTACTTGAAAATATAAATGAAATTTTACTGTCGTTAAATAATTTGGGCCAGGTAACTCAGCGGTGAGTCTTAGTTATTAATTACCGCAAACTCTTCTGGGGAAGAGGTAAAGTCGGTTTACACGTGTGGTTGACTAAGAATTGCAGCTCCCTTGCGTTCAATGCTCTGTAAGTCTTCCTACGATTTTTTTGGAACTTATTTTCGACGAGGATAATTATTCGAGTTTCTAATAACTTTCTTAACATAGACATACGATATTCAAAACCAATATACAATAAAACTGTCGGTAGACTCCACTCCGGCAACCCGGGTTCGATTCCCGGCGGGGTAAGGAATTTTTAAATCTCAACCTTGGGACTGGGTGTGTGTGTGTGTGAGTGTGACGTGTCCTGTGCCCATTGGGTTTAATTCCTCTAAAAAAATAAAACAAAAAAACTGAACTCTTTGGCGCGACAGAACTAGAAGATCCTTAGTCTTTCAGCCGATTGCAGACCTCACATTAACATATGTTAATCACAGAGGTGTACAATCATACAACCAGATAAATATGGTTGAATGTGGTCAGCATGACGGGTCCTTCTGTTATAACTGCTTTTCTCAACCTGGACCCGCTACTTAATGTAGCTACTCAAATTCCTCACAAAGCTGGGCACGACAGGTCCCATATTGGCTGAAATTCCATGATAGTATATATATATATTTTTTTTTCCCCCCCCATGCAGACTCGAATCAGCGCCAAGTATCATAGGTCTGCGCCAAAGCATCACGGCTTAAGCCGCTCGGTTAGGGGAGGGACTAATAATACCCTAATATCCTGAATACATCTCTGAAAAACACAAATTATAATGGTATTACAAGGAAAACATATCAAGTAAAAAAATCCCCTATCTCGCCAGGAATCGGTCCTCGGAATGGAAGGTGGGGAGAGACTCTATCGGCAGCTACAGACATGTACATAAACCAATTAATTCAGTAACTATATCGAACCCGAAGGTAGAAGAGGACCGCGCCGCAATAAGCTCTCCATACATCCCTATCCTGGGCTACTGTTTTCCCATCATACCTTGAATAATTTACCAAATCATTATTAATGTTATTTTCAGACCTCATACTTTGCATACCAATTTGGCGCTTTCCCTATGGTTTTCCTACAAGAGTTTCCATGTTCCTCTTTCATTCCTCATTTATGCACATGCCCGGCCCATCGCAATTAACCAGAACTTAAATGTTCTTATTACATCTTGTTTCCCATAATGATCATGCAGCTCACTGTTATGTAGTCTCCTCCATTCTTCTGCATTTTAGTCTTTCTTTGCTTCAGAATGTTTTCTAAGAACTTAATTCTAAAATACTTATAATTTTTCGCCTCCCTTAGAGAGTCTATGTTTCACATCCATATAGTATAACTGGGAGAATACCTTCTTTTTCTTCTTCTTCACGGTTTAGGCTTATTTGCTAGCCTGTTCCTGCTCCAAATTGCTGCTCTTTCCATCTTTTCCTTGGTCTTCCCGAACTTCTTCTTCCTATTGGTGAATAGTTGTATGCTGCTTTTGGTATTCTATTCTCAGTCATACTTGCCAAGTGTTCTTTCCAGTTTGTTCTGTATTTCTCTATTGTTGTGTTTACTTCCCCTACTTTTAGTTGTTGTCTTATTTCTGTATTATGTTTTTTGTCTGTTCTTTGATATCCTGCTATTGGTCTGAGGAATCTCATTTCAGCAGTTTGTATTCCGGCAAATTGTCGTGTTGTCACTTTCCATGTTTCGGATCCATAAGTAATAATAGGCACTGCCATTGTCTTGTATAATTTCATTATAGAGTCTTTCCTGGCTTTATTTTTCAAAGTTATTTTCAGTGTTCCTGTTATATAATTAAACTTACTTAGTTTGTTATTTATATCTGTTTCCGCTGTGTATGAAATTTCGCAACCTAGGAAGTTATATCTTACTACTTGTTCTATTGGTTTATTTTCTAATATTATATTTGTCCGAACTGGATAAGCGCCTTTGAAGGCCACTGTTTTTTTTTATTTTTGTAAGGATATTTCCATGTTGTATTTTTTTTATATTTCATTTAGTTTATATAGCATTCTTTGTAGTTCGTCCTCTGTTTTTGCTATTAAAATCTGATCATCTGCAAAGGCTACTGTTTTTATTACTATATTTCCTAAGTTAATTCCCCCAGTCATTTGTTTCCATGATCTTATCATGTCGAAATAAATGTTAAAGGAGTGGTTGATAGTGGACAACTTGTCTAACTCCTCCTGTTATATTTAGTGGTTTCCTTTAATTTATTTTTATTTTTATTTTTATTTTCTCTTACATTTTCTTAATTACTGCTATCAAGTGTAGTGGAATTCCTTTTTCACTTAATATGTTCCATAATTTTGGTCTAGACACTTTTATCACTGGGAGAATACCATTTTATATATTTTCAGTTTACCTTTTTTTTTAGAGATGTTGGGATAACAAGAGTATGTAATGCACAATAACATGCGTTTCCAGAATTGAGCGCTGGTTTAATTTATTTCTGCAGCCTATTCCTACTTGTAATTATTGTTTCTAGGTATTTCAATTCAGTCTCTTCTTCAAAATTTCAATTATATAATGAATTTTTATGTGTGACCATCTTTAGTTTTATCGATGTTCACTTCCAATCCCTAACTCTTAATGTTACACAGTAGAATGTGCGTGTTGGTCCTTAGCTGCATGGTCCTCACGGTCATTCAATAATATTACATAAGGATTCACCAATAACTTATTAATACCATTGAGTTGTACGCCTTCTTTATCTTCCAAAAATTTGATAGCATATTCTAGTATAAAATTAATTACTAGAGGAGACATAGATACATGTATATATTATATGGAAATTTATGTCCATAGCCAGTAGATATCCTCAGAATTTAAAAATATCACAAAGCAATGCTTCAAGCTGATACTGCACAGTAGTATGGTAGAGCGGGGCTATTTGAATAATATTACGCTTTTGCGGATGTGCAGCGAAGTAACCAAGAAGAAGACGACATTTTGTCAGTGGATGTTGTTAGTGAAAGTCTTTTCTATTCAGTGAAGTAGTTTATTTCGATTTTTGTCTACAGAAGTTTAGTCTTAGATTATTTTGAAGTATCAAAGGTAAGTGGCTCTGGTGTCCTGATTGTTGAGTATGGAAAATGTTCTTGGTGACTGTTAAGTTTTGATCTGTGGACATTGAAAAACATGAAAAATGAAAGGCATAGAGATGTGATTGTAGATCTTTCCTCCAATAACCCTCCAGCTCGTTTTGCAATCTATGCTCTTATTTGGAAACTAGTGGTCATGAAGTGAACATGTCACGAGGGGCTATTTGAATACCTGAGAGCGGGGCTTCTTGAATAGTCAAAATTGTGTTTTTGTATTAGCTTTTCTATTTCTTCTAAATGCATTTTTCACTTTTATTGTAGATACAGTAGAATAACTGCAATGGTTGTACGAGATTTAGGACCTAGGCATTATTTTATTTTATTTTTTGAAAATTTCAAATAATCTTTTAAGAAAGACTATAGAAAAGTAGGCCTATATAGATATTTGTTATATAATCCTTCTTTAACGATGGAGATATTTACCGAAAACCTGACAAATGACCAAAACGAGAAGGAAAATACTTGCATGTCGAAAAATAAAGACATTCTTCAGTTTAATGGGAATAATAAAACATTTTTAACACTGAATTCTAGAACTTTATAGCCATAAATGTAATTTTGCAGCATTATAATGTAAAGTTTTATAAAACATATTTTCTATTAAACGAGACACATCATACAAAAGCTCAATCAATAAGAATGCATTATGGAAAAGGCGTGACAAAAACCAAGAAATTACGTCATGCCTTATTATCATATTTGAATAACTGATTTCAATCTGAAAAAAAATCGTATTACTATTTTTTTTCTTTTACAATGATTACCTAACTGAATGGCTGATTTCTTAAGCAAAAATGGTTTATTATTAAAATGGTTTTAAACGTGTACATATACAGGATATTCACGTGAATTAAGGAATTTTTAACAGATGGCATACACAGAAAAAACTCTTGCATCAACGGATGCAGAATATTTCTAAGTTTGCATAAACAGTGTAATTAAATGCTTATAGATTTAATCACTAAGAGGGTCAGTCAACAGTTTTGAAATTCTATAAAACAATAGTGGAAAGCAATGGGAAGTTAGCACACCTATAATTCCCTAGAAAAGTTGCAAAGCATAGCATGAAAATGCTATGATTGCAGTGAAAGACCTGCTCTTGGGCAGAATTACTATGGATGAATGGATAAAACACTTTGTTATATGGATCAGAAACATGAACCTTAACATCAAATCAAATCCGAAGGATAAAATCGGCTGAGATGAGACTGCTAATGCCCCTAGCAGGCTACACTATTTTTTTATTATGAACGGAATGTTGAATCCGAAAAAAATTGCAAATCACAGTCATCACTGAAATCATTAAACAATAGGTCAAGATACATATCACGGAGGCCATGTGACAGGCTAACTCAAAAACTGTTTTCTTATATACCTAATGAGAAGAGAGATCTTGGAAGGCCGAAGAAGCGATGGAGAGACCAGCTCATCTGAGGCGGAACAAGACAGAAGACATAGATATGTAGATAGAATATAGATGTATAGTTGGATTTGATGACTACGAATACTGCTTAGATAAATTACAAGTGTGAACAAAGAAACGAGATTATTGTTAAGTATAAGTTGGCATCAAGTGGAAGAATCAGAACACAAATCAAAGAATTCTTAGTTCTTATAATTTGGTTTTCCATTTTCACATTTAATGAATTAGAATTTATTACAAAGTCCATTTAATCATAATCACAATTGCATAGTACCATTAATATTAAAATATGTTAATTTCTTCAGAAAAACACATGATGCAACAAAAAAAAGTTTACTGCATACATCTACATATCCCAGTCGAGATATCTTAGATGCTAAAGCGTATTTACGTAATTACGGTAAATAAAAATTATAAAAAATAATTAATCAATAATTTGGCAGTGTATCCTATAATATACATTCGTATAATTTATTTAATATTTATAATAATGTAATGGAAAAATGAATCGATAGATATAATTTAAATTAGTATAAGATTAAACAACAATACTCAAATACATAACTTATGGTTATGCATAATTCGTTTTCACTGCAGTTCGACAACTTTTAAATAAGCTGGCATCAGTAATTTAGTTTCTCTAATTTAACAAAAGAAATACATACTCCGTAAATCAGCAAAATTTAACTATATATTTGATTGGCTGAGGAATTCGATTAGTTTACACAGTTCCTGCTTGACGGACTTTTTTTCTACTTTAAATTTACTCTGGAAGATTGCAACTCATTTTTGGCAAACATGAATATGCCTCACCTCATTCGTCTGAATTCAGAAAATGGTTATCAATTAAACTTTATGATTAGGCCTGCTTAAAATTTGAATAGCTAGAGTAAAAGAGAGTACCAATAATATTAAGTTCAACTCTATGAAAGGGAATGGTACAGTACTAATCCCAGTAACATCAATATTCAGCTCTGGGTATATTCGACTTAGTGCGACAGAATTTTAATTCATTTTCAAAGGGTGCGCGAAAGCCCAAAGATCCCAACGAGACAACAATCCCACTATTTAAGACCCTTCCAGTGGGGGAATAATTAAAGCACAACAGTTATATTAAAACAAGAAGGACGTAGGAAAATGGAAAAACTAAAAACATTGCGAATAACAACTAAGTTTAAGCCCCTGGTGGGTAAAACTTACATTAGGGAAAAATTCGTGGTCTGCCAAGTTGTTTCCCTCTTAAACAGGCTTCTTGTTTCTCGCTTTCAAAAATCCTCAGCTGAAGAGTAGCGACGAACCCACGTGATCGATAAAACCCCCCCCTCAACACTGAGCGCGTGCTTGGTTCTGCCAACCCCAAGAGATCCCACCCCCTGAGGAAGGAACACTATCTACCCCGATTGCAATCTATTCAGTTTTACCCCTGTATTGCTCTTGGAACACAAAGAAAATACCCCTTATACCTTGATACAACCCCTTCTAACAGTTACGACTCTTTATATGTTAAAGGAGGTTAGTTATATACCCTAAGTGCCTCATTTAAAATATTCAGGATCTCGTAAAAAAGTTCTGAAGAATCGAGAAGGGATGTCGTTTCTGAAGATACCGAGATTCTGTCTTCTAATGTCGTCAGACAGGGATCCAAGACATGGAAATAGCTAGCAATTTTTTCTTTCTTCAGACTTAAGTCAGTTACCGCTTCTTTATACACCGTGAATTTAAACTACAAAGACAAATTTCAGGAGGCGATCCCTGACAAGAAAATGAACAAATAAGCCCATATAAACATATCTCGAGAGAGCCCTAGGTTTTAAATTGATTTTTTTTCCCTTTCATACTGTCTTTCCTGTATCGTGTTAACCTGTTCAAATATATCACATATAATTTGATGGATACAAAAAAGTGCAGAAAAAAAAAGGTTGATATGTATATAAACAGCTTTAACTTATACAAGTATTAGAATAAATTAATGTATTGGTTATGTGAAATTAATAACTAAATTTAATGTATTCATTATATCAATAGACCCTACTAGCTACATATAATTTACTATTATGTCCCATTTTTGCGTTTTCCGAAGGAATGAAGTGAGTGAAGTTCTCATGAAAAAATATATTTATTTTTTAATCTTTACAGATCTTCACACATCCTATCTAGTAGACACTGAAAATGACCATCACCAATACATACATACACGGTGATTACAAATGATTGGAGCGATTTCATGATTTTATTGTAGCGATCTTATTTGACATATCTTCACAGAACTTTAAAGTTATGTATAAAAACTCATAAGGTTTTTTTTTGTTTTCTCTCGCAGCCGTGTTTCAGCTTTAAACCGAGAGAGCGCAGCAGTTATCAAAGATGGCGACAGGCGAGGAGAAAGCATATGCTGTGCTTGAATTTCATTCAACTCAATCTGTGATAACTGTGCAACGACACTTCAGAACGAAGTTCGAGAAAGATGCACCGAGTGCCAACTCCATTCGGCGATGGTATGCGCAATTTAAAGCTACAGGATGCCTCTGTAAAAGGAAATCAACGGGTCGTCCTTCAGTGAGTGAAGAAAAGGTTGAGAGTGTGCGGATGAGTTTCACACGTAGCCCACAGAAATCAACACGAAAAGCGAGCAGAGCAGAGCTGAACATTCCACAACCGACCGTTTGGAAGATCTTGCGGAAAAGATTGAAGCATAAACCTTACCACTTGCAATTTCTACAAGCCCTTACGCCCATTGACAAAGTGAGTCGGTTTGAATTTTTGTACACAAATGCAGCAGTTTATGGATGAGGATGGTTTTTGTGTGAGAAACTTGTCTTCAGTGACGAAGCAACATTCTTTGTGAATGGCAAAGTGAACAAACACAATGTGCGAATCTGGGGCACAGAAAATCCCCGCGTTATTGTGCAGCACATTCGCGACTCCCCAAAAGTTAGTGTGTGTCTGTGCGGTTTCTCAGTTCAAAGTTTATGGCCCTTTTTTCTTCTGCGAGCAGAACGTTACAGGACACGTGTACCTGGACATGCTGGAAAATTGGCTCATGCCGCAGCTGACGACCGACAGTGAGACCTTCATCTACCAGCAGGATGGTGCTCCACCACACTTCCATCACGATGTTCGTGAATTTTTAAACATGAGATTGCCAAACCGATGGATCGGTCGCAGTGGAGAGAATGATCAGAAATTGTTGTCATGGCCTCCACGCTCCCCCGATTTGACGCCGTGCGATTTTTTGTGTTGGGGGTATGTGAAAGATTCAGTGTTTGTGCCTCCTTTACCAGTAGACTTACCAGAACTGCGAGCTCGCATAATCAATGCCTTTGAACAAATTAATAGGGACATGTTACGTCGAGTATGGGACGAACTTGATTACAGACTTGATATCTGCAGAATCACCAAGGGGGAGCATATGGAGCACCTGTAACATCTCAAAAAAAACCTGGGAAGTTGCTCTATGTATCTGTAAAAGTTCGTGAAAATATGTCGAATACTACAGCTACCATAAAATCATGAAATCGCTCCAATAATTTGTAATCACCCTGTACATACATACATACATACATACATCTGTATGTCGGAGGTAAAATACACCATGCCCACTTTTTACAGAAATTGAGTTAACATCATGTCCATAATGTGCATTTTGTGCTCTTGTAATGATATAGAACACCATGTCCTGTGACAATAATTGGTTAAATAAGGCAGTTGAAAACAACACCATGTTCCACTGAAGATATAGGTGAAAATAATATTAAACTTGTTCTCTTGTAAAACTACAGTTTTATGACATATCTTTTACCTCCGACATACAGATATATATCTTAATATATAAAAATTACGTGTCACCTTGTTTGTCGCGATGGAATCCTAAACTACTGAATCGATTTTAATAAAATCTTGCACACTGTGTGCTGTTTGATCCAACTTGAGACCCACGGTTGCTTATAACTAAATTTATAGTCGCATTATTTTTTATTGCAAATTGTTTGTTTATTATTTAACAAAGAGTTATAATTATCTGTGAGTTCCATACGATTCTAACAGATGACGGTGTAAGGTAATTGGTTTATTATTTAACCAGGTGGATGTGCTTTTTGTTGCAACCGCGAATTTCAATTAAATTACAAATATTGATAATAATATTAATTTCGTGTGTAAGTATTAGTTTTAAGTAATTTGGCTGAAAGACAGCAACTTAATTTAAATTTAACTGGACCGAGAAGGGACATTGAACAATATGGCAAATCAGTTCTATAGACCATGAATGATAAGATATCAAGTGAATTTCCGCAAATTGGTATAGGCCTATGTGACATAAATCTTACATTTAAGAAGAATGTCAATTTAAAAACATATGAACGTCCTAAGGAACGTAATAACAGAATTACAAGTAAGTCTGTTAGTTATAATAATATGTCTAATATTACAGAAACAATCTCCATGCCTCAATTAAATGAAAAACAAGATGACTATAATATATCACAAGATGATATTACTATACAGAGACTTCTTGATGATGATGAGAATCCAAACTGCCAACAAGTTCGTAGAAAAAAACGAAAGTATAATGGAATCAGCAAGCCTCCTCAAAATATCACATCAATAAATGTACATAATCCTTATGATACACTTATGGACGATACTGAGAATGCAGACAACATAAATTCATCTCAATCAACAAAATCACTTCCACATAAACCACCACCCATATTTATACCGGGTGTAGTTAACGTACCAGAACTAAAAAATTGTGTAAAACAAAAACCTTCTGATTTAGATTTCTCACTTAGTTTACTACAACATAATTTAACGTATACCTAAGCCATAGCAACGCGTGGCTGGGACTTATATATATAACAAAGTCGGATTAGTTACACTATTTATAACTCAAGAACGGCTGGACCGATTTTTATGATCTTTGATTTGTTGGATTTGTTTCCGCCCGAATAGCAGATAACTATTAAAACATCGGAAAAATTAACGTAAAAATATTTAAAGGCGATACGACGTTCGCCGGACCAGCTAGTGTATATATATATATATATATATATATATATATATATATATATACATACATACATACATATTGTGTGTGCGTGAGAGAGAGAGAGGGAGACAATCACCGCTCCAGCGGCCGCAATTTTTTTCATCGAAACCAAACTTGGCATAAAGCAAATTAATTAAAAAAAGTGAGGTCGAGTTCGTTAACCAACAAAATTAGACAATTAGTATAAGAGTTCACCTGAAACGAAAAAATTTAAAATCGCTCTAGCAGTCGCATTTTTTTAGTTTCACAACTAAATTCAGTATGCTATCAAAATAAACCGAGGAAGGTATTCTCCAAATATCCGACCATTACAAGTGGGAGTTGACCTGAAATCCGATATTAAATATTTACTCTTATCAAACGCCATGTATGCTTCGTGGAATGTAGCTCCATACCATATAATGAATCCTTTAATAATAATAATAATAATAATAATAATAATAATAATAATAATAATAATAATAATAATAATAATAATAATAATAATTATAATAATAGCTTTATTTTACCTGGCAGAGCTAAGGCGTTAAGGCCTTGTCTGTCTCTCAACCAGGTTTTAGAAAATACAAAAAAAAAAGTCTTACATCTAAATTACAATATACTTAAACGATTGCATGTTACAAATACAATACAATTAATATTTATAATGTATTTTGATTTACTCTAAATTTAACGAATTAAATATATAATATGTACAAGATATACAAAAAACGAGGAAAATATTATTAATGACATAGTGTAATTTAATTGGCAAATTATCATATTAAATACATTGGTTTAAATTTACTTAATATGTTTAATAAAGTAATGGAAAAATGAATCGGCAGATATTATTTAAATTGGTGTCAAATTATAAAACAATATACAAATAGGTTATAACTTATGGTTATAGATTTATTTCTTTTCACTGTAGTGCGACACTTTTTAATGAGCTTATATCAGAAATTGAGTTTCTCCAATTTAACAAAATAAATATATATTCGTAAATCAGCAGAATGGGGCCATAAATTCGACTTGCTGAGAATTCGCTCAGTTTACGGAGTTCCTGCATGACATACTTTTTTTTTAAATATATATCTTCAACTGATGTATTTTAAAAACACATACACATATATATTTATATAAAATCCATTTGACATTTAATTTTGTCCTTTTTTTTAAAATTAAGAATAGATCACTATTTTATACCCACTTACATATAAATACTTTTAATATAATGATCTCTGTAATAACTAATTTATCTGTATTAGCAAATAAATATTTTTTAATTGTTTTCAACAATAACTTTACTATTATAGGAAACATGCATGGTATTAAAAGTAAGGGGTAGTACCAGAGGAAGCAATATAATAACAAATAACTAGAAATAATTTTCGTCATCATCTTCTTCAAGGTATGGGCCTATTGACCCGTTCCGCTCTCAGCTGTACAATATGCTACAGGTCGTCCTTCCAACGTCGTTTCGGTCTTCCTACATTTCTTTGTACATGTTCAAACCATTTATATTTATTTCTGTATTAAAAATAATTGTTAGGTACATTTTTCGATATTTTAAAAATGGATACTTGTTCCAAATTATCAATTAATCTAACAATATTTTAATTTTCAATACTTTTGATAAGCATACATCGCAAAAAATAATTATGCGCCAGATAACGATCAATTCCATATTCCTTTCTTCAAACATAATGAGGACCTGAAGATACTAAAACATATTTATAATGTCATCATCCTATCATCACTCCGAGGTGGGCCTTGACCTCCTACAACAAACGTCGTGCATTTTTCCTGTCCTACAAATTTCATGGACATTGTCTACTCTTATTTATCAATATTATATTCAGGCCTGCCAAGCATTCTCTGTCCATGGGAATTTTAATTTGCCACTTTTAATGTATTATTTATCACTTAATCGCACCACATGACCTTCTCATCTTTTTTAAAATAAGTTAATAAATATAATACCTGGAGCCTTTTCTTTTGTCAATGCATAAGCATCTCATGTTCATCCTATATCACACAAAGCATTGCAATAGTATTATATATGGGCATATACTGATTTAAACTTCATGCTTAAACAATATTGAGGAATTTCTAGTTTAATTTAGTTATCTCATGAAATTTTAAAAAGTGCTACAACTATCTCAAAAAAAAAAAGTCTATCCAATCACCATGGTACGCTGGATTCCGTAATTTAAACATGTCAAAATACATTTTTAAACACCCTTCAGGTTTATTTCTCGATAAAGAGTCTTAAAATTCATAAATCTGATAATAGAATACAATCTTCACTGCCTCTAAGACTCAATGTAGAAAGTAGCTAGTAGGACAAGTATGACCCTGGTCATTTGTGAGATCTAATCACAGCAGTAAGTTAAAAAATAATTATTTTTAACAAATTTAAATGAAGAAAACATCTTCCTAATTTTACGTTCTTAATAATATCTGCAACTTTCAGTAGACAACAATAATTGCTATTACAGTTAAAAAATGCATCAGATTGAATATTATGCGATAAAAATGAACTGAAACCGATCAAGAACATACCGTGTTTCTTTACATATTAACACAAATAGAATATATGTGCTTTTCCTCCATTGTGCGACAAAATCCTTGGTCAACTATCCGGTTGCCATCCTCACATCCATATGTGTTAATCACAGTAGTGGACGATCATCGAGACAATATTTGGGTGACATGTGGCCAGCATGTCAAGATCCCAGCCGTTATAGCTCTTTCTCTCTCAACCTGTAATTAGTACTTATTGTAGATACTCAAGATCTTCACGATGCTGGGTGAGAACAAGTCGCATACTAGCCGATATTTTTGTGTGCCTTGCATGGATTAGAATATTGGTTCTGTTCCGGGCACACACACACACACACACGCGCGCGCGCACACGCACACTTGCACGCATACACACACACATTTTTTTTTGCGTGTCTTTTAGAATCTATTCGGCCCCTTAGCTTATATGGCAGATTCTATTTTGGAATTCTATTTTGTCCCATTCTGACCAAATTATCTCACTAATTATTATATAGGCCTATGTACTGTTTTGTTTTACCATTTATTGTAAATATATTTAGTGGGTTTCTTATACCTTCATTCTTAATTCTGTCTACTTTGTGTATCCTAGGAGAGGCATAAGGAATTTTATTTATATGGCTTGTATCCGAACTTAATCACTTATTTTTATTGTACAAGATATATCGCCATGTAGCAAAACTATCACTTATTTTATTGTACAAGATACACTGCTCAAAACAATTAGAGGAACACTTGTAATAAATTGAATAAGTAATTGTTTTTTAAAACTGTGATGCTGAAAGTTGGACAATATGTAAATTGAATTATTAATTTTATCATTGGATACTAATTTTAAAGATCCGTGGCCTAAATACAGAGAAATTACCTCAAATAACAAATATAGATAATTTTTTTTATTTTGGGAGGCACTGGCCACTTCTAATTGGTAAGCTTCCCGATGTTGCTATAGTGACGAATGTTGATTATTGCCTTGTTTATTGAAGTCTCTGACAAAATGAGGCATTTAAATGAGTTTGAAGTGTATCATGCTCTACATCTTTTACGACAAGGTCAATCTCTGCGACAAGTGGCTAGAGAGCTTGGGGTTTCTCCTTCCGTGGTGTCCAGGTTACGCAACAGGCACAGAGAGACAGGTCAGTATTGTAGAAGACGTGGCCAGGGCCGTAAATTTAAAACAAGCCCCCAGAATTACAGATACGTTGTTCTTTCTGCTCTTCGACAGTGTACAAAAACTGCAAAAGACCTGCAGAATGACCTTCATATGGCTTCCGGAATCCGGGTTTCAGACCAAACCATAAGGAACAGATTAAGGAAAGAGAATATTCGTCCAAAAAGGCCCGTTAAAAAACCACGCTTAACAAATGGGCATAAGGCAGCAAGACGTACGTATGCTGAAAACCATGGTGATTGAAACCTGAACCAGTGGGAGTCTGTGCTCTTCTTGGACGAATCCAGGTATCGTCTTACATTTTGTGATGGTCGATTGAGGGTGTGGGGATGGCCAGGAGAAAGATTTTCTGCAGAGGCTGTACAGGGAATTGATAGATTCGGAGGAGGTTCCATAATGGTGTGGGCCGGAGTTATGTACAACAATCGTACAGACCTTATACTTGTTCCCCAGTGACTGAATGCTGTCCGGTATATCGAACACGTTCTGGAAGAGCACGTAGTACCTGCTGCCATTGGAGTAGGCCCTGGATTTCTGTTTATGCAGGATAATGCCAGGGCACATTCTGCGGCTGTCACCAGGGATTTCCTGAGGAGGAATGAAATTGAGGTAATGGAGTGGCCAGCGGTCAGCCCAGACCTCAACCTTATTGAACACTTATGGGATCTTCTAGACAGGAAGGTCAGGAACCGACATCAAGCTCCACAAACTCTGCAGCAACTTGGAGATGCTCTGAAGGAGGAATGGGAGAATATCCCGCAAGAGGAAATCCAGAATCTTATTGGGAGCATGCCACGAAGGTGCCAAAGTGTCATCGAATGTCGTGGAGGTCATACACGATACTAACTCTATATAACGAATGTTTAACTTTGAAAAATAAGCACAAGATTCAATTGCTTACATAGCGGAATTATTTGAAAAGTTAATTGTCAGCGTTATTCATTTGTTTTTACTGACATGAGCAATAAATAAATAAATAAATAACCACAAATAATGTACTTTATTAATTTCATGTTTGTACCTTTATCCAATGAAAAAATATTTGCATATTTCATAGTGTTCCTCTAATTGTTTTGAGCAGTGTATATCGCCATGTAGCAAAACTATCACTTATTTTATTGTACAAGATATATCGCCATGTAGCAAAACTATCACTTATTTTTATTGTACAAGATATGTCGCCATGTAGCAAAATTGGTACCGATACTCACATTACTTTATAAAATTTTAATTTTGAATCAACCCGGAATTAATTTAATGTTTCTGGATTAAAATGCATACCAATCGATATTTAACTTATTTTCTACATATATTTAGTTTTTAAACTAAATAGTGTTAAACTTTTTTACGTTTTACAATTCCGATAAGTATACGAGCTTTTGAAATGTGTCTTCAATGTTTTCTATAATAATAAGGCCGTACGTGTAAGATCAATATTTACTCTAATTTCTTTAATATTAATTCCGGATGGTGCTTCTTCTGATCGATATCCCATGAGAGAATTTCTTCTCTCATAGGGAATCAAACTAGCGCTTAAAACCTTAAACCGCTCACCTAAGGCGCGGGAAATTAAAATATGTACGTATCTTCAGATAATAAATTAGTTCCTTAGACTATATTACATTTGTATAGATTTTATTTTTACTGTACCAGTTCAACAGGTTTAATTTTTAATAAATAAAATAATCCATTATTTTCTGTAAATTATAGATTTATTCAGTGCACATTCAACATTCTTAACAAAAAATGCATCCACCTCTATTCGGGAATGTCTTTTTTTTAGGAATGTCCTCTACTGTTTAGAATGCTATAATGATCGTTTGCACAATCTTAATTTTCCAGCGCAAGAGACACAGAGGGATCTCGATGCGTTCCAGGCACTATATGTGAGCTCCTGACATAATTTAGTCAGCCTGTTGATCCCTCCTGCATGTCACCATATGCAGAATACTGATATGTAGGGAGCGATTCATCTGGAACTATTGATATCCACTACTAACTTCTGTTAGGTTCACAGTTGCTATACGCATTTTCAATGCGTTTTCATGGAAACCTTATCTCTAGTAAGCAAATACTTTTAGTGCATTAAGTAATCATGTAGTATTTACTTAACATCAAGATGGTGTTGTTAATAATGATGTGATAATTAGTAATAAAGATATATGACTGTAGGCCTATTAAAATATTGCTTATGTAATATACATGCAATTTTTATTAAGAAAAATGGCGTTGCAATTTTTAAATTAATATTTCAATACAGATTTTACTACAATCTTATTTGCAGATGTTTTAAAATCTAGGTCGTATCACATCTAGGATATTTAGGAGTAGTCAAATAAGCTGTGTATTGATATTGTGGTGTTTGTCATATGTTTTTTTATAACTGTTGTCTGAGCGACTGTATAAAAAAACCTGGGGAAAAGTCTTAGGTCAAAGTATTTATTATACCAACATCCACCAACAAAAATCACAAAATAGAAAATTCATAATACCAACGTGATATATTTTCTCCTCTATTTGCGTGACCTGCACTCGGGGAAAAATAAAGATGAACGCGGTAATATCTGGATAATCTAAGCTTCAAATTAAAAGTACTGTGCACTGCGAAAGCAAACTAAATCAGTTTTCTAGATGCTCAGAAATAATACATAGAAGAGTTTGACTCAAAACGGTCGAATTTGATTTAACTTTGTTCGACACGTAAGCGTGCGCAAAATTCCAAATTGGGCGAATTCGCCACATTAAGCATGACTGATTTAAATCCTCAAGAACAAAAACAATGGTTCACAGGCCAACTAAATTCCATAGATACCGGACAAACTATTTAGGACAGAGATCATCATCATGAAAGCCAATATCAGTAAGCAAAGACTTCGGAACAACACTTGAATCAATGCCAATTCAACCTCAGCAACAATTGTCGTAATAAAATTACGCCCATTTCAGGTTTTTTTACGGAAGATATTGTAGACCACGAAGCATATATACAGATGCTTTTTGAATATATTATGATGTAAGATATAACTAATGCAGACCCACACTTTATTATTTGCTAACCATGTTAAATATAACTCTGGAATTTAAAACTACCAGTTTATTTTAAATATCATCATCATCATCATAATAGTCCTTTAAAGAACTTAAGCCATTTGTTGAACGGCCTGTTTTGGCCTCAATAGAAACACCATCCAAAAGTCTTTTGAGTGGACGTTCTGGTCTTCTTTTCCCTGCATATTGATAGCTTAACATCTACTTGGGTATCCTGTGATCCTCCATTCGATGAACATGTTGCATATTTTTAATAAGATATTTAAATTCAATTAGAACGTTAAAGATCTATTTTATCATGATTATTGCTAATCCTCGCTCTATGATGGTCTTCCATCATAGAGCTTAAAGTCCAACACCTCTGCAGCCTTTTATTAAAAATAAATTCTACAAATAAGAATGTGTAATTGATACACATTCACATTAATCATCATCAGCTTCTTCTTCAAGGTATGGCCTGTTGGCCCGTTCCGCTCCCCGGTGCACTATATGCTGCAAGCGCAGGTCGTCTTTCCAACGATGTTTTGGTCTTCCTACATTTCTTCGGCCTAGATGCCTATAATGAAGCAGCTGTTTTGATAAACGAATATTTGGCATTCTTTGTATATGTTCAAACCAATTACTTTTATTTCTGTGTATTCTCTCGTTTATATTATATATTTGTAATTCATCTCTGATATCTTTACTTCTCTTTTGATCTCTTAGAGATACATCTGCAACTGATCTGAGAAATCTCATTTCTATTGTCTCAATTTTATTTTTATCAGAGATCGTTAAAGGCCAAGTCTCAGACCGTATGTTAACGTTGGAACGGCTACTGTTTTGTAAAATTTTAATTGCGTTTCCCTTGTGGTCTTATTTGTCAAATATCTTCTTATTGAACCACATATCTGTTGAAATTTCCCTAATTTCTTCTCCATGTCCAAATTTTGGTGGTACGATATCATGTATCCCAGATAATTGAAACAAGTTACTTGTTCAATTATGTTTGCTCCAATTACAATTTTTGTCCTTTTATGCTGAGTTCCAATAAATGTCATTGACTTTGTTTTCTCTGTTGATATCTTTAAATTATAATCGTTTATTAGTTTCCATAATTTATAAACTGATCTTTGTAGTTGATTTTCTGAGGAAGCTACAATGATCTGGTCATCTGCGAATAAAAGACAGTTCATTTCCGTACCGTTTATCATAAAATGTTTAATAGTCTAGCTAAAGAAGTATGACGAATTGGTCAGTATACGATGATGTCAAAATTAACCTAGGGACATTAGCCACACAAGAAGATTTAATCATGAGGTTTTAAGGTAACGGTAATGAACGAGAAAGTCTTCTAATCCCTGGAAGTATAATAAAACATGTAATTATACTTACTGCAATGTTGTGGTAAGACGACAACTTGAATACAAACTAATTGATAGGTATGCAATAAGTTTCTCTCAATCTGTGCCACAAGCCACATGTCTTAATGTCAATATCCCAATGCAATCTTGTCATAGATGACAACATAATAATATTTATTTCATATTTTGGTTCAAATGTCTAAATCTTACAAACGACTATTAAAGGCAATTATTATTATTATTATTATTATTATTATTATTATTAGTTTATAACAGGACCTAAATGAGAAGCTCTTACAAAACAGTTATGCATCTTATTATTTATCTCGCGTGGTTGAAGTTCAAAATAGTACACTTTAAATGTAAAAAACACAATCGATATAGGCCTACTCGTACTATCACTATCTTACACGGAGAAAAATAAAATAAACGACGTTAAAATATACCATATATAGGCCTAATAGCTGTGGAGGTATTCGTATTCAACCTAAATTTTTTTAAATATTTTAATGTCCTACAAACAAACCCAATAAGTTGGTTCACGATGATACTGTCTGGAGGTCCCAGGCTCAAATCGAACTTTATTTTGGTTTTTCGTGAATTTTGTTCATTCGTCAAAGAAAACGATTTATGTCAGCTATATATATATATATATAGGCCCTATATCTGCATTACCGATATATTCCGCGTGACGACAATGTTACGTCATAATGCACGCTTCTTAAGCCACAACAGATGGTAGAGAGAAGTTTTCTTGCGAACTTATTAATTAGTGAATTTTATGGTAAAAAAGTAACTTATATTTTTATCGTCCGGCCATGACAAGAGAATTGAACGTTCGGGCAAGACAACGTCTGCCGGGTCCGCTTAGTTTTCCATATTTTAGTGTCCTACAAACACCCAGCAAGTTGGTTCATGATGATACTGTCTTGAGGTTCCAGGTTCAAACTTAACTTTATTTCGGATTTTCGTGAATGTTGTTCATTCGTCAAAGAGAACGCTGGTTGGATACGAATCATTGGGCTAAGTGATACTTATTTTATATAATAAAATTGAATCAATGAATTAGAAGAAACAAGTGACTACACACAAGATACAGCCCTACATAGCTTGGATACAACCAAAGATTTTGGATGCCATGACATTGGATATTACACCATCTTACAAGCCAGAGTAAAATAATAAAATATTTTCAACATTTTTTTTACAAATAATTATTAGTTTTACTAATTATGAGGACATGCCAGTAACCTTGGATTGGCATTAATTTATATATATATATATATATATATATATGCTTCTATGTAAATTGATAGCCTCATAAGGACATCTGTGATTAACCCATGTGGATGTGAGGCCAGAGGCCGGATGGTAGGCTAAGGGTCTACTACCATAGGCCTGTCGCGCCATGATACTACTCCATAGAGAGACAGGTATAGAAGATCCTTGGCCTATCAGCCAGCTGCTGGCCTCATATTCACATGTGTTAATCAGAGTGTGTCAATCATCCAGCCAGTATAGGAGCGACTTATGGTCAGCATGTCGGGTCCCCCAGCCGCTATAACATTTTCTCAACCGAGAGCCATACTTAGTTATCCAAATTCCTCATGACACTGGGAGGGCACTGGTCCAATTAACTCACTCATTGGCACTCGAACTTTCGAACCAGAATAGCTCCATACATCCCTATCTTGAGCTAAAGTTTTCCAATCATCCGGTCCGCAAGTCTCGTAGTTCTGCACCACGGCATGATGTCCTAAACAGTTCGGTTAAGGCGCGGGAGTATTTTGGAATTTATACATTTCCAAAATATTCAAAACTCAATACTCCACATTTTGTCTTACTTCCTTTATTTATTATTTTTAGTTTAATCTCTCCCTTTTAGGTAGCCTACTTCTTATTGACTGATCCCACCCGGGCTTGCAATGGCACAACCTGTGGAAAGGGATGTTTAAACTTTGGAACGCATGCATACTTTTTTGACCACAGGGTCACCCCAAATGAGAGATCATCTCAATGTGAGGATATCTCCAAGTCAGTAAGAACATATACGACATACCATTGACTCACACATTGATACGAAACAGCGAATTGATAGGGTGACCATGATCACCAAATGGTGTTCAGGGACTAATTGGACCTTAAAGTTTCACGACATCTGCCTTACAGGTGAAGGAAAAATCCCGAAAACCCCCCAACCAATAAACTTGTCTCGACCATGGATCGAACCCGGGCAACGATGGTACCCCGAGACCACGGTGGTTGACATCCTAGGTCTACGCCTATCATACAGCAGTATTTTTTTCGCAATACTGCGTTTTGTCGTACTTACAGCAAAGGCGACCACATTTTGGGGTGCCAACCTAAATAACTATACTGTAATAAAATAACTATACTGCAATACTACATATTACAAACCACGTGTGGGAAGTAAAATCACTAACCTTTATATACAGGCCTACTACGCACAATGTATATACAAAAAATATCCAAAAGGTAGTGTTAATATACATTATACGAAACAAATAACTGCATTTTAAATGAACTGAACTTTATTTGAAACAATATAAAACAACGAATACGTACTTGCCGCCATTTTATGACTAGATTGGTTTCGCGGCCTCCTATAATTTCAACTAATAAACATTGCCTACACTATTAACGTCAGTCAGTTGTTTATAATGAACGCAAATATTTCCAACACATATATGCTATTATTTTACTATTATTTATTATTTTGAAAACACCATCGCGCTAAAAAAATGTACAACGCACGTTTGTGAAGTGTTCTACAGAATCTCGGAAATTAAAAACTGAGCGATCATTTACCTAGCTTCTGTAAAAACCACTTCCCAACCTCGCATCGTAATAAATACATTATTTACATGCGCTCTACCGATGCATTATAAATAATCTGAATTCAACAATCTCTCTTATTCTCAAGCATTCTAAGAAAATGGTTTACATTTATTGTCGCTATGTTAAATTGATATGCAGTAAAACAAAACAATTCCTGTCGAATAAACTCTGCTTGGACTGAGGTAAAATTATAAGGAAACATTCACAAACAGCATACTCTTTGATTCCTTAGGGCGGGTATCGACTTGTGTGTATATGTGTGTTGTATGTGAGTGTGGACATTATTGTTCAATACGAAGAAAAATATAATTTTCCAAAGTTTTCCTATACGAAGACTTGCTTATTCCCACGTCATAAAAATTCATCCAAGTGTGCATTATTACTTGTACTTTTCGTAACATAGTTGGAGCATGAAGTAACGGCTATCTGTATAAAAATATGCGATACGTACCGCATCACCGTTACTATGTATATTGCTTTATCCCTACTTTTTGTATCTTGAAAATAATAGCATAACGTGCCTAGCATGTTATGAATTCTATGTAGAACACATGTTTCTATGTAAGATATCTTTCCATAACAATTACATAGCTAGATTATGTAGATTATTTTTTACATACATTCAAGAGAAAGTTATAGGGAATTCAAACATTTAAATAAATATTAGACTGCCCAGAAATATTCATAATTCTGTAATAACATAGCATTAATTTAATGAAAAATCCACCAAGATATTAATACTTTAGTCAATTAACCCATAAAGCGACAAATATTTAAGATGTTAAAAAAATTATTAAAAATAACCTAATAGGCTATCTACATGTTTATAAGAACGCGATTTAAATTAACATACAGTTCACTTACATCAATTAAAAATATGAAGACCTATTCAGTAAATATTGGAGTATCAGTTACTAAAATGAGTGAGTGCAATGTTTACAGCTACAGAGAAAAAGTCAATTTATTCAGAATAATTTCTTCCTTATGCATAGGCCTAGTACTAATGTCTTAAATAGCTCAAGATCAAATTAGTAATTACATATCTATATTTTCATTTCTTACTGTGGAACAATGTATAATTCAGCTATTTTCCCATGGAGATATTGCACTGTTTATGTACACAATCTAGACTAGTGTCTACATTATGATCTGAAATTTCAGCAGTGCAGTTGATGACCTAAAACATTTGAACATATATATATAGTTGTTCTAAATCCATATATATATATATATATATACTAAGGGACTACATCGTGATGACCACGCGACTCTGTAGTCATGCTTAGCAAGAAAGTAAAACCACTTAAAATGATCTTTCCTCTTCGAAGCAGTAGTACCTCGGATATTTTAATATATTCTTCTTCTTCGTTCATACAAGTCTTAGGCCTATAGGCCTGTTACGATCTCACTGATGAATTTTGTATCCAGCGCTTCTTTGGACGGCCCAGTGGGATAAATAACGAAGTTTGATTTTGGGAACTCTACCTGAACTCATTCGTCTCAAATGACTCATCTAGTTGTTCTAAATCCATATATGTACTTTATGAGTAAGTTTTGGTTTTTCATGGAAAATATCATGTACGTAGTATAGATTCAAAAATATTCTGGAAATAGTAAATTAATTTACCTTATCTTGGATATAAATTAACGTATTTGGATGAAGCAGACATATCAAAATTATTAATTTTAATAAAACCATGAAGATAATAAATTCAGCAATGAAACCTTCACTAGTCCAGAGAGATACGACTTTTTTTACAATCACAATTATTAATTATTTCCGTACGGCCATGACATACAACTTTAAACATTTAGATTATAAATGGACTTTACTATCTTCGAAATTAAAGACATTAAATCTGTATCCATCCATGCCTTTGTGCTCTTGACATTCAACGCTTTAATGATCCAAATACTGTACATCCTTCTCTGAAGTAAACCGCAAAGTAGTTGAAAACCACAGCTCTACGCGATCATCTCTTTCATTCCTCGTCTGTGAGGATGACTTGGCCTTTGCCCTGAGATTCATTATGTCCCCAATGCCACAAAACAAAAAAGTAGTTAACTGTATCCGCATATAGATTACGAGGCCGTGTCCCCTCAGAGCGGGCAGTTTATGCAATTATACCTTGTTAACATCAGAAAAGCGTCAATTTCTCCTGGGACAGCCAAGCCAAGCAGCGCGGGAAACCCTACACTATAATCTGGATGAATGTTAGCTTTATCGAATTAAATTAGGTTACGTTCTATTCTTCGCATTACAAATTTAACTTACGTGATAGTCACAATTATTTGTGAAACGCAAACTTGAATAATGAACAGTAATTATATAAATTGAAAACCGTAAACACAATCTCCATTAAATTATTAGCTTAATGGGTTTCATCACATAAACTGCTTTGCTCATTAATATCAATTAAAAGTATGTGTGTGACAAATTTGAAATTAGCATATTCAGTATGTCTATGATGCATCCTAGATTTAAAATCTTCAAAAAAAAGTTAAGGAAAATGATTATATGAATTTCAAATAAGTTTGCATCACAGATTCTTCTTAAAAATATTAAATGTTTGAATAATTTAATTACGAACATTTAGGACTTGAAAACACTAATACGTAGAGCATGTTTTTCAATAAAAACCATTTCCAGGAAGTACCATGTTTGTCCTAAGTGTAAAATTTCAAATTAAATATTCAGTCTGCAACTTCTGGTTACATAGTGTTCTTAGTGCTATTATATACGTGTATCAAGTTACCTGTACTGGTTTGCAATTTGCAACCGGGTTTTCAAGGTGCAGCGTTATTTGATTGCGTCAGTCTCTAAATGAAGGAACAACTATTGTCCTTGTGTCTATCAATATGTGATAACCAGTGTATTAAATTTGTGAATCCCGTTTTACAAAATAATAAACTGGAATTATAGATGTCACTTGGCACCTCTACTATTGGATTCCGATATTGCATCTCGAGCCTTTTAACGTGGAGTTTGATATTAACTTGTTCAGAAAAACAATTGGATTTCACGACTTCGATTTATACTCATAAAATTAATTCCATCTCCTTTCAAAGATCTAGATATTTGTGACGAATTTCCATAATTATATATAGCAAGTTTAAAATTAACTTTATGTTAAAGTATACGCTTTTAGCCTTGGTTCAGACGAGGCTATTAACCCGGCCCAGCGTGTACAGGGGGCATAAGCCGTAACTGTATACAGCTGGGTAATTTTTGACAGGCGCGTTCTCGTCGCGGGGGTGAACACTAAGAACCATAGTAACTAAGTTCTGGCAAGGACCCAATCTCTCGGGGTATAACGAGGGCCCCTGCCCAGGGATACGGGTGAAGACCTCAACGGTTGGATCGGCAAAAAGAACAAGCTTCAAAAATGCGAGACAAGAGAAAGAGGCAGCCCTCCACCTGGGGTTTGTACAGTAGGAAGCATGTTCAAATGCTTTGAGGCGGCAGCCCCACCATTGGACTTACTCGGCAGCAGGCCGGTTACCTGCGAGGAAATATATAAAAAAACTCGAATTCCCCAAAGCAATATTCGGACAGATCGAACGACGACCACAGCAAAACTAAAGGATAAACGATTAGAAAAACTGGAAAAAGTGAACATAGCTACCTGGAATGTTGGAGGCTTATATAAAAAAGAAATCTTAGAAAAATAATTATGGACATCACAAATAATGTAGGGACACCAAAACGTCGTTGGAAAGATGACCTGCACCTACAGCATATAGTGCACCGGGAAGCGGAACGGGCCAACAGGCCCATACCTTGAAGATGATGTTAAATTATACTAAAGCCTGTGTCATGAAGATCGACAACACCGCTAGAAAGATTCCAGTAAGTTACAGTAAAACGACCAAGTGCTTGTTGGCTTGTATCATTTTTAATTTCGGTCAACTCATCACGTAATATTCAGTATACGAAACACGTAATATAGTTTGTGACATGCATATGATTTTGAGAATATGAAGAAAACCAGGTCCCTTTAACATGGTTCACTTAAATATTCACTTTTGTTCCCCTTGTTAAGGCTTTTAATAATCATGCTTATTTTAATAGTCTATTTTACATGTATAACTAAAATTATTTGCCTTTTAAGGGGACCGACTGGCGAAAATCCTTAAAGCACAAAACATGAATTTTTGTTTATTTAATTTTTAATAGCTCTGATTCTTTAGGATCATTTTCATAAACATTTTTTTGTGGGAGCAAAATTGAGTCCGTGACGTAAGAGTTTAATTTAAATACCCTTGCACGTGTGGTCAGCATTACTACCTAAACTTTAATATGCGTTTTTTTTCGACATTTTCCAAAACTTAAAATGCTCCTTACGATGCAATTTTTATGCCATCTAAGTGAAATTTTGTGGTTAGACTCTCCAATATATGCTTATTCACATTTGCTATGCAGTTACTAGTCTAAGACACATGTGTTCTTTTAAATTGAGTGACTTCTTTTTAAAAAAAAAAAGAAAAATAAGCAGTATCCTCCCTTTATGATTTTTTTTTGCATAGCAAATATATTTAATGGAATCAAAAAAGATTCTGAATATCAAATTTCATCAGAAAATATTTAAAAATGCATCGTAAGGAGTCTCTTTTAGAAAATATTTAAAAAAAATGTTTTAAAAATCATAATTCTGAAACTATTGTACTTATAAGCACCAAACTTCACATAAACGTTTCTATAAACACCTAATGTACGTGATAAAAATTTCAAAATAATCAGATGAAAACTAACAAAAAAAAATTGAAATTCACCATTCGGTCCCCTTAAATCTGAAAGGGAGTTAGAATCTCTACAATAGTTTTAACTCTACAAGAATTAAGTACGAGAACTAAACAAAATGTTCGATCTTAGAAACACTAGGTCAACAACCAGTTTCAGGATGCGCATAACATCTGTCGCAATCTTTCTGTCCACAAACTGCCAATTTCAGATAATGGATGGTTACGAATAAGTCCATCTTATGACACACTAGGCACGAAAACGGGTAAGAAATACGAACGGAACACTCAAACCAATTTCCGCATTAACATGCCTAAATAAACTGTTCCTAAAATTTGGAGATTCAAAATAACATACAAAATTTTATGTAAACACATTATTTTATCAGATGCTAATACAAAAGCAATTATCATATAACAAGCACTTCAAAAACATTTTCAACAAAAATGACTTCTTCAATAATATAGGACTATATATACTTTTTTTTGTATATATATATAAGTAATGTAAAGTAATGCCACTACAGGCCTCGGGAGGCCCTTGGGGTAGTAGGAGGTTAAGACTCCCACTTTTTCAAGACAATCGGCACTTGATGTCAGCCGGGTTGTCAGCCCTGCGTGACGGCCTCCTTTATCCCAGAACAAGCGTCTAGTACTCATTTCCGTTAGAGGCTGAGTCGACCCCAGGGCCATAGTGCCGCCAGAAGGTTTTGGTCAGTTTAAAAATCCTGACCCCACCGGGACTTGAACCCTCGACCTTCCGACTTGTAGCGCAGTGCCTTAAGCACTATGCTACGGCGTGCCCCCTTTTTGTATATATATATATATATATATATATATATATATATACATAAATAAATAGCAAATTTAGATTTTTCGTTTTGTATTACTTTTGAATAAATCGCCCTCAAAAGCCAATTGTATAAAAAATTAATCACAAAATCAAATTAGCCTACGCAAATTGAATAAAACTTTTAAAACTTTAAACTGGAGTATCGCTCAAACCATATAAACATACGTACCGTATATTTAACCAATTTTTCCACTATTATAGGCCTATGTTTACAACGTAAAAATTGATTTTATTAAAATACTGAATATTGCACTAATAGATACAACTGGTAAGTAAGAATGTGGCAACTTATTTAAAATGGACCTGAATATTACATAGCTTGTAAATTAAATTTACTTGGTCTTAAATGGAATTAAAATCCATTGTAAAATGCACTATTACTCTGTTTACATTAAACTGTAAAATACCAAATGAACGTTTAAGTAATATGCTGAATCAATTATGTAGAGATATTAATAGATGCAACATATATGTAACAACTTAATTAAGAAAACTATACATTTATTTGACATTAAAAACATATTTTTGAGAAAAATAACATGTACAGGACCTACAAAATAATTTAATACGATAAATATCTGGTTAGCTCATATAAAATGATTCGATTAAATATTGCTACCGCCGCGTCGGCGCCCTCCACCTTACATAGTACCGCAACTATTTCAATCTGTTTCAACTCACGGTATCGCGCTATCTAACAAACTCGAAGGTTCAAGTTCAAACACACTTGATTCGGCGGAATTTAAGGTTCTGCAATCAACAATCCATCCAAAGATCAAATCCTGGTGATTAATTAAATAAAATAATATTCTACAAGTACAGTATAAACAAATTATAGTTGTCAAATGAGAATGTTTCCTTATTATTTACTTCCGTTTTATTTCGTTAAGTAAGATTATGAAACTCACATACTCAAAACACTTACCAAATTGAAATTTTACATTCGTTAATCATAAACCTAATATATTATAAATTGTCCACCATTGAGGTCTCGGGATAGCGTCGTATGCAGCGAAACCGGAATCGATCGCCGGTCGGGACAAATTTCCTGCTTTTTTTTTTCGGTTTTTTACTTCGTCTGCAAGACAAAAGTCAGGAAACTTTAAAGTCCCGAACATCATCTAGCCACCATAATCATCATCATATACGCCATGCTTAGAGTGTGAATATGTGAGTAAATGACATATTCCGTCTTTATGTTGTGTTAACTCGGAGTAGGTTCTGGACTGAGCTGACCACTCATTTGGGGAAGCATTCATGTCCTTGTATGGTCAAAAGAAATATCCCCCTCCCGACGGAGTCAAACCAATGTAAGCGTCGAAAGTGAAAATAAATAAATAAAAATAGTTTATCTGTTTGTAACATCTACAGGACTAAACTGCTAAAACGATTTTTATGAAATTTGGGACCTAACTTCAAGCCCGGAAAATATTAATCACCCGACTGGATGATTGCTTTTCTACTGAAAAAGTAAATTTCCCCCTCCCGATTTTCGATATATTTCATGAGGAAAGTTCTTTATTTTGACTATTTAACTCATGCCTCAAATGGGAGTCAATGACCAATCACATTTCAATGATTTTTTATTTACAACCAATCACAGTCGTGTTTCGCCTAAAATTTACCAACTAAAGTTTATCATAATGAAGAAAGCACCTCCTTTTAAACATTCTGAATAGGTCTTAGCATTATTTTACAGTGACTGACCCTCTAAGAAATACGGCTATCAGATTGTATATAGGCTATAGTGCATGAATGTCAGCCCGAAAGCCCATGCGATAGATACTATAAAAACATTTGTAACAATTGATTGTATTACAAAAAAAACACTGTTTGCACTTTCTTAAACGAATTATTTTCCAGGAAATGACGTTGCAGAAAAATATAATTGACATATTTACATCATAGGACATCAAATTAATTAATGCCTATAACGTTGGTTATATGGTATTAAAAACACAGAAAGTATCATCTTAGGAGGTGACTTAAACGCCAGAGTTGGTAATCTCCCAATCCCAGGAATAGTAGGTATGTTTGGAGAAGATGTAATAAATAGAAACGGGGAAGAACTTCGACAATTTGCTACCTATAATAAACTAAAAATCACGAATACTTTCTATAGGAAAAAGGACATACACAAGTATACATGGTGCGCTAGAAATCAAAGATCTTTAATAGATTACATAATGATAGACTCAAATACAAGATGTAAGAGTATACAGAGGATGTGACATATATACAGACCACTATATATTGGTAGCCACGATACTTATAATAGCCAAATGGAAGAAACCGAAAACTCAAGAAAGAATAAAAGAAGAGGTTTTTAAAGTATATCTTCTAGAAGAAGAATGTATAAGACAATTATACCAAAAAAGGCTACAAGAACACTTAGAAAGAAAAGCAATTAATGATAATCTAAATGAAGAGTGGGAAAATATGAAAACATGTATTATAAATGCTGCAAATGAAGTTATAGGAAAGAAGAAAAAGATTCGCAACAAAAGAGGATTAAAGATATGGAATGACGAAATAGAGGAAGCTGTGCGAGACAAAAAAATAGCTTATTTAGAGTACTTACAAAAGAAAACTGAAGAATCTAGAACTATATATAAACAAAAAAGAAATCGAGCAAAAGAAATAACTCGAACAGCTCATAATGGTTCCTGGGAAAGATTTATTTCCAAAATAGAGCACGATGTACATGGCAGACAATCGTTAGCATTTAAAGTAATGAAACAATTAAATACAACAGAAAAAGATACTGCAAAACTAAATACCATTGATCTGAAGACATGGGAGAATCACTACAGAGAATTATGGTGTAACGAAGAAGAATTAGTTATAGAACGCCCTTCTGAAAGTGAAAATAAATCAGAAATAGACAGAATTACTCTAAGCGAAATGAGAGAGGCATTGAAAGAAAAGAAAAATAGAAAAGCACCAGGTATAGATGGTATAAACAATGAACTGATAAATTATGCAGGTTTATTTGCAGAAATAAGATTATTAAACTTAATAAACGAATGTTGGAAGACATGTAAAATACCTGAAAATTGGAAGATAGGTGAAGTCATATCCCTCTTCAAAAAAGGAAATAGATTAGATAGTAAAAATTATAGAGGTATCAGCTTATTGAACTCCACTTATAAATTATATGCAAAAATAATAAATAATAGATTGAAGAAGATATCTGACACACTCTTAGAAGAAGAACAAGCAGGGTTCAGAAAAGGAAGATCCTGTAGTGATAATGTGTTTATTATAAAGAGACTAATTGAAAAGAGAAGAGAATTTAACCTGCCAACATACTTGTTGTTCATTGATTTTGAAAAGGCGTTTGACAGAGTAAATAGATCTATACTATGGGAAATAATGAAGGAACGAGGATATCCACACCATCTAATAAAATCAGTCCAAGACTTATATGAAGAAACTGAAGTTGTGATAAAACTGATGGAAAAAGGTCAGAAGAAATTTTAATAAATCAAGGAGTTAGACAAGAGTGTAGTCTATCGCCCACTCTTTTTAATATATAATTATATATCGACGACATTATGAAACAATGGAAAATTATAATGGACAATGGCCTTAGATTGAACAATAACTCAAGTATTAATAACTTACTTTTCGCCGATGATTTGGTCTTACTACACCATGATGAAGATCTGTTACAATTGGCTGCTTACAAACTAAATGCAATATGTAGCGATTATAATTTTAAAATTTCAATAAGTAAAACAAAAGTAATGGCATTTTGTGGAAGAAATACTCTGCGTGCAAAAATAGTAATTAGAGACGAAATTATTGAACAAGTATCCCACTTTAAATATTTAGGATGTGACATCAGCTATGGGTATGATAAAGATATTGAACACAAAACACATCAGTTTCAAGCTATTTGTGGTACAATAAATAGAACATTGAATAATAAAGCCCATAAACAAACAAAATTAAAATTTTATAAAAAATGGCTGTCCCTGTCCTTTTGTATGGGAGTGAATCTTGGATTACCACTACCAAACAAGAAAGTAAAATCCAAGCAGCCGAGATGAAATTTTTAAGAAGAGTAAAAGGCTGCACTAGAATGGACCAGATAAGAAACGAGGATATCCGTGAAGAACTGCAGATCTACTCCATAAAAGAAAAGATATTTAACAACAAGATACAGTGGAAAGAACATGTAGAAAGAATGGAAGAAAGAAGATTACCAAATAAAATCTTCCATTATTTTCCAAGAGGAAGAAGAGATGTCGAACGTCCTCGGAAGAGATGGTCTTAGATCTATTAGTGAAGACGGAACAGGCAACTCTTGCCTAAACCAGGAAGTGAAGAAGAAGAAGAACGTTGGTTATAAATTTATCCACTAGGGTGCATTCTTACAACATTGCGATCCTTTGGCAATAAATAATATTATGATCTGGTTGCAGTGATGAACAAAGGAAGGAAATAAAGCGTACCAATCGTTTCTCATTTGTTTTCAAACATCGCCGTTTACATTAAATATATAAATATTTTAAAATAACTATAGTTAAATAATGATGTGAGTAAACAACTTAATTTTATTCGTTAAATAATCCTAACAAATGCCACTCCTGATTTCCAAATTCTCTAGATTAATTGGAAATCACTCGTGGCATTACTTATGATTAGTATTGTCACATTCTACACGGTCTAAATGACTAAATCAACAACCTGTATGTCAGGCAGTACAATCAAACTTCTCTCGCTTCTTCAATTATTATTAAGTCACAACTTTCAATCAGTTTACATTTTCTTCACTTCCATTTGTAGCAAAACATTTACATTTTGCCATGATACGCCAGATCATTTTTTTCCTTCTCAAATTTACGCGGACCCAGTAGCAGATTGTAGCTAGTTAAAAATAATCAGGAAAACATTTTTTTACAAGAGTAAAATCTAGAAATATCTAGCACAGGATTTATTTAAACATTCAATCACAATACAAGATGTCAAGTAAATTATTTATATCACCAATCTACGCTCGTGAATGTTCACGAAGGAATGCACAATACATGTTTACATGTATCAGGTTTGAATTTCACTTGTTACCTTCATTGCATTAAATCAATTTTCATATTTCCCATCTAAGCTTATAGGCCTACTAGACCTGCACACATCTTTGCGGATTCAAGATATTCATTTTTAAAATTTTAAATAAATTATTCTTCCGCTCAAAGTTCGGATGATGGATTTGGATATTTCCGTAATCAATACATTCGTAGAGGGATCGACATACGAGTCATTGAAAAGGTCATTGTAGCTTTTATGATATCAGTTGTATTACAGTAAAATTTTTATTACAAGTTCTTTCACGAGGAAAACTATAAAAAAAAATCGTCACATAGAAGTTGCGTCAACTAAACGAATTACTCAACAAGTCGTATTTTCGTATTTAGGTAGATTTTGATTATATGCTAAATATATATTTCTCTTGTTAAATTAAATAGTTTGTATCCAGTTTCATTGCGAGGAAACAAATTACGGCGCCAATGGTCCGATTCTGTTTGCTTAAAGAATACGTTTTTATTTTGACTATTTAACTCATGCCCCAAATGGGAGTCAATGACCAATCACGTTTCAATGATTTCTGTTTTACAACCAATCAGAATCGTGTTTCACCAAATATTTATCAGTGTTATGATTACCATATTAAAGAAAGCTCCTCCTTACAATATTGCGTTCCTTTGGCAATAAATAGTATGATCTGGTTGCAGTGATAAACAAATGAAGCAGTAGAAGCGTACCTATCGTTTCTCATTTGTTTTCAAACATCGCCGTTTACATTAAATATATAAATATTTTAAAATAACTATAGTTAAATAATGATTTGTGAGTAAACAGCTTAATTTTATTCGTTAAATAGTCCTAACAAATGCCACTCTTGATTTCCAAATTCTCTAGATAAATTCACTCCTCACTTCGTGAGTCGTGAATTTATCGATAATTTGGAAATCACTCGTGGCATTACTTATGATAATTAACTCGTTCAGAGCAAGTTTCGTTTTTCAAAGATGTTGATATTTAGGTGTTTCAACACATTTTTCCACGTCGCAGCTATATTTGTGTACTTTAAGTTGGCTATGCCTAGGCTTTGTTCATTGGTGTACATTTATGTTTATCTTGTAAAAACATTGATTATTAATTTTAAATCAAATATAAGAGGTATCAAACACTGAGTTCGCGCCTTGCACCATCAACACACTGAGGACTAAGGTTTCCCATTTCTTCAAGGCGCATGAAGTGCAACAAAGGTACAGTGGTGTGGATGTCTTAAGGTTAGATTGTCGTTGCTCATAGATCCTATGAGCCTATTTTACATATCCCGTAATACAACATTTCGGACAGTTCAAAGAACTCGATTCCATGATGATCTTGAAGAAGATTTTCGGGCTCAAGGGTTTAGGATGCCAGACGCAGTCTCTGGCGAAACGTCTACGGCCAACAGCCCGAAAATCTTCAAGATCATCATAGCAACTCCGGCCGTGAAAATCTACGTGAATACAAAACTCGATTCCATGTTTAGTAACATCCTCGCAACAATAAGCTGAATTATTGCTAAGACAGCTACAGTAAGTAGCGACTCCACGTTGAGAAAACCAGCTATAACGGCTGGGGACCCGACATGCTGACCACATGTCACCCATATACTCGCTGGATGATCGTCTACCTCTGTGATTAGCACATGTGTATGTGCGACAGCAGTCGGCGGGTAGGCCAAGGGCCTTCTAGGCCTGTCCTGCCACGGAGTAGGGAGGAGGGGTTAGAGTGAAGGCATACGACATAGAGTAATAACTTTAACTAATGCGCAGAATACGTGTTTACGAGTACATGTTCCTTAAAAAAAATATCCGTTCTTATGACATATCGTTCTAAAAATTTGTGTGTGAGGTGTTTTACCATCCAGCATATTCATGCGAGAAATATATTGCTAAAAACTTTCTGTAGTGGGTAATTTCTTTGTTTATAGATTTTATTCCGAGAAGAAAGAGAAGTATTATTAAGTACCCACTTACGCTCCACCTACGCATTCCCGCAAAGCAATTGTTTCCATAATTGTTCAGTTCAACTGTTTTGATACTTTACTAAGATGAATCCGCCAAGAATCAGGTCTCTCCAAATAAAGACTACAAACATTTAGAACAACAAATAACAATGGCAAAAAAAAAAAAACTAGAGAAAGGATGAGAATATACTATTCTTTCTCACAATGTTCGTTTTGGTTATACAGGAGGATAATTACTATATTGTGGGAGGAAAAATGTAGCACGTCAAGAAAGGAAAAAAACTACTTTCATATAATTAGATACTAGAGCACAAAACAAGTTCAATGACAGTAAACAACAAACATTGAGTTCTTAAAATTGCTCGCAATCAAAGCCTGGGTGTCGATTTTTTTGTCAGATATGCCACTCATTTATTTACCAAATTTGTATATAAAGTCACAAATTTAAAAACTGTGTTTGTTATTCTAATATCAACAAACTCTAGAACATTGTAGTTTTTTTTAACTAATTGACATTTTAATAATTTAAACATACATTTTGCCTACATATGTGAAATCTAACACATGGTCCCGGTATTATATCTTATTGTTTCAAGATAACTTATATAAACTACTGAATTCAGAATCCCTTGTATTATGACACAATAAAACATAGTGAACAAGCCATATAATACATTTATGGAATTTAAAAAAATATAGGTTTACGAGAACAAGAAGAAATAAATAAACGGCAGTGTTTAGAAATTAAAATAAAAAAAAACTTTAGGTCACTTTCTATGTTAATTAACGTTTGGAGCGAAGTATATTTTATATCATATCCAGGAAGGATAAAATCAGAAATTCATATATAAAAGAAAAAATGCAGGTACAATATTCAATATTAGATTTTATAAAGAAGAAACAATTAAATTGGTACGGACACATTAGAAGGATGGACGAAGGAAGACTACCTAAGATAATCATGGATTGGGAACCACAGGGAAGGAAAAGGAAGGGTAGACCAAATATTACGTGGATTCAGGGAATCAATGAAACTAAGATGGAATGGGAAATAGAAGAAGATATATGGATGAACAGACAAGAATGGAAAAATGTGTTGACACAAATGTGTAGTTAACTGTGAACATGGGTACCGGAAAAATGTATATTCCTTGTAAAAGCCGGAATAATAAAATAATAAAAAATAATTAATTTAATTATATATAGGCCTATTCAATAATTTCTTTCAATTTCCAATACAAACTGCAATAGATTCTTCCAAGTCTTGAGTTATAGATGCAAATGATAGTAGGTTACTTTTACTTATTTTTTTTAAACCAATAAAAAAATGTTAATATAAGATTTTAACCTAAGCTGTTCAAAAGTTGAACAACACTTCCATCAACTGAACTCTAAACGTTTAAGAATGTTCACTCTTTAATAAAAATGTCATAGTGACTGAACTCATGTTCTTCCTGAATGCAAGAACTCATCAGTGTAGAAACTGATAGGCCCAGCTTATAACAACACACCTTACTCAAATTTCCTCATTTCGATATTCCGCCCTGCTTGACGAAGAATGTGTGAAATCTGTTTCGCTCCTGTATCTTAGAAAAAAGTTGTGTTAATTATAACCGTGATCATTCAATGTCATAGGAGACTTAAACACATGATTTTGACATACCCCAGATGAATAATTTACACGAGGGTTGGATGAAGATAATGTAAGCCAGGGAACTAGAGGTGAATCATCCATAAACGCGCGCCTATTTAATAGCCACTATATGAAGCTGAACTATAGTAAATACAGTATAATTACATTTGAACCATACGTTGCGCTTTCATATCCGAAAAAAATCAAAATAAAAGACTGCTATCTCAAGGTGACATACCGGTAATCAAACATAAATCATTAATAAACACGGCCTACTGTATCCACGATAAATTCAAACATATCGCGAGGAGGGCAAGTCATTTGTCACTAACCACGGGGTTGTAGAAAACAATGCTGTGTGATTTGCAATTTTTATATTTAGAATTATTTGTAAACTCCACATTGACATAGAATCGTATATCATCTTTGTGTTGTTATAGAATTTTATATTGCCATATTAATACTCGTTAATAAAATAAACGCACAATGGAAAAATTATGCTCCATTTGTAGTTTGACGTATTATATTTCACCATTAATCCACTTTATAATAAAATTAACAAGTTCGACATTATGACTGTAATGCTCTGTCAAGAGAAGTCAAATACAGAAGTTCCGTGTGTCGGATTATATTAATACCCGTTAACGCATTCTTAAACATTTAATGTCATATTACATATATCATATTTGTTTTTATATCAGAAAGCTGCACATTTTTACTCCCTCATAGTAACAGCCCAAAATTGCCATGTATCAGGTTTTATAACGACTTCTAGGTATAGACCACAAATCGAATTAAAAAATTGTGTAAATTTTAAATGAGTAAGAACACCTGTATTAAATAAATTAATGAAAAGCCGCATCAGAACTAACTGCGTCAAGTCTGTCATGTATCAAGCTACTCACGAGTCTTAAAAACATGATTGGTATTAAATGTTCATTAAAAAACAAATTAATTATGAAATGGATCACAACTAACTCACTGGCACTATCGGACCCGTAGGTTTATGGCCACAAGATATACCTCTCCATACATCCCTATCTGAGCAATGTTTTCTAGTAATCCCCTATATAATTTATCTCCTTCAAATCATTATTAATTAATTCTATTCCCCCACCTCATTCTTAGATTACCTACAGGACTCTTTCCCTCTGGTTTTCCTACAAGGAGTTTCCATGCTCCTCTTTAATCCTCCATTCGTGCCACATATACTGCCACTCCCAGTCTTGAGACTTCCCATAGAGATCATGTACCTCACTTATGTAGCCGTGTACCTGTCCTCCTCTCTTTGGTCCAACAATTTTTCCTAAAAACTTTATTGTCGTAATATTTTCTCTTCCCTTAAAGTAAGAGCCAATGTTTCGCATTTACTACAACTGTGAGAATAACAGTTTTATACATTATCAGTAACTTTTTTGAGAGCAAATAGTAATTTAGGTGAATTTAATATTAACCTGTTCGTCTCTTTTTGATCGAAAATGTTGCTAAGAACTATATTCTCAAATACTCGTAATATTTCCCCCTACCTTAAAATAAGAGCCCATGTATCACATCTATATAATATTACTGCTAGAATACCGGTTTTATATATTTTCAATTTAACAATTTTCCCTAGAGGAGTTGGGATAACAAGAGTCCCTATAAAGCATATTGGCATTCATTTCCAAAATTCAGCCACGTTTAATTTCTTTCTGCACTTCATTCCTTTTGTAATAAAATTAATAATTTTAATGGAATCACAAAAAACCATTACCTTTGGCAACTAAGAAAAAGACGCAAAACTCAGGTCTACAAGTCGTATTGGCGATTAATGTTTACCATGCTCGTATCTGGTTTTGATGTTGGCCGGAATCGATGGATTGTTAAGGACCTAAATATCCATAGTATGACTTCCTCCGGAAGAGAAGTAAAATTGTGGATCTCGTGTTGGATTTACGACACGTATAACAACCTCAAGATTGAAATAAAACACAACGAAAAAAAATTCGATTCTTTCACGCCTATATATATTTAAATTCCTTTGTTAAAGATCGCTATTAAATAAAGCAATAACTATCTATTTAAATCGAGTCTACTTTGTTGACTCAATGTTTTTGAATTAGGGATCTCCCAACTTCAGTCTGAAATATTACCCTCTGAGTCAACTCGTTTTTTATTATTCAGTGCTCTAAGGTGGGGTCCAATAGGCCTATACAAAATTATCCAAATTTTACAGTAAAATCGTAACTTTTCATTATATTCAAGTTAACGCTAGCTGAATTGGCCAAATAATTAATTCGATAAATTGTGTGTATATATATATATATATATATATATATATGCCTATATATATGTTGTTAACAAAATGTTAATATGAAGATATCTACTGGCACAAGGACTAAGAATCTTTAATGAACGCACATAAAATATGGATTTCGTATGCCACTTAAAAAAAACCACACACATCGATCTAAGAGAAAAAGTAAGAAACATCCTCTAATGTGTTGAAAGTATTAATGTAGGCCTATACGAATTAACTTACAGTGAATTTTTAAAGAAAACATACAGAATGTTTAACTCCTGTATTATTAAAAATGTATGTATTATTTAAGAAGCAAGAAAGAATCGGTGAAAAATGAATAGATTTACCGAAAAGAACTGGCTACTTTTATAAAAATACATTTCATACTGTCTAAATATTAAATCAAAGCAACCAGGTTAACAGATTCACCTAAATTACGTTTCATAAATTTAATAGTAGATTTTGAATGTTATAAAAGCTAATGTGTGTGGGAGGGGGAGGAGATTTATTAAGAAAAAATTTAAACAATCGCTTCCTTCTATTTAAAGCTGCAAGAAGTTCCCTTTATCTCGGACATGTCCTATTTTTAGACTCATTTTTCTCTCCGGATTCTACTACCAGAGGTACTTTTTTATTTTGGACATGTCCTCTTTTAGAGTTATTTTCCTGGGTCCTCTTTTTTTTTCTTTTTTTTTTTTGAAAGTCCTCTAATTCCTATTTTTAAAGATATAAAACCTACTGTTGTATTTTTATCTAATCATATATTTATTGTTAATTGTGCATTTAGTTTTCATGTTGTGTTGTCACGGAGGAGTCCCCAACATTGAACTAATCACTTATTCGGGGCGTCCCTCCATGTCCCTATGCGGTCAAAAAAGTACGTGTGTGATCCATAGATTCACCTTAGATTAAGTTTACGATTAAAGACTCTCTTGGCGCATCGCTATCATCATCACCCATCATATCATCGGAAAAGTGTAACCCCGCCTTCCAGGCGCCCCAACCACAGAAATGGGTTACAATTACGCCAATGGTAAGAGAGAAAACTATAAATGTCGAAAATGATAACCTGGTGCATTGAATAAAAAAAATTGCTAAATAATTCAAGCCTTGTTTGTTTAGTAAATTACTGATTGCGAAGATGTAGAGAAAGGATAATTCCATTAAATTAATGAATATATAAAACGTTTCGTTACAAACGTGAATTAAAACCAGAAAATAAACGAGTTGAATCATTAAATCACTTTCATATAACTTGCTTAAGTTGCAAATAATTGATGCAGATTGTTGAATAAATCATCTTCTCTGGAACGAAGCCAATATTCATTAAAATACAAAGACAACGCATTTCGTTTAGATACACAAACCCAAGCTCTAATTTACATTTCTATATCGAACATTTAAAACAAATAACCGCACCATAAGATGACAAAAACTGAATAAAATGGATGTAAAAGTAAAGCATTATTTCTGTGTAAATCTCCAGTGGGTATAAAATGTATTTATATTTAACACGGGATCATACAATATTAAAACATAATTTTGTGTATATTGATCTCAATTCATATGCAGAAATTGCAATACTAGTGGAGATTAAGCCACTAATCGACACGTTTTCAGGATGTTTAACGGACTTGAGACTGATAACTAATAAGTGCACCATCTGACTTCAAAATGTGTAATTTCCGCTCCATTAAACGAGGAATGTGGCAGTAAATCTGGAAGTACCATCAGCCTGCTTTAATTATTTACAATCACAATAAAGTCACCGTTATCATTCATTTTAAGGTTTAGGCCAATTGGCATGTTCAATATTCAAGAGAATTATTATTTCCCATCCCATGAAAGGTCTGCCTGTGATTCGTAATCCTGTTGCTGTGATGAGATTTTATTTATGACAACCGTTGTCTACCTTCTTGCATGTTCTTGCCACTTTCTCCTCATTTCACCATTTATTTATATTAATCTAGTTAATGCCCGATGTGCGCTGCTATGCCTAAATAAATGAAAATTAATGTTTTTTTTTATGTTTAGTTGAATAAATAAAAGGAAAAATAATTATACATTTATACGGTAATTATTTTATATACCCCGTTCTGATTACTCGGCATTGCCCGGGAATCTAATTATCCCGATTTTCTTGGCATAAATGAGCTGAAAGACGAAATTAATGTGTTTTTATGTTTAGTTGAATAAGCAAAAGGGGAAATAATTATAAATTTATATCGTAATTAATTTAAGATACCCGTGCTGATTACCCGGTGTTGCCCGGGAATCTACTTACCCCGATCTTCTTGGCTTAAATGAGCTGAAAGACAAAATTCGTTATTGTGAGTTATGCGTAAAAGAATACCCGCCGAGCGCTGCTACGCTTGCCCGGGAATCTACTTATCCCGATCTTCTTGGCATCAATGAAAAATAAAAAAGGTTATTGTGAGTTATTCGTAAAATATAAACTCATGCTAGAGCGGAGTTTTCAATTCTGTGTACATTAATTTTGTGTATTTATTATGGTTTAGGCAGCGTAAGCCATTTAAGTGTCCAAAAAAGGTACCTTTTTTTTTTCATGTTTTTCATTACAAGAGGTGATTTTTAGAGGCATATAGCATATAACCTTCCCGGAAAACTCCTGAACATTTTGCAAAAAGCCCCATCACAATAGGATGAACGGTATGGCAGCACTTAAAATACGAACAAACAAATAAAAATTAATTCATTTTTATATATTAGATTAAATATTCTTAATTCGTTTCTTATTTGAGTGATTATTTTTTACCTAATATAGAGTTGGTTCAGACATTAATTTTTCTTTTCACAATATCATTTTAGTATTATAATATGATCCATTATTGGAACTGTGTTAAAATAACAGTATTGGAAAATGTTAAATAACATCGTTTACTGCTTATAAAAGTAGTGGTGTAAAATTCTCAAATATAGTTACTTCTAAACGAAGCCGGCCGTTGGCGATGGTAGTGACACCTACCTGGCAGCGGACGAACCGAGAATTATAGATTTGTATGTGTTGAAAGAAATTGTTAATGTTTGTGCCAAGTCTAGAATGGTGTTGTGGGCTGCAGACTAGTCTGGAGAACTAAAGGTCCACGGTTCGATTCCTGGTTCAGACATTAATTCTTTTCACAATATCATTATAGTATTCTAATATAGAGTGATCTGTCAGTGACAAAAGAAATTTAATTTTAGTAGCTTCCATTCCCCATCTTCTTTCCTGGTTAGAGTACAATTTGCATAACTAACCCACTGACACTATCGAACCCGGAAGTCCATGCCGCGTGGACATAACCTATGCATACATCCCTATACTGAGCTAATATTTTTCATCATCATCATCATAGTATATTCAAGAATTTAGGCCATTTGTTGACTTGTTTCGGCCTCAAGAGAAATACCATCCAGAAGTCTTTTGAGTGGACGTCCTGGTCTTCTTCTTCCTGCAGGTTGATATCTTAACATTAGTTTGGGTATTCTGTGATCTTCCATTCGATGAACATGTTGTATCCATCTTGACTTATAATCAGAAATTTTGTTTTCTAAAGGTTCCATGTGTAATTCTTCTAATCATTTTTTTTGTGATCTAGTAGTGTGTATCCTGCAGTCCTCCGAAGATATCTCATTTCAGCAGATCTAAGTCTCTGTATATCCTTCTGTTTCAACATCCATACTTCGCTACCACACGAAAGAGTTGGAAGAGCCAGTGTTTTATACACTTTTAATCTTTAATGTTTTTGGACTAACTGTGGCTTGAAGATATAATTTATTAACCCTCCTGTATAATTCACCTCCCTCAAATCATGGCCACTGTTACGTACTAACTGGTATGTAGTTTTCTCCTTCACCTGTCTGTTCATCTCTCTATGATCATTTTTTTCCCCCTAAGAACTTTATTCTCAAATACTCGTAACCGTTTCTTCTCCCACAAAGCAAGAAACAATGTTTCGCATCCATATAACGGAAAGAATAACCACTTATATATTACAATTGTCATTACCACCATAACTTATTATCATAGGTATTACTATAACTTTGTAGAAGTTGTGAATCTTGCCTTAAGTCTTAAACTTCTTTTTATAATACTGGATATTTTTTAATCTGAAATTTAAAATAAAAGTAACATATTTTTTAGAGTTAGTCATAAATTGTAAAATTATAATTATGGATGGAGATGTATTAGGTCTAAAATTCATTATATAAAAGTAGAGTACAAAAATAATTCCATTCGCCATATTTATTTCCAAAGTTTGGTTAGTTTATGCAATTACTATAAATTTATTAATCTGAAAGAAACTCAAGCAATTGCGGGAAAATTCCAAATAGTCTTCTAGGGATAAAACTAAATTGATTAGAATATATGTTCAAAATAATTGTGGTTTCCATGATCTTAGTATTCTATAATAATCGTTTAGTAATCCTGTTGTTGACCATAGTCTAGATTTAGATTCAGATTAGGTTTAAGGACTCTCTTGACGCTTCATTATCATTCATCTCATCGGCGTAACGTAATTCCACATTCCACGTGTCCTAACTTAAGAAATGGGTTACAATTCCGCCAATGCTAGGGGAGAATACAAGAAATGCATAAAACCAATATGGTGTCATTGGTTAAAAACGCTAATTATAATGCTTTTAACATGTTGTAGAAATTGGATAAGTAATTAAACACAAGTAAAGCTGATATAAGAGATATAGTACAAATTCAAATAAGTACTAATAGTTACAACTACCGCATTTCCATTAAATGGTATTCTTTCGAATCCACCATTCACTTCTCCTTTAATAAGTCTCCTACATCCTAATTTGCACTTGGAGCATAAATTTTAGTGAAGCATTTAAAGGGGTTTTAATAATCCCACAAACAGTACACTGTTTATACAGCTTTCATCATCCGTCGTGTTTGCAAAGGATTTCATAGTAATTCGTAAAGTAAATAAAATTCGTTGAACCATGTTACGTATTAAAAGCATCCCACTAAATTACAAGGGGTATGTTCCCCTTTCATAACTCTATTATAAACAATAAAAATGGGAGAATCATCTACATCAAATCGGTGAATTAATATTAGATATAAATTATGTTGTGCTAAAATTGCTGTTATATATTAATGTTTGGATTAAAAATAAATATTTCATCTTTCAGTAGACTAAAAATAAGTCTTAGGTACCTTAACTAAAACTATATGTAAATATTGTATATCCCTAGAGCATGTGTTAACGTTGAGGTAAATAAATCCATGACTAAACTATATATTTTACTCTTTCATACTTTTAAATGATAGTGCTTTCCATGAAAAATCTAATGACACTTCAAACTCCATTTGAACAGAAAGTGATCTACCTGGTTCTCCCCTATATCGATCATCATACTTAAGGATGAAGAGGGATGAAGGATAATGGTTGCATTTTTAACTCTGATTTTTTTTCGTGTAAACTATTAGTGAAAATGTGGTTCTTGAAAAACTATTTTTCAGAATCTGCTATAATAAGTTCATCATATTATAAGCTAACGAAAATTTTATAAGTTTATAAGTTTATATATACTCAGAAACACTTTCAATTAAATCAGAAGTAAGGGAAGGAGATAGCCTATCTACTATTCACTTTAATAATATAACGTTGCATAAAATTATTAGTCAAATAAAAGTTTATTTTTATTTTTTACTATAGCCTCCAAATCAAAACAAGTTATGAATTTGCTGATGACACTGTATTAATTGGAAGAAGTGCCTTCTGCCCTAAAGGAGATGTTTAGTATCCTTGAAGTTGAGCTTAAAAGTGAATGAAATATTCATACATGAAATGGAATACAGCCAAATATAGAAATTGGAAATTATTATCAATATCATCAGTCCATTCACGAATTTAGGTAATTTGTTGATCTGTTTCGGTCTCAATAGAAACACCATCCAAAAGTCCTTCGAGTGGACGTCCTGGTCGTCTTCTTCCTGCAGGTTGATAGCTTAGCATTTGCTTGAGTATCCTGTGATCCTCTATTCGATGAACATGTTGAATGGAGGATAAATTTAATTTTGAAAATGTTTAAGAGTTAAAAACATAAGTATGGGAAACAGAATCTACTTCTCACTTTTTTAAAATAAAAAATGTTATCTAAAATAATAAAACCTTCAAATATGGTGCAGAAACATGGCAATACAAACTGTATATGAAAATAATATACGTGTCTTTGAAAGAAAAATTGTCGGGAGAATATATAGTCCAATATGTGTTAATAGTCACTGGAGAATAATACTAAATAAGGAAATTGATGAGTTACTAGAAAGAGAATATTGTGGTTTGTCAAGTCAGTAAAACTAAGGAGGCTGGGTCACATAGTAGGAATCCAAGATAAAACACTTCCAAAATTGTTATGAATGCCAGAATGGAGGGAGGAAGACGGACAGGACTACCAAGGAAAAGAAGGATAGATTACGTTCGAAAGAACTTTGCAAATTAGGGATTGAAGAACTGGAAAATAGAAGCAAAGGATAGAGGACAATGCTGTTGTGGGGGGAAAACAAGATTCACTTTAAATCTTGGACCTATGGAGAAGAATTATATCATATTCGTTTTGTTTAGTATGAATGTAAGAGTAAATGGTGTTTGTCTTGAATGTCAGTGCTGTCTCGGAGGTGGCCCCCGACATTGAGCTGATCTTTCATCCGGAGAGAGCCTGCATTTCCTTGTGAAGTTAAGAAAGTATGTTAGTGATCAATATTTTAAATATCGTCTCCCGATAGGTAGCGTCACTATAAGCCAGGGTTTCGTGCGGTACGTAAAAGTACTTAAAGGGGGAGGATAAACTAAGAATAAACAAAAATAATAATAATCTATTGTTGTTAATAGGGCACGAAAATGAAATGATGTTTAAAGTGGTAAATTCCAAGGCAACTGACGTTACAAAAGCAACAAAATAAAATAGGGCCTAACATTTTATTATTTTAGTCATCAGATAGTAGGGCATCATTTTTTCTCTTCAAAATACGCACTGACGCACACACACACACACACATATGCATATTTCAGTCTCTTTAACAGAAAATATTGAGTTTTTACTTTTAATAATTGCACTTCAAACGTAGGGTTTTATATTCGTAACTGACGTAAATGTAGAATAACATGTTATACAGAGTGAAAGTAAGAAAATTATTTCTGTGAAGTTTGTAATTTTATTTCAACTAGCAATTCTGAATATATATATATATATATATATATAAAGTGTGTGTACAGGAGTTACTACATACATGCATACATACATACATACATACATACATGCATACATACATACATACATACATACATACATACATACATACATACATACATACATACATACATACATACATACATACATACATACATACATACATACATACATACATACATACATACATACATGTTTTGAGTTTTATGTTCTAATAAACTTCAGTCACTAATTATACAAAATAAAGGTAACTGACATGAAAATTAACATTTCTGCGTGGTGTAAAGGATTTAATTAAAATAAATAACTTTTTTTGTGTATGAGTTTGTTCATAGTTTACAATATTTTGGTATGTAGGGATTTGAAAACAGTTTTAGTAGCCCGAATCTCAGTTTGGGAGGCAGGGAAGAAACTTTAATTTTCATGTGTTACGTCAAATTTTACGTGGAATTTTCCTAGTGTGGATTCCACGAACTCTCTGTAAGACACGTTTATCAATATTTAGCTGAGAGCAGAGAGCACATTAAACTCATACACCTATAAACTGCTTAAGTCAACTTGAGACAGAAACCGGCACGAGTTGGATGACAGGTAATACATCAACACTTCCCCTGTACATTGGCACTCACGAGGGATAGAAAGCCAAGGGAAAACTCTTACTACACAATAAATGCAACTATAATACTTATATACTGTATCTAAACGCAGTTCACTCAATTTTCCTCAAACTATATTCGCCACAGAAAATTAATAAGTTAATGCTTCAAGTTTGGTCTATTACTGGGTGTATTTGAAGTATGTAAATAACAGTCGCAATCAGCAGTAACAACTTATTTTCCATTTTAATTACTTATAGTTTCTTTAAATGGAATTATCATAAAGCGACTTATACCGCAATGAACAAAACGTTAGTAATTTATAGATGGCAAGAGTTGAAAGTGTAATTCAATTAAAAAATGAAATGGCGATAATTTTAATAGATCGTCGGTTGATTAATGTCTCTTTGACATCGTCCGATTCCTAATAGCCAATTTTGTCGGTCCATCCAATCTCTAGGTTGTAGATGTTTCTCTTTCATGTATAAATATATTCCCTGGCTCCAGGAGGTTTTAGGTCTTCCTCTGCCTCGTCTTCCCTCAGGTTTTCATTCCAAAACAGATTTTGGTAGCCGATCCTCTTCCATTCGCTGGATATATCCGTACCACCTTAATTGCTGAGTTTTAATATAATCTAAAATAGTGTCTTCAATCTTCATTTTCTCCCTTATAATTGAGTTTATAATTTTTTCTCTTCTTGATATTCTTGCTGCCCTTCGTATAAAATCCATTTCCGTTGCCAAAAGATACCCATTTGTTTTTGTTGTTAATGGCCAAAGTTCTGCTCCATAAGTAGCTAATGATGCAGTAATTTTAATGCAATGTTAAAATTCTTAACGTTATATCAATACTGAATTTCGCATAAATCGGCAACAAGACATATACATGTAAAAGTGATCCCACTACAGGCCCTTGGGGTAGTAGGAAGGTTAAGGCTCCCACTTTTTCTAGATAATCAGCACTTGATATCAGCCGGGTTGTCAGCCCTGCGTGATGGCCGCCTTTACCTCCAGAACAAGCGTCTGGTACTCATTTACGTTAGAGGCTGAGTCGACTCCAGGGCCACCAGAATTTTTGGGTCAGTTTAAAAATCCTGACACCATCAGGACTTAAACCCTCGACCTTCCGGTTTGTAGCGCACTACCTTAACCACTACCCTAAGGCGTGCCCCAACAAGACATACATTATACTTAAAAAAACTACAGACCATATTACATATTTAAAATAGTATTAAAATGCGCTGTCAGAAAATAGTTCACCAATAATTAGCAGCAAGTGTAAGACAGCATCGTAAAATATGCAAATTAGAGATTGAAATTATGGATTAGACTAAGTATTAAGATTTGAATTGTCAAATAATGGAAATAGAAAAAAAAAGTCCGTCAACCAGGAACTGCATTAACTAAGCGAATTCCTCAGCAAGTCAAAATTATTGTCCGATGTTAGTTTACGGAATATATATATTTATTTTATTACAATTAAGATACTCAATTTCTAATGACAGCTTATTTAAAAGTGCCGAACTGGTGCGAAAACAATTCATGCAAAACTGCGAGTTGAACATTATATATTTTTATTGCGGATGAGCCCATTTAGAACTACGCAAAGTACTTAAATGCGTTTCCTTTTACTCCACATGTCCCTCATTTTTTTGACTATGGGCTTTCTTTCTCTCTTCTGTCCATGATGTTCCAGTTTTTTTGTCCTCTTAGTCAAACTGCCACTGTGCACATTAATTCTAAAGATATCTCTGTTTATATATTCTTGAGTAATCCCTGCAAATTATAAGTCATTTTTTCATCAATCCATTTTATAGTATTCATTGGTACTTTACTTCTATTTTCGTAGAATTCTAATATTTGTTATTATTATTTTTATTAATTACACAAAATTTAAACAATATCTTATTATTTTTTTCCAATACCTTATTAAAATATTTAATTATCCAATGTATCTTATAGCATATATAGCGAATTTAAGAATTAATTTAATTGCATGGTATACATTGCGACGAATTAAACATGTCGGTTTCTAGAGATATTTTTTACTTTCTGGATTCAGGTAACGCTCCACCTTCTAATGGTCGGATTTCGCTAATTTTTGGTGAAAGTTTGCGTCGCATTGTTTTAATATCATATATCGAGTTTCATTGTTGATATCGAACATTGGACCGCGATAGCGATTTTTAATTTTCGTTTCAGGTGAACTCCTACACCTAATAGTCCGATATTGCTGGTTAACGAACCCGATTTTACTTTTTTATGTATTGCTATAAGCCAAGTTTGGTTCTGATAGAACAAAACTTGCGGCCACTAGAGCGTTAACAGACGGACACACACACACACACACACACACACACACATATATATATATATATATATATATATATGGTCATTTTCGGTATCCACTAGATAGGATCGGTGAAGATCTGTATTTATTTTTCAAAAAATATTTTTATGAGAATAACATCAATACTTTCATTCGTTCGGAATTCGCTAAAACGAGCCGTCAAAACTGACCAAAAGGCAATATATTCGCATTACATCAATTCTAAATACCATTCAATACAATCAGAAATCTACTTCCTTTGCAGAATGAAACTAAAAGTAAACTTTTAAAAAATCTAAAGAGAAATCGGCGTCACAGTCAGATGTAGTTTTTAATCGATGGATAATAGAAAAGAAGAAATTTGCCAAGAAATTAAAAAAGGACTAGGCAGGCTAAAATCCGAAAGATAATAATAATAATAATAATAATAATAATAATAATAATAATAATAATCATAATAATAATAATAGTAACAATAATAATAATAATAACAATAATAATAACAATAACAATAATAATAATAATAATAATAATAATAATAATAATAATAATAATAATAATAATAATAGGAAATGTGCACTCAGGTTGAGCATTAGTGGTGGTTTAGTCTTTACTGTAGTCTGTGATAGTTTTTTGTTCTTTTCGCCCTTGTTATGATGTGATATTTCCTACATATTTGTCCACATAACAAACACTTGCATTCTTCGATCGGCTCGTAGATAGAGTGACATGGAACAGAAGAGACAATCAAACTAGCTGTAGATATCAAGTAAATTCTGCAATAATGGGGAAGTAAATAAATATTGACAATTATTAAAATGCACAATAAAATTCTCAATGTAAATGAAAATTCTAACTCCTAGAATAACTTGCCTAGTTTTCCTCCTACGTACGTAAGTTCAAGACGTCTTGATGGAATGAAAATAGCAGTGCACGATCTGAACGACTAAAGAATAAAACCTTCCAGTTTTTTGTTCAATCTAAAAATAAACAAATACGTTGCAAAAAGTAATGAATATAAATCGGTAGCTCTAAATGTGTAATTTCCCTAGAGTTCTAATATTCTCGCGCTTTTTTTCGTTAAAGCTCCATACTTTTAATGAGATAGGAGATATACGGTATTCAGTATGGCCTGTACTTTGTAGCAGTATTAAATGCAAGATTTATATCAGATGAAACATTAAAGTTAATGGAAGTTAAAACAGCATTATGTTAATAAATCCATTGCGTGATGTGTGCCGCACACCTACGGAAATTGGGGATTTTCAAATTTCACCTCTAAAGTAGAGAGGAATGTACCACATGGTGCTGTTCTTTTAATTAAAGACATATTCTAATAAGTTTATACAACTTTATCTCAGTTTAACCACTCGCATTGTAGCTAGCCTTTACACGTCATACGCCACCCGGGCCATACCATAATATGACCTCTTGGAGTGGTACTTTAAACTGTGGATCACACACATGATTTTTTCACCACACAAGGATATAGAGGACCTCTCCGAGTGAGTGATCAGCTCAATGTCAAGGTCTGCTCCGAGACATAATGACATTAAGACGAAACACACCATTCACATACACACATATTCATACTAAACATGGCTAATATGATAATGGCGATTATGGACGGACAGATGATATTCGGGGACCGTTTCGGCCTTAAAGTTTCCTGGCATTTGTCTTACAAGTGAAGAAAATTCCCGAAAAAAATGATCACCCAGGAAACTAGTGCCGACCGAGAATTGAAACCGCATCTGCTGCCCCGAGACCACAGCGGTCGGTAATAATAACTTTACCAGGACTATTTAACTCATGCCCAAATAGTAGTCAATGACCAATCACATTTCAGTGAATTTTGATTTACAACCAATCAAGTCGTTTTTCACCTCGATCTTATCAGTTTAATTATATCACTTTAAAATCAAGCTCCTGCTTTTTAACATTCTGAATAGGCCAGAGCATTATTTTGCAGTGACCGATTGTGTAAGAAATACGGCTACCAGATTGTATATACAATGCATGAATGTAAACATATATTGCTTGCGGGATATAATGGAAAAACATTCGTAGTAATTGATTATAACACAATAAAAAGAACCACTGTTTGCACTTTCTTAAACGTATTATTTCCCAGGAATTTACGTTCCAGAAAAATATAATTTACATCATAGGACATAAGAAATTAATTAATATGTTGGTTATAAACAGTTTGGTGTGTTTTATTTTTTCTCCACTAGGGTGTATTCTTACAATATTGCGATCCTTTGGCAATAAATATGATCAGATTGCAGTGATGAACAAATTAAGCGTAACAAACGTTTCTCATTTGTTTTCAGACATCGCTGTTTACATTAAATATATAAATATTTTAAAATAACTATACTTAAATAATGATTTGTAACAGCTTAATTTTATTCGTTAAATAGTCCTAACAAATGCCACTCTTGGTTTCAATATTCTCTAGATAAATTCACTCCTCACTTCGTGAGTCGTGAATGTATCGATAATTTGGAAATCACTCGTGGCATTACTTATGATAAAATATGAAGGCCAACTTTTAGAAAATGTTCAAATAAAAATAAGTAAGACAAGGGGATTCTTTTAGTCCACGTCGTTCTTGATGGGATAATTAAAACTCTTATTAAACGTATGAAAGGATACACCTATAAAATGGGTAAGATAACCAATACCGTATGTTATGCAGATTGCATATTATTTAGTGACTGAGGATAATCTCCAATGCCTTTTGTATAAATTTATGAATGAATGTCAAAAATATAATAATAAAGTTTCAATTGAAAAATTAAAATAAAACCAGTGGTATCAAAGAACCACAACCATGTATATCAGAGAACGAAGGAAAAGTTCAAGACCAGACTACGAATTTTATATATATATTGCAACAGAACTAACGGGAGTTTACAGTCAGAGATCATGAAACAAACGAACAAAGCAACAATGATTACGAGATCAATTAGAATGTAATTTTGATGAATAAATACCTAACAACAGAGACTAAAGTACGAATTTATAAACGTATAGATCGACCTGTCTCACTTATGAAACAGGGGCCGAAACATCTAAAATAAAACAAATGTTAGAAACACAAGAAAGCATGACAGAAAAAAAAAAAGAAACACGATATGATAGAATCAGAAATTAATACATTCGGGGGGGGGAAATATGAAATTCAAGCAAGAAATGAACGAGTACCAATAAGAATGCAGAAATGAAATAACCAAGTCTCAGGAATGAGTTATAGACAATCTATAAAAACTCGTACGAGATAATAGTATTAGCTAGTATTAGATCATATCATCATTGTATTGTGTTTAGTCTGTATTTTAATAATATCTTAAAATTGTAATATGTACGTAATTTTTGTATAATTTTACTATTCGCTGGTTGAGTAGAAGAGAAGGCGTAATGGCCTTAACTCTGCCAGCTAAAATACATTATTATTATTATTATTATTATTATTATTATTATTATTATTATCTAGCTGGCAGAAGGTCCCCAAGAAGACCATGACAAAGATGGAAAAAACTCACTTTCCAACATTCTGTAAGCCTAGGATCAAGAGAAGGAGAAAAAGAAAAGGCAGAATGTAGGAAGGGACACATTTGACAAATTTAGAACTCAACCTGACTAGAGTAACAGGAAAAATGCAATCAGAATTCGCCCAAATTCATCCACATTCCAGATATCTATAAAGCAGGGTGGAAATTTACGACTTTTTAAAATAAAAATAAGCTATTTTTATTCGAATTGGATTTCTTAAAAAAAAAGTTAACATCGTTTTATAACTATTTTAACCTGTTAGCTAAATGCAAGCAAATAATCTAACCAGAAACTAACACAATTCACTAATCGCATTCCATAAAAAACAACATAGACTTAGTGAACCACACCAAAGATAAACTCATACCCCTACACTAACATTATTTGACAGGATCAATCTATTGGATCTATATAAATTCACCATTTCACTAACATATGTATATGAAACAATAAATATAGTATAACATAAAGATAACAATACTCATAAACCCAAATAAGTGAAAACTCAGCAATTCATTTCCAAATATTTTCTTCATCTTAGATTTTACTCGTATTTAATGGTGTCTGCTTATTCAAATCTTTGTATAGGAACACAAGTTCTGACGCTTTATGTGCACTAAGCCCGTTTCGTAACTTAGAATACACAACACAAAACGTATAAAAACACGTTATAAGCTGGCAGAAGATTCTCTTTGCAGTTAGAAACTGATTAACTGCATTTATGACCTCTCTACCATTACTAATGACCAAGGCTAGGATTTGTATGTAATAACACATTCTTTCCCTTTAATTATACATGGGTAAAAATTGATAAATGTCCACGAATTAGAAACTTACTTATCATATATGAATAGTTTTACATATTTTAAAGATTTTTATGTAAATTTACATATTATGCCTCTTAATTTAAAATATATATATATATATATATATATTTTCATAAGCGAAAAATAATTTAAAACAATATTTGTTACATTAAAAAACTCATACCTGATTGTACACTGATATTGTTTTTCCCAACCTATATAAAAGCTGGTTAGAAATGGTCAAAGAAGAATTTCATTTACTAAACACGATAAACATAGATACAGGAACACTCTGAAAACTTGGGTATTGGGTACCATAAAGCAAAATCTCTTTTAAAACCTGAATGATCTACTCTGTTTATGAATGAAATAGTAGAAATATATAGGTAGCACACCATGGCATAGTTGATTAAGGCAATATCCTCCAATCTGGAAAATCGAGACCAGGTGGTGTTAGGATTTTTAAACTGCTTAACTTCTGGCAGCATCATGACCTGGGGTCGACTCAGCCTATAAAAATGAATGCCATACTATGTTGTGGAGGTAAAGGCAGCTATCACACAAGGCTGAAATATCTTGCCAATTATCTAGAAAGATGGGAGCCTTAATCTCCCAACATCCCTAAGATCTGTAGTTTAATCGCTTTATAATCGAAACACATTGTCAAGTATTTAACTGTCCATTCCTTCAAATTTGATCTAATCTTAAAGATAACGTTTAATATAAATGTATATAAAATTAAATTTTAACGTATTTAATATTACATATTTTAAGAAATGTTTATGTAATATTACATAAAAATCCTACCCTTACTAATGACAGAATCAAGTGACTTCCACCACTGCAGTGGAGCGCCAACTCCTAAAATATCAGCAGTTGAAGGAGGTTGTTGGATGTGATGTCCCACGTTGTGGATATATGATTGTAATAATTTAGATCACTGTTATTTGCCACGGCACTGATGACTCCCTTCAGGGGAATGAAGGTAAGTTTCTTACACATATAAATAACGACACTTTTGTTAACAGTTAAATTAAGTATTATTTAATTAAAGTTCTCATTTAAATTGAGATGAATGTTCAAGAGTTTCGAAAATTCCGGCTCAAATTAAATAAATTTCACTTTAAGAAGATTATCACTTCATATATATAAGAAATGACTCCCAATTATATATATAATAAATTCCAACGGCCAATTTTTCACTCACTAACACTTTATCTTCACTTTATGGATTATTTATACTCCAGATGAATTAAATTTATACTACAATATTATTTTCCATAACTTTGACGCCATTTTGTCAACTAATATCAAGAAATGGACAATAATTATTTTATTTCTTGATGACTCGTTGTTTTACATGTCTAACTTCTTCCAAGTATTGTAGCCATCTTCTTATTCTGGGAATAATCCCATTTCATTTCTGTTATAACCTGGAAGTTCTGATAGGTCCAACTGAAAAGGAAGGAGTACAACTGGCTGACTCCCGTCCAATTCGTCCAATCCCATTTATATGTTTATAAAAAAGATTAATTCAAATATTTAAAGTATTTTTACATATATTAAATCAGTTAGAAATACATCTAACTGTATTAACAGTATATATTGACCAGTTTGAATTGTTTTATATACTTATAAAAACAATTTGAATTCTCTAAATCAATCTTATTTCCATTCTTACTAGAAATAAATATAATTATATTTAAATATTATATTTATATGGGGATAAATATCCGGTTTTACAGTCTACATAATGTTTCCTTTTTTTTTTTAATTGGCAAGATTTCGCTTCATATTTCATTACTGTAGATAAGAATTAAGATACACTATAGTCAGTTCCATAGAACTGAAATGCACAGTTACGTTCTCCTAAATTTAATTCATATTTGGAGGTATGTTTGTTGTAGGATGATTTTTGCCTTCAAGTATTATATTTTATTTTTTTCCAAGTTATCAATCAGAACCTTCCATTGCTCGACAGCTTGGCCAATCGTAAATTCATTTTTCTGACCAATATCAACTGCTATTGATATAGGTTTTAACAAATTTAGGAAGTCTTCTGCATATGTTTAATTTGAAAGTCACTCACATTTTTTTTTTCGAAATCGAGCTCTGAATTTTCTCTTTTATTAATTTTTTATTGTACAAATTTTTATGAACGTACGTCAATTTTTATGTATGAAAATGAGACAGTTCACAAGTGGATTCCATCTCACATCTTGTGGTAATATTAATGAATCTGAAACTTTCATTTTTTAATTCAGCAATTGCAAAATAATTGTTGAAGTATTTTACTATTTCGATAACATGTTATTTCACATTTGGAGTGTTTTTTTTTTTGACAAATCATGAGAAAGAAGGTTCAAAATATCGGCCAAGCAACCATAAGTAATCACATCAAGATTTTCACGATTCATAAAAATCATCTCGCACATTACTTGCAGCATCAGTAACAAAACTCCTAACACCATATCCGATTCTTTCTAATACAAAACCCACAGCAATCTGTTATATAATTTGAGTATGTATCATTGTGTTGTATAAGTTCATGTCACCAGCCTCTGTGACCAGTGACCACTATCACATAAACTGCTGGTTCGTTATGAACATGACCAACATCTAAACTCACATAAACAGTTTGTTCACTCATATCTCTGAAATATGAATCTCGTTCACACCTATAAATATATTCAAGAAGGGATTCAGCAACATTACTCTTTGGGGAAGGACAATAACAATATTTAGCTACTTGCTTGTCCAACCTACTCATTTCTGCTGAGAAGTTGCTTTGACAAAAAAGGAGCAGAATTGCATTCAGCAATACATATTTCTGCGTTGAATTACAATATTTTACTCCACTTCTTGTACAGCTGAAAATATTCTAACCACTAAGTATTTTGCAAATTTCATTACTGGTAATACAGATGAGCTAACACTAGTTAGATCACGTATAATAAAATCATTATTTTGTACATTTTAAATAGGCTACCGCTAGAGGAAAGGTGCCTAATATGGGATAGTTCCCCAATATGCGATACTTCGATTCTGATCATAGTATGTGATGAACTCTACTGGAAGTTTTCTAAATTAGGTCCCCAGCAAGTCCAAGTATGATTCCATGAACGAAGGCACCAGTGCGATATTGGATAGCGTGGGTAGAGGTTGTTGCTCAAAAAATTAAATTTCAAGTTTTTGTAGTTTACGTGCTCCTTGGATATCTGTGCTTAAACGTGATTGGATACAGCTGTTCTGTTTAGTTGTTCTTATTTATTATATAATTACCTATATTTAACGACAATTGGTTTTGTTTTTAACCGAAGGTGGTTCTCAAAATCGTTGATTTTTTTTCAAGATGGCTACCTCCTAATATGCGATACCATGGTGTACCTAATATGCGATAGTATCGCATATTGAGAAATTGTTTCCTCGCATGTTTATTATAAATTATACATTAAATTATAACGATAAATTTATTAATATTGCATACAATTCCGTTAATTTACGTTTAAATGAGTGGTTCTACTGATACCTAACCTATATCGTCAAATTACGGGAACGCTATGGAAAAACGATTTTATACTCTGAGATTTAAGGACATAAGGAGCATGGCATTTCAGCTAGCTAAGAAACTAAGAAAACAGCAGCAAAGAGATTATTCAAGAAGAAGTCAAAAAAATCTTCAAAAAGAAAATCAGAAGAATTTTCGAGTGATTCTGAGTCTGATGTTCATCTAGGTGAAAGTGGTGATTCGAATTTCGACATTAATGACGAAGATACTGAATGCCTTTTCTGCACTGGTCGTTTTTCGGATGATAAGCACGGGGAAAAATGGGCACAGTGTTCAAAATGTTATCGCTGGGCTCATGAAGACTGTGACGTCGAAGAAAATATTTTCTTATGTCCTGACTGTAGTAAATTTAGACGCAAATAGTGTGATGTGACAGTTAATTCATTAAATATATGAAGATGTAAAATTAAACTGTCTTGTTTCATGTTAATCAGACTTAAAAAAAAAATCTTTATTTACTATCCCATATTAGGAGACCTTTTCCTCAACCCTAAGAAATTACATGTCATCAATTTTTAAGTAATTACGCATTTTTAATTTTTTTATTGAAAATTTGATAATTGCGTTGTAAAATGTAACTATGTTATATAGTAATGATATTATTTAAATACTTTTCTGTCTATGTTCCATTGCACAACAAGCATTTAAAAAAGTGTGTCTCATATTAGGCACCTTTCCTCTATATGCCATATACACTTTTACTTTATCACTTATAAATTGTAATACTGACATAAGAATACACCACTGCCGAATAAAAATTCTAATCTAATATTAAATAATATAATATGCTAATCAATTTAATAAAGGGAAGAGAGAAAACATCTGCTACACAATCATTCCAATCCCAATTTTAAATTCACTTATTCAAACTTGCATTCATTCAGGAGTGCTTGTTCTTCAGAATCAGAAAAAAAAAAAAAAAAAAAGCTTCATTTTTGTATTCGTGAATCTTCAAGCATTAAAAAAAATAATATTCATCCTTGCTACTAAACATTGCATTTCTAAACTACTAATTTTAAATTGCTTTGGAACATATGCCAATGTTTGTTAAAATTTCATAAAACCTTATATAGGATATTATTTCCTCCCAACAGCAGATAATGCAGCAAAATCAAACTAAAACAGTACAGACTTAAGTACAGCAAACATGAGATAACTTTGCTGATTCAGTTCTAAGCTTAAACTGCCAGCAATTGGTAGGTTACCTGTAACTGACAATGTCCCAATCGTCTCTATATTTTAAAATTGGAAAGTTTCAAAGGAATAACATTGGTCCAAGAGAACAATTTTTATATGTTAGAAATGAAAAACAAATGTAAAAACTGAAAATTTATTTAAATCAAAAAGATTTAAAACAAAAAATAAGTTGATTAAAACACTTCGATTTAAATCAATCTACTACAGTACAAAGTAGGCCATTCCACCGAACGAACGTTTTTATTTTTACTTTTTTTTTATAAATTATGCTTTATAAGTGGGAATTGAAATAATTTCTAAATTTAAAAACAAAATCTTAATTTTCTCAGATGAATAAACATCCATATGCTGAAATCCAACGTTTATTTAATTTCTCTGCTATAGATAATAAAATTAAATGTTATAAGTAATGTAATTTCAATCGTGTATCAACATGCCACTTGTTACCAAATGTAATTTTCAATATATTCTTGAGCCTAGCTACAAGCTAGGCAAATGTCGCCACGATTTTCACTTTAACCCATTTCAAAACTATACTAAAGCATTTCATTGATATAGCAGGGAAACAAATAATAAATATTTATACTGTAGGCCTAGAAGTTGATATTATTAAGACTGTAATTGATATCATTAACATTGTTTAAACTTTAAATGACGGCATGCCTTATTACTAGGTATCAATATTATCACTAAAACATTCCATATTTAGATATTTTAAACATATAAACTTAATTGTTTGACGCCAGTGGTCAACCCGTCAAATAACGTGTCACTTTAAGAATAATAACGATGCTCGTGACTATTAAGCTAGCTATGGTTTCCAGAACTAAACAATGCCGCCATCTACCAGCCTCCGGAACTCTATTCCATAAAAATATGGTGCAATATTTTACATGTGTATCCACTTTTAATAAATATTAAAATTTTGTTCCATAAAGGTTTCTTGTACATTTGTATATCACTACTCCACATGTATGAAGAGTACAAATGACTTTCCTGTTCTGTTCCACAGAAGTATTAATATTAGTCAGGCTGTAACTTATGCAGATTTCCATACAAAAGTGAAAAAGGGACAATTTTACACACTAATACTTCATTCATGTAATTCAAGAAAGAAGTGATTTAAATATATTGTGAAACAAATGCTCATGATAAAATTTCATTTTAATTCATAATTTAGGCGAGGATTTATATTAGCGTCATTTCTTGTTAAAAATTGGGATTGCAATGTTGCCAACACATATAGTGGATTTAAGGCGGGAAAATAGAGAGTAAGATGTAAAATGTTATATTATTGATATACGTTATGTTTTTGTTGGGCATTTCAAGGAGTGATATAATTATATTTATATCGATAACATATTAAACAATTTAATTTTAAATCGTGTATAGTGCTTTGCATGAACTTGTGTTAGTAACATTAATTCTATGCCATACCTATGCAGTTTACATTTGAAAATTATCACAAATTTGGAAGACTTAATTAGTTGTTACAGCTAATGAAATAATTGACACATTGTTAACATTATGACATATCTGTGCAGTTTACATTTGAAAATTGGTTGTTACAGCTGATGAAATAATTGTCAGAAATGTGGAAGACTTTTAATTGGCTGTTACAGCTGATGAAATAATTTAGACAAATTTGCGGAACCATATTTCATGTGTGTTAAAATACGAAGTAATTATTAAGATGGTTAACATAACCTAATTCAGGTAACGACATTGCATGGTGAACAGCTGTTCCGCCAAACTACACTCTTATGACGTAAATTATACCGTTTTACTAATAATGTATCTTATTTTGTGGAAAAGAAAGTTGCAATTCCATATTTTACAAGAATTTTTACTAGTAACTAATAATGTTTTACCGATTTAACTTATCATACTTGTGCGGAATAGGCCCCAGAAGGCAAATTAATGTTTTAATAAAGGGCAAGAGCCACAGCAAAGAGCTCAACAAGCGTTGCAATGACTATTTAACTCATACCCCAAATGAGAGTCAATGACCAATCACGTTTCAATGAATTTTGTTTCACAACCAACCACAGTCGTGTTTTCACCTCGATAATTATAGAATTTCGATTAACAAAATAAAGAAAGCTCCTTTTTAATATTCTGAACAGGTCAAAACATTGTTTTGCAGTGACCGACTCTCTAACAAATTCGTTGAATGTAGCAAATAATGAACAGATTCCTTTCGAACTACACATTTGATAATTGTGTGTTCAATAATTTGTTTTTAAATAATGATTTTAATGAGTTGTTTTCGAAAAAATTAATTAATTACCTATAATATTGGTTATAATATACAGTTTGATGTGTTTAATTTTTTCTTCACTAAGGTGCATTATTACAATATTGCGATCCTATTTGGCAATACATAGTATGATCAAGTTGCAGTGTTGAACAAATGAAATATAACCAAACATTTATAATTTGTTTTCAAACATCACCGTTTACATTAAATATATAAATATTTTAAAATAACTATATTTAAATAGTCCACCGCTGTGGTCTCGAGGTAGCGTGCTGCCTTGTCACGCAGCGGGCCCGTGTTCGATTCCCGGTCGGGACAGGCTCCTGGGTGAGTTTTTTTTGGGGTGTTTCCTCACCTGTAAGACAAATGTCAGGAAGCTTAGGGTTCAACAGTCCCCGATAATCATTCGGCCATCATCATCATCGTCATCATCCTTTCATCGGTGTGGAAAGCAACGGGAAGCTACCACACCTATAAGTCCCTAGTAAAGCCGCAAAGCATAGCATGAAACTGCTATGATTGCAGTGAAAGACCTGCCCTCGGGCAGAATTACTATGGATGGATGGATATCTAAATCATGATTTGTGAATAAACAGCTTAATTTTATTCGTTAAATAGTCCTAACGAATGCCACTCTTGATTTCCAAATCCTCTAGATAAATTGGAAATCACTCGTGGCATTACTTATGATAAACAAAAATAGTAGCCATACAAATATGAACCCTTGAGTATAAAAATGGGCCAAGTTCACATTTGGTGCATATACACGTGAGCACATTTAGGCCTACATATAAATCAAGAGTACTTTTATGTTTATAATTGTATTTTTCTAGTGTTATTAAAACAAAAAATGTCTTCGTTCTTCATATTACTATTTATAATGCATCATTTAAACCAGTATTTAGAAGAAAATTCTATGTTCAATAAATGTAGCATAATGGGCATGGCCCATTTTAATACCGAAGGCCTCATAGACTTACTGTACTTTATAAATATATATATATATATATATATATTTTTTTTTACTTTAGACAAAAACTTGTAAAGTGGTATACACGATCACTCACACATACAGACCTAATTACGTAAGAGCAGAATAGCATTTATGTATGAAAACTGAACATAAATCACATCAGAATTCCAAACGCAATACAAAAAGCAACAAAGATACATCTTATGCATATGTTCGATATAATAAGCATGTGGTCACTTCATATTCATGGCAAATACCGGATACTCGTTGTTTACCGTGGCTTGTCTGCGGATAGAACCGTTTCATCACGACATTACAAAAATCCTTTTAACTTTCATACTCTGTTATTTCCGGTATTGATTTCCGAAAGAACAAGATTTAATATTTGAAACTGAAAGTTACATAACTGAAGTTGCGGTAACGTTTCATTGTTAACTAGGACGCGGCGGTAAAAGTCACAGCTCCCCCCTCCATAACACTAACAGCTCCATGTGCCCTATACACACAGTCATATTGACGACCTAAAAACAATACATCAATAAATCATGACAACTGTTTTACTCTAAACACTGAAAGAAGCAAAATTCAGTTACGCGTAATTTAATTATTTTTTTGCTGGATTAAAAAGAATATTTATCCCGCACCGTAGCGCAGAGCTATGACACGCGTGCTACTTCCAGTTTCCATTGTGAAATAAATTTTCTCATGGAATTTCCGCTAGGGTATGGTACTTGTGTCCACCCAGCATCATGAGGAATTTGGGTAACCAGCTATTGTAGCTTCACTTTGATGCTTGTCCAGCGGCTCGCTTTGTTTCTCCGCAGCTGTCATACATAATTAATACAAATATGCCGACTACCGCCACTATAATAATTCCACGTGTTAATCAATGTCAAGTATTGTCGTGCGGCACCCGTTTTATATAAACGGACAACCATCATAGTGAGGCGATAATACAATAAGTAGCGGATTGATTGATTGTCGAGGTAAATAGTAAATTATTATCTAAAAACGGTTTTTACATTCCAGATCTTTAGCGTCGCAATTCAAATATGTGTGTGAAATAGCCGATAAATATTGCTCGCGCATCTTATTTCAGATTTGAGGTTTACTTAAGTGTCGTAAATCTACCATACTGTTTATAAATATAATTGTATAACGTTGGGTTGGCCATTTTATCAAGATAAGAGAGGGCAAACCTATTTAAAAAACTCACTACTTAAACCTGGAAGGTAGTACAAGAACAGACGGACATTGAGGTAGTGATCTAATACATAAAAATCAATGTTTGTTTGTTTGTTTGTTGGTTCGTATTCTTTGCGCGGCCATACCGTTGATCCGATTTTGATTTTTTTTTGCAAAATGTTTAGGATGAACATAGACTATAAGGGAATTGTAATGCTCAACCCCTTCACCCCTAAAAATCAACCTTTGTAGCGAAACGTGAAATGAAGTCCCTATTTTGACGCTTAAATGGTTTACGCTGCCTAAACCATAACAAATACATCAAATTAATGTACACAGAATTGAATATCTCAAAAAACTTTACAAAAAAGTCCGCGACAGTATATACAGGGCAAGTCAAAATGTTGTGCAGGTTTTCAGAAATTTATTATGTGAAATGTAATGAACATATAATATCGTGAGACATATTGTATGAAAGGTAAACTCTCAAAGTTTAGTTGTCCACTTCTAAAGTTCCGCGTTCACCCGCACGATGTCAACAGCAGAGCAGTAAAGGAAAATGGCGTTGACTGGGGATCAGAAGTCTTTCTGTGTGCTTGATTACCATGTAAACAACTCTGTGACTAGTGTTCAACGACATTTCCGTACCAGATACGATAAAGACCCGCCGGATGGGAGATCCATTCGTAAGTGGTACACACAATTTAGGGATTCAGGCTGTATCTGTAAACGAAAATCGAGTGGCCGTCCGTCGACGAGTGAAGAGACAGTCGAACGCGTTCGCACATGCTTCGTGCGGAGTCCACAGAAATCCACCTACCGGGGAGCGACAGAACTTCAACTACCACAAAAAACTGTATGGCGGATTCTCCGGAAACGTTTACAGATGAAACCCTACCACTTGCAACTGGTTCAAGCCTTAAAACCCGCCGATTATGCTTTGCGAGCGTCCTTCTGTGTTGATTTTTCTCGCATTAATGGAAGAGAATGAGTTCCATGAGAGGGTAGTTTACAGTGATGAAGCGACTTTCCACCTTTCAGGAAAAGTGAATAGACACAATGTAAGGATTTGGGGAACTGGTAACCCCCCATGCAACTCTGGAACATCAACGCGATTCTCCGAAAGTGAATGTCTTTTGTGCCATTTCCCATGCAAAGGTTTATGGGCCCTTTTTCTTTCATGAACGTACTGTGAACGGACATGTTTTCCTTGATATTCTACAACAATGGCTCCTTCCGCAGCTTGAAGCGGATAGTCCAGATTTCATTCTGCAGTTGGATGGTGCCCCTCCACATTACCATGGCAGTGTTCGAGACCATTTGAATACGGCTTTACCACAACGCTGGATAGGCCGTGCATCTCAGGGTGATCAACAACTCATTCATTGGCCACCTCGTTCACCAGATCTAACCCCGTGTGATTTCTTCATGTGGGTCTTGTAAAGGATCATGTTTACGTACCACCACTTCCAACAACACTGCATGAACTGCGTGCCCGCATCACAGCAGCCATTGCTGATATCGACCGCGGACTGCTACAGAAAGTTTGGCAGGAGATTGAATATCGGCTTGACATCTGTCGTGTAACAAAAGGCGCTCACATAGAACATCTGTGAATATTTAAAAAAAAAACTTTGAGAGTTTACCTTTCATACAATATGTCTCACAATATTATATGTTTATTACATTTCACATAATAAATTTCTGAAAACCTGCACAACATTTTGACTTGCCCTGTATATGCTTATCTTTTACGGATAACTCACAATAACCATTCTTGTCTTTCATTGATACCAAGAAGATCGGGATAAGGCTGTTTTCCGGGCAAGCATAGCAGCTCAAGGCTGGTGGTAAAAACACATTAACATTTATTTACTAGTAGCAGCGCACGCCAGGTATTGGCTAGTATGGAATAGAGGAAGATATCAGGAAACTGGTGATTAAGGCTGATGTTGCGTTTTGGCAATAAAGACATTTACAAATCATTACCGGTATGTCGTAAAATAACCACGATTTACTGTGATGTGCCATAAAATAACCACTATTTAGTGAGATCGGTTTTTATTCACTTGTTTAAATTGTATATGGATACACAAATCATTTGGCTTACTGAACTGAACTTCGTGGCGCAAATTGTTAGACACTCGCTCTCCACTTGTGTGTTCCCAAGTTCGCGTCTCGGTCACTCCATGTGGATATACCGGAGGTTTCTCTCGTTTTCCCCTATCAATAACTTTAATTCCACCACTCCTCCATACTCACGCCATCCATTTCGTTTTATTTCATTTAATGTGCATCCGTGATGGAGCTATTAGTCTGTCGGCGGATATCACAGATATTCAATAATAAGTATTTCATCTCATCCCTCGACATGACATTACATTGATCACGAATATAGGGTTTACATAGTATTATATTGTAGTCCTCCACCCCTGCGGTCTCGAGTAGCGTGCTGCCTTTTCACGCAGCGGGCCCCGGTTCGATTCCCGTTCGGGACAGGCCCCTGGGTGAAGTTTTTTTCGGGGTTTTTCCTTATCTGTAAGACAAATGTCAGGAAGCTTAGGACCAACGGTCCCTGAAAATCATCCGGCCATTATCAGCATCATCCTTATCATTAGAGACCGGATTATATGCATTTGCATGTTGCTTATGCATTTGCATATTTAGACCTTTTCCACCTGTTATTGCATATTTTAATTGAAATATAGCGATAAAGCGCATTTTTGCGCTATATTTACGACATTTTAAAATTCTGTGTTGTTTTACAATGAACATTTCGGGGCCATCAAAAATGTAACCAAACTATTTCGATAGTGCAGAGACTTTGGCAGTTCGTCAGTGCAAGGATTCATTTAATAATTTCAGTATTAAAAAATAGCTGTGATTAGCACTCATTTTTCCCATAGGGCCTATACTTCCAACTATCATAAAGCTTGAAACTTAAGGTTTGGCGTTGATTGAATCTATTCAGTTAATGGATAAAATCCGTCAACTGGAACTCCTTATTGCCGAAGTATATTACCGAGCAAATTTAAAAGTTTGAAAACATTTTGAACGATAACCCAGGCTTTGAACCTTTGTGTCAAATTAATAGTTTTATAAATAAAACGGGCGAGCTTTTGCCAGAAAAAATAACACCCAAATTAAAATAAATGACCAATTACGTCAGTTGACGTAGAATGCTCCTTTTCTGTACATAAACATATTTTGAGCGATCGAAGACACAACCGTACTACCGAATATTTGGAACAGTATTCGATCGTTCCTGTTTACAATAATAGCAAAATGTAGAATATTTTAATTTGGGAACAATACTTTTGCCTGATACTGATTGATAATTTATCATTTATCACTGATAAATGATAATATTAATAAATAGATAATAATACTAATTATTATGCTAATTTTGATATAAAATATCTAAAAAAGTAATAACTATGTATTTTTATTATTTGGCATTGCATATATCGATATTTTTAATGCATATTTTAAGCATTTGTCGTGCATATTTCGAGCTTATGTTGCATATAATCAGGTCTCTACTTATCATTATCATCCTTCACGGGTGTGGAAAGCAACGGGAAACTCCCTAGTAAAGCTGCACAGCATACCATGAAAATGCTATGATTGCTGTGAAAGACCTGCCCTCGGGCAGAATTACTATGGATTGTAGTCGTGCTTACATGAAATATTAATATTAAATAAGTATTTTATAGTAAAAGTGATATTTTATTTAAAATGTAGAGATTAAAGTTACGCTTCTGATGTTACTGTATAACTCTTAAATCCTAAACCGTGTAAAAAATGTATATGTCTTTAAAACACTGTTACAAACTTACAGTAACACATAACTGAATAACATCAATTGCCTAAAACGAAAGGAAAAATATAGCGTTCTCTATTGATTTATTTAATACTTAATAAATGCATTGCGTCCCCCCTCCCGGGAAGTGAATGTAAAATTATGATAAAAGAGGTCACACGAAACAACTGACGACAGGTCGAGTCTCCATGACCTGTCAGGTCATCGGTCTTAAGCTCATTCGTCAATACTACGAGAACCGTCATAACGTGCAGTACTATTCAAACACACAAAACATGTTTCATTAAAACACTCCATGATATCTCTGTAAATGTATATACCACACGTAACCATCAAATGTAGGTCAAAACTATTCTATTTTACTCTGATCGTGACTGATTCTTGATTTACAGATACACGTAATGATCGATAAATTTCTGACATCATTCGATAATAGTAATAGACAAAGTACATTAACCCCTTAAATTTAACAAATATGTAATATTAGACCATAACACGGTATATTAAGATTGGCACAGTGTGTGATAATTTTTTTAACGGGATATAAAAACCCAATTAAAACTGTATTAAAACTGTATTATATTGCCGGTATTTCCAGGAGCTTTAACGCACTACAATAACAAATTTCCAATTCCATGCAACTTTTTCATAGTTACGCTAATGAAGAAAGTATCCGCCTATTTATTTTTTTAACGCTATTCGGGATCCGGAAGTCCTGTATGTTCTAAAATCAAAAGGAAAATCGATAAATTATTCATTCATATCAAATGTACAAAGTTTAGAAACTCGGGTTCAAATCCCGACTCAGGCATTTATTTTTCTTTTATATATATATCCAACCATGTCCACCGCTATGATCTCGAGGTAGCTTGATGCCTTGTCACCCAGCGATCCCGAGTTCGATCCCGGTCGGGACAGGCTCCCGGTGATGTTTTTTCGGTTTTTTTCTCACCTGTAAGACAAATGTCAGGAACACTTTAAGGCCCAAACGGTCCCCGAAATCATATGGCCATCATCATCATCCTTATCATTATCATAATCATCCTTCACCGGCGTGGAAAGCAACGGGAAGCTACCATACCTATAATTCCCTAGTAAAGCTGCAAAACATAACATGAAAATGCTATAATTGCAGTGAAAGACCTGCCCCCGGGCAGAATTACTATGGATGGATGGACGGATATCCAATTCTGCTTTCCACACCGGTGCAGGATGATGATGGCCGGATGATTTTCGGGGAGTGTTGGGTCCTAAGCTTCCTGACATATATCTTACAGATGAGAAAAAAAAACCGAAAAAACCTCACCGGTAGCCTGTCCCGACCGGGATTGCTGCGTGACAAGGCATCAAGCTACCTCCAGACCACAGTGGTGGAGATATATATACACACGCATGAGTTCAATGTTAGTAACCACATTATTGTAACCCTCATTAAACCGTATTTTTATACATGGCATATTTAGTGGACATATTATTATTCCTTCTGTAGGTAACATGGGCCAAATTTCACACATTCAGAAAGTAAATATAATTTTTGTTCAAGTACATTTATAATATAATTTTCAGAATGTTTAAAAAATGTTGTGGTATTCTCTCCTTGTTTGGCGTTATTGTAACCCACTCCTCAGGTTGAGGCGCCTGGAAGGCGGAGTTACGCTGCCCCGATAATATATGCTAGGTGATCATTATGGTAATAAAATTATATTACGATATCTATATAAGAATTCTAGCTTTCAGCTTAGGTTTTTTTTTTACCAGAGGCACACAATTTTAGACGAAAGGGATTTTATATGTGCCAAAGTTTATGTGTGTTTAGGATCTGCCGTGAAAAGAAAAGAAAAAAAAAAAAGTATGTTTTAAAGGGAGCTTCAAATATGGTAATATGTATTCAGAAGTGCAGCATAGAAAGTACTTCAAAATGTAACCACCTGTTTGAAAAATGAGGAACAAACTACCAACAAATATACATTTTTTTAAACAAATGCGTGCTAACATATAGACGTTGACTGTTAGCTGTAAAAATTGAGTAGTGTAAATTAATTATATATAAGAAATGTGGAAAGTTTTCATATTTTCCCAAAAAAAAAAAGTTTCTGGATTCGTTCGTTCAAACTGTGATTCAATTGTTTACGAGCAACGGTATCTTAACAGGATACATTCACATCACAGTACGTTTACTCATATGCCTTCGAGAAACGGGAAACTTTCGTCCTCAGCATATTAGCGGTGAAAGGTGCGATGTGAGGACACCGGAATTTGAGGATGACATGGTAAATATTTAATCAGGCACCTTCAACCAGCACGCATACTGTGGCTCGTGCTATGGGCGTAAGTCACATGTTCATTTAGAGTGTACTACGGGAATACAAACTACATATATTGTGTATCATTTTCAGAAGGCACTAGGACCAAGAGATTTTTACATCTCGTTTGCAACACACAGCGATATATTTCTTAATCGCAGGGCTAATGCCACCGCCCACACACGTTATTCACAAACTTTACTCACGACAGTTAATTAAAAAGGAAATTACATCCAGAAGTATTATAACCTAAATACGAATGTTGATCGAAATCACCAATAGAGGTTTAGTTAGGTGAACACTTGGGCCGTAATATTGATTCATATTCACTTTACGCGATCTGTAATTCTGTTAACAATGTTTACTAAAACAAATTATATGTACAGTTCGTGCAGATCGAATTTCCGAACCCGCTAGACAATGCGCCGTTTAACGTACGCAGCAACCTCTGGTTCCAGCATGATGGAGCTCGAATAATACTGGCGCGTGTCCCTAGTGCCTTAACATTCTAAGGGTGGTGCACACGTAGAATGTATTCCCGCTATAGGTTTACAGACGGTTATTGGAGAACACTATATTGAATAGACAGGAATTTGCATGGTTAGCGCGTTCCCTTGACTTGACACTTAATCGATTTTTTTGTTTGGGGGGGGGGCATAAGTATGGTGTATACAACTCTTGAGTTGTCACCAGAGCTCAGTTGATGGCCCGAATCAATCATGCGTTTTTATCACGTCAAACAGAATACTGTCATGCTCGACAGAGTTAAAAGATGTTGCAGCGACGGTATAACGCATGTAATGAGGCATAGGGCAGACTGAACACACACCTGAAATGTCAGAACATGCCGTTCAACAAAATGTATGTTATGTACATTTACATTCAACTAGCTAATACCAGGCGTATGCTGCTACGCCTAAATAAATGAAATGCCTTGTTTTATGTTAAGTTCAATAAGAACAAAAAAAAATTATAAATTTATATCTTAATTATTTTTAGATACCCTGCTGATTACCCAGCGTTGTCCGGGAAACTACTTATCCTGATCTTCTTGGCATAAATGAACTGAAAGACGAAACTGGTTATTGTGAATTGTCAGTAAAAGAATTCCCGATGCGCTGCTACGTTTGCCCGGGAATCTACTATTTCCGACCATCTTGGCATCAACGAGCTAAAAGACAAAATTGGTTATTGTGAGTTATCCGTAAAAGATAGATATATTCTGTCGCGGACTTTTCTGCACATTTTTTATTTATATTCAATTCTGTGTGCATTAATTTGGCGCATTTGTTATAGTTTAGGCAGCGTAAGCCATTTAAGCGACTAAAAATATATTTTTTTAGTGCACCTATACTTTTTATAAGCCCCAGCCCTATAGTACGTAGAGTATGTTATATGCATTAATCGTCCCAGAGAATTCTCTAAATGATGACAAAAAAAACATTCAAAATCGGTCAAGTAGTTTTAGAGTCCATAGAGGACAAACATTCATTGTTATATATCAAGATATCCGAAACTTATAGGCGAGCACATTGGTGTATGTGCAAAACGCATAAATTACGTATTTCTGAGTACTTGTTCCTTAGGAATAAAAATTGTATCACATATAATCCTTAAAAAGTTTATCGTATGTAATCTGTAACAACGTGTATATTTACGAGTATAGATGAAAAACTTTCCAATATATCTTAAGTATTTCACGAACTTATCGAAAATATATCCACACGTAAAATCAAAAGCTGTGTTTCGGTTTTTTATTACATTTTCTTCTACATACGATTTTATTTTAAAGAATTATCATCTTCATTCTTCATGTTGTAATCGTAAGAGATTCATAATGTGGGGTGAAATGCACAATGCAATACATATGGAGAACACACTAACTCCCCCAGAAGCATAACAATGTTCACGTCCCGAACAGAAGCTCATAAAAATGAAATATTATAGCTGGTATATGTTCTACAATGATAAAACCTGACAGATCCATTACATTCTCCACAACCATAAGTACCAATTCAAATTCGAGATCTTTTCGGCAAAGTTGTATATATCCTCCCACACTTAAAAAAAATATATCAAGAGTAATACAAGCGTGATCGATATTCCATCGATAAAAACAGTTCCCCCAGCCCAGTAAATTAATTTTCAAAGAATATGGACGAGTTGTAATTGTTTCGACTATTTAGGGAATAAAATAATATTTTATGAAATTCGTTTATAAAATATTAATAGGTACATTTCCTACTTCAATATCTGCTAATAATCTCCCATGTAATGGTCGAAGAATTTTTTTCGGGATGAAATAAACTATATCTTGTTTTAAGCAAACTTTATATGAGAAGATTGAATTAAAATTCAAGGTGAGTTTTCCTATAAAAGTTCAATTTATGTAACAAACTGGATAAAATACTGATTCAACAATGTTTCTACAAAATCCAATATATAAAAATAATAGTTTTAAAAAACTAAAACAGCACGCTTTATTAGAAAACCGAACTCAAAAATGAAAAATAATTTTAATTTCCAACAAGCTTGGGATAAATTTAAAGTGGTCAACAAAAGAATCATCTCCAACACATATAGAATAAAACTAGAGTTATCAACAAAAAGAAAATAATTTTACCATCAAAAGCGTGGGGTGCTCTATATGAATTAATATATTTGATAATAAACAGATATTGGTAAAAGTAAAGTATCTAAGAAGAAAATGTAAAAATCATAAAAAGCACCCCACGCTTTTGATGGTAAAATTATTTTCTTTTTGTTGATAACTCTAGTTTTATTCTATATGTTGGAGATGATTTTTTTGTTGACCACTTTAAATTTATCCCAAGCGTGTTAGAAATTAAAATTATTTTTCATTTTTGAGTTCGGTTTTCTAATAAAGCGTGCTGTTTTAGTTTTTTAAAACTATTATTTATTTTTTATTTTTAATATTTTACAGAATAAGATAAAAATGTAAATATCTTAAAATTCGATACTATTGTAGTATGAGCTAAAAGTATTACTCTTGTAAAAAAAAATCCTCCCCAGCCGGATTTGAACCAGCGACCTATGGATTACTGAAATTATATACCACTATCTCACCGCTCTACCAACTGAGCTCTTACAATGATTGACTAAAAAGTCGACAAGTCCGCAACCTATTATACCAGTTACCAGTTTTTTTTTTTTTTCTGATGATTCTGACCAGGATTTTAGAAACAAAATATGAAATTATTGTAGTGTCACGGGTCCTTTACAAGTATACAAAGTTTCAAGTCGATCCAATATTTCTAAGTGGGTGAAAATCGTGTTCAAAGATTCCGTTACATAAATACAAAGGCATTATTTTTTTATTTTCTGATGATTCTGGCCAGGATTTTAGAAAATAAATATGAAATTATTGTATTGTCACGGGTCCTTTACAGGTATATAAAATTTCAAGTCAATCCAATTATTTTAAGTGGGTGAAAATCGCGTTGAAAGATTCAGTTACATAGATAGATAGATACAGGTCAAGCTAATATAAAGCGTGTAAAAAAGAATGAATGTTTGTTTGTTTGTTCGTACTTTATGCACGGCCATACCGTTCATCCGATTGTGATGGGACTTTTTGCAAAATGTTCAGGAGATTCCCGGGATGAACATAGGCTATAAGAGAGTTGTGATACTCAACTCCCACACCCTTAAAAATCGCCCTTTTTAGTGGAAAACGTAAAAAAAAGCTCTTTGGAAGCTTAAATGGCTTTCGTTGCCTAAACCATAACAAATACACAAAATTAATGTACACAGAATTGAATATATCAAAAAACTCTACAAAGAAGTCCACGGCAGCATATGTATATCTCTTAAGGATAACTCACAATAACCATTTTTGTCTTTCATTGATGCCAAGAGGATCGAGACAAGTACGTAGATTCCTGTGCAAGCATAGCAGCACATGGCGGGTATTCTTTTACTGATAACTCACAATAATGAATTTTGTCTTTTAGCTCATTTATGCCAAGAAGATCGAGGTAAGTAGATTCCCGAGCAACACCGGGTAATATTAATATAATTACGATATACATTTATAATTATTTTTCATTTTACTTATTCAACTAATCATAAGAAGTACATTAATTTTTGTCTTTCAGCTCATTTATGCCAAGAAGATCGGGATGAGTAGATTCCCGGACAACGCCGGGTAAACAGCACGGGGTATCTAAAAATAATTACGTTATACATTTTCCATTTATACTTATTTAACTAAACATAAAACACACTAATTTTTGTATTTCAGTTCATTTATGTCAAGAAGATCGGGATAAGTTGATTCCCAGGCAACGCCGGGTAATCAGCACGGGGTATATAAAAAATATAAATGTATGATTTTTCCTTTTACTTATTCAACTAAACATAAAAGCACATTGATTTTAATATATTTAGGCTTATCAGCGCACGCCGGGTATTAGCTAGTAGCTTATAAATATAAGTGATGAAGATAATTCACTGCACTACTACGATTAGAGTAAAAACAAATGCACATAAGTGCATAAAACGATAAAATTGTGACGTTTGGTACGGTGGCTGATTGGAATTTGTTATATTTCTAAAACCTGATGGTCACTGATCCACAAGTTTAAATAGCATATAGTCAATTACAAATTCGAATGTACATGAGTTTCACAAAAAGAGAGGGAATCCCAGTCAATAGCAAAACAAAGTCTGAGCTACGACCATGGTTTTATAACTTTTTTTATTGTTTTCAATACACTGCAAATTATACCAAATTATGCTCCTGGTTCAAAATATTTTTTTTAAATTATCGTGAATTTTTAGTATTTTATAATTATTACATAAATGATGAGAATTATAAAATTGTGAAAGTTTTTAGGTGCTATAGTTGACTAAATATTACAGTTTAAGTTAAAGAAGTTTAAATTATTTATACTTTTTTAACATGTATTAAATATATTTAACATGTGGATAAAGATAATGTAATCCTACTACAGCCTTTAGAAGGGCGTTACGATATTAGGATGTTAAAACTCCATCTTTTTAGACAATCAGTACAAGATACTAATCAAATTGTCAGCCCTACGTAACGGTCTCTTGCCCTCTCATATTCATTTCGGTTACAGGGTGAGCCAATTTAAAAGTTCTGATTTCATCGACAATCGAACCCGCAACATTCCAAATTGTAGTATGTTGCCTTAACCAACTTGGTTATGGTGTGTACAACCAAAATGGAAGAAATGAGCTTCAATATTAAGAACACATTCTGAAAGTGTAAACAAATTAAGTTCGAAAATCTGGTTGCACTATGTAAGAGCTAATGCCTTTAAAAAATAAAGTAAATGATAAAAACCTTTAGATTAAACGAATGCCTCAAAACATTTAAATTAATTCACTGGTAATAATTCACTTCCAATATCTGACTGGAATGGGCTCCAGTGGAAAGTGCAGGTAAAGATAGGGGGAAAATAAACTGATTTCAAGATATAAATAAAACGATGAATGAAAAAGGATTACTAAAACAGGACTGGGAGGATAGATTTGGAGTAAAAGAATAGGAGTTTAAAAAAATTGGTCACACGAAATATGCAATAATACAATGTAAAGCTGTTTATAAAGATCTCAATATCAAGACATAACTTAGTGGTAAATAAATAATTCCACGATATGACCTCTCACCATAAATTAAACAAAGGGAAAAAATGCACATAAAACTTGCACAGTTCAAGCCTCCACGCATGTAAGAAATTTGATCACACCTTTTTGCAGCAAGGAAAGTCTAAACTTATCTTCAAGGTTGGTATTTGGCTCCGACTTTAGTAAAATGTCTACAACTTGTGACGATAAATGTAAGCAATTCACATTTGTTGAGATCGTCACTTCCAAGCTGGACAAAATATTCTGTAACATGTATTGGATAATAGCCATCAACCGATTCAACTGATTTTAGATTAGTAAATAAAAATAAAAATGCATAATTATGTTGATTTTAATGCTGTCTTAAACCCATTTTCCTCCTTTGAACCTGGCAAAAAATATAAACTTGAAATAAAAACCAATGCATAAAAAACACATTTCCATCAGTTCTCATGTTTCAAGATATAGCAACAATGTTAATTATGCATAAAATTATAGAATATTTATATAATCCTAATTTGATTGAGTGGGGCTACGGTTTATTTTAATGTCTTGCTTTTATAATTCTTACAATCATAGTAAATACTATCCAAAAACATTACGTAACTTAAAATAAATAAAAGACACTAACTCAATAGCACTATCAAATCCATAGTTCCTTACCGGCCCTAGCATAAGCTCTCCTTACATCCCTATCTTGAACTAATTTTTTTCAATCATCCCCTGAATTATTTTACCTCCCTCGAATCATGATTAATGTTATTTTCCCATCTGATTCCTGACCTACCTGCTGGGCGCATTCCCTCTGTTTTCCTACAAGGAGTTTCATTCCTCATCAGTGCCACATGTCTTACGCATCGCATTATACGATACTTAATTATTCATACTGCAACTGGTGTCCCATAAGGATCGTGTAGTTTACTGTTACGTAGTACTCTTTATTCATTCACCTGTCCGTTCGTCTCTCTTTGGTCAAAAATGATTCCTAAAATTAAAAGGAACTAATGATGATTTTAACCATAAGTAGACTACCCTCAGAACTTCTGACTGCAGTTCATGAGGTCCCGAGTTCGATTCCCAGTTAGACCATAGGATTTAAAGGGTTCCTGTGGTTGTACATGATATGGAGATTAGATTCAGTTTAGGTTAGAAACTTTCCTGGCATTTTATTATTTTTATCATCCATCATACTATCGAGGTAACATGTCTCCGCCTTCCAGGTACCCGAACCTAAGGAATGGACTTCAATATCGCCAATGCCAGAGGAAAAAGCCAGAAATTATATAGGCCTAAAAGGCAACCTAATGACATTGGAAAATATAAAAACGCCGGTGAAGATTATAAAATCGGCAATTCCCTATCAATAATTATAATATTAGATGTCGTAGCAGTAATATTCATAGCATTATTATTATAAATATTGTATTAATAGAAACAGGTTCTTCAAAATTTACATTCCGCAGAACTTAAAAATTAATATCTGAACGAGTTGTTGAGCCTACATATTTAACTGAAATATATGTATTAATAAAAAAAAGTTTCTAGTAATCAAATGTAAGAACATTTATCGTTAAGATCCACAAATCATTTTAAAAATATTTTTTTCTTGTAGGCCTATTGAAAGAATAATTATATTCTGGGATTTTCTTTTAAAATCAATAAAAATCTTTAATTCACTATTTTGAGTTTTACTCTCTCTATCTGAAGACTTTCGATTTGTCTTTGTTCAATTACAACTCAGCCCCCTTTCTCCCTTTACTGCTTTTCCAATTCCTAATCGCATTTCTCTTCCACAGCAATCATCAATTCATCGCCATCAACTCCCCTCCCGCCGAGGCCACCGAGCACAAATACACCGATATTATTCTGAATCCCGAGGCAAGGAAATAGATTGATATAGAACGGGGCGAAAATGTTTTCCCAAGGCTAATACTGTGGTCTATTCCCTAGATTATAAAGAAATAAGAAATTAGTACAAAACATTATTGGGAGCAGTGAAACTCAACGAAGATTTTTACAAATTATTGTTAACATAATTATTAGTATATTATATCTTCTTCTTCTTCCTTCCAAGTATTAGGCCAAGGCCTGTTACGATCCTATAGAAAATTTTCCCTCCAACTTCCGGGAAATTCTCGTATAAGATTTGAAAGCATAATAATAGTCCCTTCGATTGGTTGCTGGCCAAAGGAAGGCAAGATCAGTGATGGGGCTGCCATCTTATAGCCTCTAGTCAGGCTTTTCTGGAGAAGAAAAGAAAATAAAGGAAAGAAGAAATGGAAGATAGGAAAGACTCCCTAGCCCTCGGATGCCCTAATAGCGTCGGGGTCGAAAAAACAAGAATTAACCAAGAGAGGTTAGATAGTAAAGTTAAAAGAGTGCAAAACACAAGGAAGTGGAAGAAATGTTTTGCTCAGCTTGGGCACCTTGTGGTCGCCATCCACATATCCCCTAGATGAGGACCCCTGAGGGTCCTGACAAAATTAAATAGGCATGTAAGTTATTATAAGGCTATTCGTAAAAGATTTGATTTGCTAACGTGACAAAGTGTCTCTCATTCCCCATTCCTGAAAGCTTGCATGAAGATTTATCTGTCAGCTTCCTATCTCTTCCTTTTAGGTGTTTTTACGCCACCTAACTAATCTTATACAAAATACAGTTACGGATATGTAGGTTAGAGCAGCTAACAGAAAATATTCAGGTGCCTAATTCATAATAGGCGAGATGTATTATTAGACATAATATAATCAGTTGAACTAAAAACAATTTTCTCCCCTCAGCATTAGTGCAGGCCTCTAGACACGATATGACAAAAAGAGATAACAATGTTAAAACTAATTTTAAAATACGATAAATAACAAACTTTCGTGGAAATGTCCCAAACTTTGTCCTAAAAGACTGCATACGTTCATCCCTTCATTCAAATCACTGGCCTTCTTGAAGAATTAGCTTACAGTATTGTATTATATTTAGGGACACCTTTTTAAATTAACCATTTAAAGACACTCACGAGCGATAACTACATATTTGAAACCAGCCCAGACTCTTTACAATAAATATTTATTGATTTATCATGGAAGAGATTTTCCTAGATATTTTATGTTACTGTATTAAGAAATGATTAGCTATTTATTTTTAATGCGATATTTTATCTTCTAGTTAAAAATATATGTAATTACTAAATTTGAAAAAGTATAAATAAATTCATTCATCCCTGGTAAAAACAGATAAGTATTTTTTTTTTTTTTTTTTTCCAATTTAAAAACAAATCTTAATGGATACTGTTCTTTATGCCACTTCATATGATAATAACGTGACAAGTCAATTCTCCATTCTATTAGCTACAATAGACAATTTTTGTTTTAGATAAGTCATAAATAGAGCGAGTCCACTGGGGGAAAAAAAAAACAGATATATCGAACTGTCTTGTTTGTACCAGTTTTGAACTTATCTGTTTTTTTCCCCATGGATGAGTGGATTTAAAAATCACATATAAATGTAATAAGTAACGTGAATTAATAATATCTATAATAGTAAGTTATTCAAAGAATAAAAGGGGAAAATAAACAACTGGTTACACTAACGCAGAAACAGAAGAAAACATTTAAATAACGTGTCCTACACATAATACAATAACAATATGTAGCTATGATTGGTAGACAGAACAGTTAAGGAAGTACTCCATAATATGAAGACTAGAGCAGGATTTATGGGAAAACGTCTTTCGATTGGTGACCGTCACAAAAGATTTAGCGTTAGGTCTATGATATCTTTTTATTTTCTTATTTCTCTATATATTTTGTACTATTGCCTTTTTTTTGGTTTTTTTTTATTATTATTGTAATTTGTGTCTGTTTGAAAGGAGTTAGATGTAATTATAGTCCGTTCCTGGCAAACGTAAAGAATGTCTTGTAAAGAATTTCATTGCAAAAACTTATAAACACATATGGATTAATAATTAATAAATGTATTAAAATTTATACAAATACGTGAATATTAATATGTACTATCATTCAGTTAAGTTAGTCCCTACCTGAGCGTCGAAATTTTTCATGCGATGCCGATTTAAAACAAAATTGAGGAAATGACATTATGTAACATAACATAAGATTTCAGGGTTTACAATCTAAATTAAAACCTTATAGTTGTGTACGTCCACCGCTGTGGTCTCGAGGTAGCGTGCTACCTTGTCACGCAGCGGGCCCGGGTTTGATTCCTGGTCGGGGCACGCTCCTGGGTGAGGTTTTTTCGGGGTTTTTCCTCACCTGTAAGACAAATGTCAGGTAGCATGGGGCCCAACGGTCCCCGAAAATCATCCTGCCATCAACATCATCCTTCACTGGTGTGGAAAGCAACGGGAAGCTACCACTCCTAACCTATAATTCCCTAGTAAAGCTGTAAAGCATAGCATAAAACTGTTATGACTGCAGTAAAAGACCTGCCCTCGGGCAGAATTACTATGGATGGATAGATAGTTATGTACAACGAATAGTCTAATAAACCGAATTAAAAGGGCGAGTTTTAATATTTTCTTTCGTAGACTAGATATGTGGATGTTTAAAAATATAATCACTTTTTAACTACCTATATTACATAATTTAAGGGGGACCTATACCTTTAGCCATTAAAAGTATGGCATATTTCAATTTTTTTTCTCAGTAACAATGAGAAATTAATTTTGGTAGGTGATATCTGTATTACAATCCATCCATCCATAGTAATTCTGCCTGAAGGCAGGTCCTTCAGTGCAATCGTAGTATTTTCATGCTATGTTTTGCAGCTTTACTAGGGAATTATAGGCGTGGTAGCTTCCCGATTTATATACATATATATCCAGCCATATTAATTCTGCCCGAGGGTAGGTCTTTCACTGCAATCGTAGTATTTTCATGCTATGTTTTGCAGCTTTACTAGGGAATTATAGGCATGATAGCTTCCCGTTGCTTTCCACACCGATGAAGGATGATGGCCGGATGATTTTCGGGGACCGTTGGGTCCTAAGCTTCCTGACATTTGTCTTATAGGTGAAGAAAAACCCCGAAATAAACCTCACCCAGGAGCCTGTCCCGACCGGGAATTGAACCCGGGCTCGCTGCGTGACAAGGCGGCACGCTACCTCGAGACCACAGCGGTGCGGTGGAATATATATATATATATATATATATATATATATATATATATATATATATCCAAATAATTCCTTGGGTATCTCAATTAAGATTTTTTTAGTTGCTTTAAAAAAGCTGTCGTGTTTAAAATTAGTCACACAATCTCTATAAAGTAGAATACAATTATCTATCCTTGAAATAGCCGGATGTCGGAGTAGTGTGAGATTGCTATTGAAGCATTATTTCTCATAACGAAATCGATATGACGTATCATTTAGACATATTGATATTACCGAAATTCAGTTCTGGTATTTTTAAGTAATGAATTCTCTAGAAATGATTTTTTTCACCTCCCAAAGATTTTAAATTAGCCTACAATAAATATAGTAAAAGAGTCGCATTAACCTTTGAAGTGTACTTTTCAACATTACATGCATTATAAATAACTTTTGTATTTCCGAAAATGTAGCATTTCAAATTCTGTCCCAGCTTTTTTTTTGTCCACCATGCACACGCACACACACACACACACATACAAAATGGATTGTTCGGAGTATCCCTATTAGGTATCTTATTCTATTGGTTTAAAAAAAAAGTATATTTGTCTTCTTCTTTGCATAATTTTATACTAGGCCTACAGTCTGTTCAGTCCAGAAACCAAGATTATTTCCAACGTGTCTTATAGTCTTCCGCGAGACCTCCTCCAAACACCAGCAGATTTATCTTGATACACGAACTATCCTGCCTAGTACTATTCCAGATACGTGTAAGTTCCATTTATATCTTCTCTTATTCACCCATAAGTTATTGCTTGAATATCTCATTTCCTCACTTCTAATTATATCTCTAATTGTTTTATGTAGAATTTTTCTTAGGTTAATTATCTCATGTTCTAATATCTGTTTCGTTCTTCCCTCGAGTTCAACTTGCATCTGAAAGTAAATTTACTTACGATCATAGATTCAGTTCATTATATTGGTAATATGGCGAATTCCGCGGTAACTGATGTAACAATTGCAACAAAATAAAGTTACGTTTTAATTTTTTTTGTTTAGTTTCAGATAGGACTACCTTTTTTTTCACACGCACGCACGCACACACACATATAGGCCTATATATGACATTAAAAGAAAAATTAACGCCTGAGGCCTCTAAATCTATACGTTAGCGCGATACCTCTTGCTATTCAGGCTCCTAGTGCAAACAGTGATGTTTCTTTCCTTATACAGTGGAGGAAATTGGTATAAAGCCACTTATTAAAAGGGTTAACACAAGTTTATTTACTCTTGCTTTGGCATTTTTCTATATTAACTTAGGAGGTGATTGAGTATAAAACACACACAAATAATGTCAAAATTAATTATCCATTTCCGTCCAAAAAAGTACATGAAAACTGAAACCACTCTCACATATGGGTGGAAATTTGTATAAAGGCACTTTGTGTATTTCACAGATTAAACTAAAAAAGACTGAACGCAAAGTTTACAACAAAGTTCTAAAATTTCGTTGAACCTCCATTGTTGTTAATTACTTGGAAGATTCTCTTTGGCATTGACTTGATGAGGGTGTTTATTTCTTCCACTGAGATTGAAGCTCACTCTTCCTGAATAATATTTTTCTGCTAAGTCACAGTCTCAAACTGCCGTCCATTGCGATACACACGCCTTGCCAGGATCATAAGTTCTCAATCTGGTTTAAATCAGGACTTCTGACTGGCCACGTCAAAAGTGGTATTTCTTTCTTCCTGAACCACTCCTTTGATTTAGCAGACACGTGAATGGAAGCATTATCTGGCTGAAAAATTAGATCTTCGCCAAATTCCTCATACATTCGTATCAATTAGGACTCCAGAAGCTCCTCAGTGTAGGACTCAGAATTCATCTTGGTGCGTATCCATGCTAATTTTTATCTTCCTTTAAAGCAGAATGCTGCCCAAATCATAACGCCTCCACCACCGAAGTTTCTACTCATTCTAACTTGCTCTTCAGTACGGAGGTCGTTCCAGTAAAGGTACGTACACATATGCGCGCCGCGAACACGAACGGCGTGCGCGCGTGTTATGTTCGTCCCAATTATTAATTTCAACGAACCTCCTGCGATCCATAGGAAACCCACAAACCTTCAGTAGACATTTTGCAGAGCAGATGTAACCAACCATGTCTATTCCCTTTAAGTTCTCCCGCTTGTCCTGCATTCTTTCCCAAAAATAGGGACTTTTTTTAAATGCCGCGGGACGCGGGACAAATTGTTAAAAATCGGGACTGTCCCGCCAAAATCGGGACGTCTGGTCACGCTTATTACTTATTACATCTTATAACTTTATTTATACTTTTTCAAATATTATAGCATTAAAGGAATTTAAAAAAATATATGATTTGTATATATATCTTTAAAATTATTAAGAATCTATCTCACCATAACATGGCCTTAATTTTTAATAAAGATGTACATGATTATTATACTAGAGGTTGTACTTAATTGCACAAAGATACTAGTTTCTAAAAAAAAAGTATAAAAGGGATTCGTTATGCATTAATCAACCATTACAATAACTTACCTATTGAATATCAACATTTCACGAATGTTAAACATTTTTCTAATTGTATTTAAAAATATTTTTTCTCATTGCTTTCTTAGTTAATTTTGTTAATTTTATTATTATTAATATTATCCTGTTTAAATATTGTATTTATATGTGTATATATATTGTGCATATATAGTAGTTTGTATTACTTAAACTTATGCCTGAATTTGTTTTCTTGTTTTTATTGTTAATTGTTTTATGGCCATTATTTTTTGTATATTGCCCCTTAACATGAGCAATCTTGCTCCTTGGAGTCTTTGAAGAAATAAATAAATAATTAGTAATAAATGTGTTTATATATTGTATTGTTTTGTGATACTTCATACATAATATTATGAAATGAACGTCTTAAATAAATAATGTTTTCTAAATAATTCTAATTTATTCATACAATTACAGTACACACGAAAAAAAAACACATAACATTGAAAAAAAAACAGGCATCTCCTTTCAATGATTTTTAAAAATTATCCTTATGTTGATCCCACAATAATTGCTTGCTTCTATAAATATCAGTAAGTTTTAACATGTTTTCCTCTGACCACTCCATACTCAAATAATAGGTGGGCACCGAAAACAACGAACCTCTCAGGTACCCGTCCAAATCTAAACAGCGAACCATCAAAGTGTTCGTGGAAAAAACCGACAATGAGTGGATCGTACTGTGAGACGCGGCGCGCGCACCTTAAAACCCCGTCCAAATCTGACGAACATGGTGCGCGCGCGCGGCGCGCAAGTGTGTACGTACCTTAATACTGAAGGCCATCAGGCCCGTCCAGATTAAACTTCTTCTCATCACTGAACATTACTTTATTCCATTCTGAGGTCCAGGACATGTGTTATTCAGCAAAAGTCATTCTAACTTTCTTTTGTGCATCGTTTAGAGGTTTTTTTTTTTTTTTTTTTTTTTTAGGGTTCTTGTCTTCTGACAGAATTTTGTCTTACTCGTCTGGCTGTTACTGGAAACTTCAAATAGGCCTGGATTTGAGAAGAAAACATACTTTTACCTTTTGCTTTACGTAAAATGAGAAGTTTAGTGCGCTCAAACAATTTTCTTGTCCGTCCATATTTCCCGTTTTTTTTATTGTGAGCCGAGTTTGTCAAAATTATTAATGACACATCTTGAAGACCCAATTTCGTAGGTATTTGTCTATTGGAAAGGCCCATCTCCTTGAAGGCACTAACTCTTGATTCCTCTTCATTTGATAGAGGCTTTCCGCGTGGCATTGTACGTACTGCTGACTTGTAACTGATGAACGATGCTCACAGACACGTCGTCTCCATGTAATTGCAGTGTTTTGTTTACATTTATGTCTCTGTAAGAGCCTTTACACCGATTTCCACCCCTAGGACAGCGTTTTCTTAGATTTTACGTATTATTTACATATATAATAAATACAAAATGAGGAGACCTGTATGAAATTATGTCCAAGATAATTATATGTAATCTATGACACACATACGGTATTTGCATAAATATTTCAGGTTGTTTACTACTAAAAGTTAGTGGCTTTGTACCAATTTCCTCTACTGTATAGCCTACAATTGTCTATCATAAGAGGCAGCGAGACATCACTCGCAATGCTACCTTACGGCTTCTATAGCAGACAATTATTTAATGAGAATATATTACTTTATAGTAGTAACGCTTTTTATTTCAATGTTATAATTATTTTTTATATTTAGCAATGAAAGCAAAATATGACATGAAAAGAAAAATTAACGCCTGAACCAGGATATGTGTGTATGTGTGTTTCAATATCTTTAACAGAAAATATGGAGTTTCTATTTTTAATAATTGTACTTAATATGTAGGCCTACGGTTTTATATTGGTAACTTATGTAATTGTAGAATGACATCTATTTTTTACAGAGTGAAAGAAAAATGTTAATATTTGTGAAGTTTTCAATTTTATGTTAACAAAAAATTGTGAATAAAGTATATATAGGAGTTACAAAATACTTGTTTTGAATTTTATGTTCTAATAAACTTTAGTCACAAATCATAAAAAAAAAGTAACTGACGCTTCTGCTTTCGTGTAGAATATTTAAATAAAAACAATTCTTTGTTTCTTATGAATTTGTTCATATTCTACAAAATTTTGGGATGTAGGCACTTGCAAATATTTTTAACATTTCATATAACATTCTGAAAAGCAGAGGAATTTACACGGAATGTTCCACATTTAAAATTAATATACAGCAATCGGGCAATTGCACAATCTCTATAAAATATAAAGCGGGATTTTAATATCATAACAAGTATGGAAGTTAAAGTTAATTATTTTATATTTTAAAATTCTTTTAATATTTAAATATAACAAATAAAGAAAAACATCTAAATAATTCATTGTTGTTCACTGTTGAATAAAAATATCTCAGTAACAATTAAAGAAATTGTATTACATAACAGTCTTTCTTAATAATGCTTTTAAAATTGTTTTAAGTCGTTGTTGTCAGAATTATAAAGCTTTCTGTTATAAATGTAATAAGAACACCTGCTTTACTTCATAATTTTAAATGAAAGTAAACTAAATTCTGATTGGATCTTAAAACAATTAACTTTTTTGATTTAACAAATCAAATTTAAACCTTGTATTTAATAGACTATTAACCAATAGAATTTAAAATATAACATCATGTGATGTAATAATGTTCTTTAAAATTATAAAAGAATTACACTATTCATTCTGCATACAACTTTCAACAAACATAGAAGCAATAAGAGTTCTCCTGATAAAATGTGATATTTAATACAAGAAGAATAGTTGACTCAAGAAAAGAAAATAATTTAATTTTAATTGACGGTGAAGAATAATACCACCTATATTTACTTGATCTGCTGGGAAATCAAATAGTAAATAAATTAACAATTATTTCTACAAAAAACAGTTTTCAGTGATTTTAAAGTGTTTTCCTATCCAGTGTACGAACTTCCGACCTTGGGAAGAGATTCAAGCTCTACCGAAAATATAACCCAACCTGAACCAGTAATTATTTTTTGGGACACCAATCCTTCTTCAAAATGTTACTAGAACATCGGACATGTAGAGAGTTAGCTGCTTCAAAACATCGCCACAACATGATAAAAGAATTACTTTTTCAAATAAAATACAACATTGAATAGCTAGGCTATGAACAAACCTTTATGCTATACAAAGCTAAGGTGTAACATTTTTCGCTTACAAATAACCGGATGTAAGAATACTATGAGATTGCTATATAATGGGAGCATTGTTTTATTTCTCATAATAAAATCGATAGCGCGTATAATTGAGACACATATATGGGGCTTTTCATCTTTATATCAGATAATATCTGAATTATTAGGAATGAACGTCTCTCACAAATGAAAGCGAACAAGTGCCGATACAGTGATAACATTTCCTGTTTCTACTTTCACTGTAAATTCATATAACAGCTGCACCAATTCTATGAAATTCCTCATTGATTCTCGCTTAATAAAATTAAAAAAAAACTGACAAAAATAAATCTGGAAATACCAATTAATTATTCATTTATAGGCCCTATACAACTACATTATTCTTAAAATCCAGTTACATTATTTTCTTAAAGCCTATCTGCAAAAAAAATATAAAATCCATGATACTATCTTTCATATCACAACGACTGAGGAAAACCCAAGTTATTTCGAGAGCGTACAGCATAACCATGGATTTCGCAGCCAAATACTACAGCTTGAGGATCTACGCGTGTAGACAAAGTGCAACTGCGCAGGGAATTTATAGCTTCGGAGAGCTATAAAGACTATCAATTACAAATTAAATCATTAATATAATTTTCTTCTTATTAGTTAAAAATGTATTTTTTAATTATATCGAATTTATGTTTAATTAAAAGAGTTTGGGTATCAAGTAGAGAAATATCCGAATACTTGAAAATGTTATGGAAGAAAGTGACATCTTGAAAATTTTTCCAAGAACACAAAAATTAATATTGATACTCCTAGATATTTATGACATTATCTATAAGTGTTCAAACTTGATATGTTTAACGAATTTACTAAATACCGTATTCCAATGCTGGGTATGAACATACTAGCTTCACATATAAATAATTTTTGAAAGTATATATATATATATATATATATATATACGTCCACCGCTGTGGTCTCGAGGTAGCGTGCTGCCTTGTCACGCAGCGGGCCCGGGTTCGATCCCCGGTCGGGGCAGTTTTTCTGGGTGAGGTTTTTATCGGTTTTTTTTTCCTCACCTGTAAGACAAATGTCAGGAAAACTTTAAGGCCGAAACGGTCCCCGAAATCATATGGCCATCATCATCACCAATATCCGTATCATTATCATCCTTCACCGATGTGGAGAGCAACGAGAAGCTACCACACATACAATTCCCTAGTAAAGCTGCAAACATAGCATGAAAATGCTATGATTGCAGTGAAGGACCTGCATTCGGGCAGAATTACTATGGATGAATATGTGTGTGTGGAGAGAGAGAGAGAGAGAGAGAGAGAGAGAGAGAGAGAGAGAGAGAGAGAGAGAGGGAGGGAGGGAGGGAGAGAGAGAGAGTATTGAATAACAAAATATATAATAATGAACCGCATGACGCGACAGGCCTAGAAGGTCATTGGTCTACTTTCCGGCAGCTGGTATCACATCCAGACAGTATAGAGGTGACATGTTGTCAGCAACTGGTCCTCAATTCAATATAACTGGTTTTGTCAACCTGGAGCCCTCTTATTATAGCTTATTATATGCATTGCATATCTTCCAACATTCTTTAAATTTATCTTTAAGTGATTTAAAAGTTATTTTATTGAGTCATTATTTGTATAGGTATATTAAATTGCATTATGCAAGATGAAATTAGTATTGCAATATTTATTTTCACATTTATGTTACTATAACTAAATAGCTAACTCACCGGCAGTATCAACCCCATAGGTTCATGGCCGCGCGGATGTAAGTCCTCTATATATCCCTATCCTCAGCTAATGCTTTCAATCATCTCCTGTATAATCTACTTCCTTCAAATCATGGTTAATGTTATTCTCCTACCTCATTCTTGGTCTACCAACTGGGCATTTCCCATCTGTTTTTCCTACAAGAAGCATCCATGCCCCTTTTCCCATTCGTGCCACATGTCCTGCAGTCTATGAGACTTAACTGTTCTTATTATATCTGGTTTTCTTTAAAATCATGTGGTTCACCTATCTTCATGAAGATTGAATTTGTCTATTGTTTGTCTAAATATACAATTGTCAAAAAATTAGGGGATATTGTGAAGTAGCCTAAGAATGCTGGAAATATCCCCTAATTTTTTACCAATTTATCTTCCCGCCCCACTTTTGCATTAAAATCTCCTAAGACAATTTTCATACGATATAGTGAAAGACTATCAAATACTCATTCTAATTCTTCATAAGTCCACCGCTGTGGTCTCGAGGTAGCGTGCTGCCTTGTCACGCAGCGGGCCCGGGTTCGATCCCCGGTCGGGGCAGTTTTTCTGGGTGAGGTTTTTATCGGGGTATTTCCTCACCTGTAAGACAAATGTCAGGAAAACTTTAAGGCCCAAACGGTCCCCGAAATCATATGGTCATCATCACCATCATCATCCTTATCATTATTATCATCATCATCAACTTTCACCGGTGTGGAAAGCGACGGGGAGCTACCACACCTACAATTCCCTAGTAAAGCTGCAAGCATAGCATGAAAATGCTATGACTGCAGTGAAGGACCTGCCTTCGGGCAGAATTACTATGGGATGGAATTCTTCATAAAAGTCATCTTTGATCTTGTCATCCAACTTCTGTGGGACCATGCACATTTACGATTACAAAATCATGTAGTTTACCCCTTAGAATCATCTATGATCTATCACTGACAAACTTAATATATCGGATAGAGGAGAGGATCCTCCTTCGGATAAAAACCAGTTCCAAATTCAGGTATCGCTGCACCTCCCTAGATTCCTGATTCCTACCTTCTTCTGGCCATCTAACTTCCTGTAAAGCGATTGTACCAAAGGGTGATTTATCAAATTCCTGCGTTAATATTTGTAGTGCCCCCGCTACCATATAATGTCGTAAGATTACATGTTTCTAGGAACATGTCACCGTGTTTGAGCCTTTGATATGGATTCCCTGAAGTAGTTCACGACAGGAGATCCTAAAGGATCCGGAAAATTTTACCCCCGTGGAACCCATGCCCGCGTTTCTTGACGGCTGAATGTCTGCGGTGAAAGATCGTCAAACTTTCGACCAAGATACGTTTTATCGTCTGGCTTATCGCCTTCGACCTGTCCGGTATGGGTAACCATTTCGGCAGCAATGCTAAATTAGATATGTAGTATGACCATTGGACCGTGATGAGTGTTTAATAGATTACAATTGCATTTTTAAACAAACACAAATATTATGACGGTAATTTTTACTAATATAGACATATTTACACCAGGAGCCTATGTTGTATTTAGTGTTGTTAACATCTACAACACTTTCCTTGTCGGTACAGCATACCTGTTAAAACAGAATCCTCCTGCCTCGAAAAAACTGAATTATCGCAATTGTTTATACAGGATACTCGGGCGACTTTACCTATGCTTTCCCTATTAAAAATTTACATCCACTCTCTCATACTCCATTCGTGCCAAATATCCTCCCAACGTAGTCTATGAGAACGAAACTTAATTGTTCTTATTAAGTTTGGTTTTCCATGTAGGTCATATAGCTCACTTATGTAGTTTTCTCCATACACCTGTCTGGTCGTCTCTCTTTAGTCCAAATAAATTCCAAGCACTTTATTCTCAAATATTCTCCTACCTTAAAGAAGAGATCATGTTTCACACCCATTGAGTATAATTGGAAGAATAACAGTTTTATACAATTTTTATTGAAAATTTTTCGAGAGGAGTTGCGATGACAAGAGTCCTTGTAGCGGATAAAAACACGTGTTTCCAGAAGTAAATGCATAATTTAATTGCATCTTCCATTATTAATTTTGTGATTTTTTTTTAAATATGAGATTTTTGAATCCATGAACAGAATTCATAAATCTCACACGGTTGTTACTGAGGGAACTAAATATATTTATGAAAATTTACACAATGGTAAAATTACATATAAAAAGCTGGTTATCATGAGAAACATCTAATTTTGAATGTGTAATGTAATGGATGAATGGTTCAAAATCGTACATCACTTTATGCAGAACTAGTATTTCAATGACAACAATGTATAGCCTAAAAAAGGAAATTCAATTTACATAATTTGATATGAGAAAATTCGATCGTTGTCACCAGTCCTTATAGAATTGTGGTATCCTGTAAATCCCAGGCAATGCTTTTTTTCATATTTTGTTTAATTCTCATCAATCTACACATATCCATAATATTGCAATTCTCCAACACATTTCAACAATCTTAGATAAGATAATACTTCTTCACACTTCCATATTAAATATGTATTCCACATCAATATTCTAGTTAATAATATTAACCAGGGTTGTGTACTTTCATTTAAAAATACACCCACATGGTAGGCCTCTATCCACTCTACAAAAACCATCATACTAAAGCATTACAGTTCATGATCGGCCGCGGTGGACTAGAGGTTATGCTCCTTGCCTCTGGTCCCGAAGGTCGCGGCTTCAAACCCGGCCAGGGTGGATGGATTTTTTAGGACGGAAAAATCCAACGAGCAAGTCCTCCGGGAGGGTCTTCAACCCGTGGGTCCCGAGTCCGAAGATTTTCAGGCTCGTAAAAGGTCCTTAAGCCTGAATAAAAAAGGCCCCAAGCAAAATGTACCGACTTCAACATCCTAGTAATACCTTAGTTGCCTGCTAGGTTGTCTCATTGAGTCGGTATGTTCACCATGACATCTATGAGCAAATAAGGTAACTAAATTAACTAGGTCTAGTAACTCCTAACAAAGGAGAGACTATGGCTCAACTTTAGGCTATGCCATTATAGATATAGATTACAGTTCATGAGTAAGTCTAGTGTACAGTATTATTGTCCGCCCTGCTAATCAAGAAACGAATGCGAGCAATTACATCCAAGTCTAATAACAGAAGAAGGAAATTACTTTGAGTGAAAACATAGGGGCACTTTTCCCCTTCTTGGAAATGCAATTCTTCCGCTTGAGAGACGGACTCAGCCACAAATCTTCACATCCACGTCAACTCCACCCCGTCAGTTCATTAGGAAAGGCTAATAAGCAGCCTCAGGCAGGAAGTAATCAGAGTGAAACTTCTGTTCCTAGCAGGTAACAATATCCTTCTTGCAATTTTCTACATGTCAATCTAAAAACTGTCAACCGCTGTTGTGTAGTCTTTATGTTTCTAGGATGAAAAAAATCTAAGGAATAAGTCCTCCGGGAAGGACTTTAAGCCGCGAATACAGGGTCTGAAGATTTTCGGGCTCGTAAAAGAATATCAAGTCTGAATAAAAAGGCATCTGAGCAAAATTCAACCGACCTTCACACTCCGAATAAAACCTTAGTTTCCTACTAGATGTCTCGAGGCGATGTACTAACCACATGTTCCTCACAGACATATGTAGAGAAATAAGCGTAATTAAATTCGTCTGGTTAAGAACCTTCCCACTAGGGAAGCGTCCATGTCCCAGCAGTGGGACAAACGGGGATGCATCATCATCAATCTAAAAACTATCTGACAAATGAACATGCAATAAACCCCCACAAATTATGTTTTCAAACATCCAGAAATTCAATAATTACAATATGTAATCCAGTCAATTAAAAATGTGTGTATTTTATAAAGATATATGAAAAATAAACAATTAACGCTGAAGAGAGCTATTTTGTATCTTTCTGTGGTGAATATTATTTCTAACCAACTTTCTTGGTAGTTTCGGAGCAGGGACGTGCGGTAATATTTTTCAGGGGGACCACCGGTAATGGAACTATCATGACCTAAAGGCTGTCCGCTCTTAAAGTGATCCTCATCAAAACAAAACCATGTGACCTGCTCGCTTTTCATTGGTTATGGACACCGACGTACGATGTAGAAATAGTAAGTACGCGAGAAAATAGTTCCCTTCATTAGATTAAAAATATGTCCTCTGAATATACTCGTTATTTTTCATGAACGAAAATAATAATATTCAAAATATAGAAAATGTTCTAAAATATACCTAATTAATAATCACAACTTAAAATAGTTTATTACAAATGGATGATCCATTTGAGTCATGCTTCAGTCGATTCTGATGCCAAAGAAAATGGCTGAAGGTGTCGAGTCTTCTGTGGCTGTATTGCCATCTACATTTTTTAAAACACAAGTCTGGAAAACCCTTGACTAGTGGTTAAAAAAAGTATTTTAAATTATTTCACAAGTTCAGTGAAAAATGTCACCAACTTTCTTGTAATCTATCCCATTCAACGATCACGTATCTTACATACTTCACACGTGCTCCCTGTCATTGTGAAGGTAATTGTGGCGCGAATGGCGGAAGCATACAATTGGCATGGTTTATGTTATGATCACTCTAAGAGCAGATAAGGTATAGAAAACTGATTTGTATACGCTAAAAGTTAAGATTGCACATAGTATAGATATTTTTTTTCAATCATTTGAAAATAATTTATTTGCATTATTATAAAGATTAATAAGAATATACCAACTGGAGCGAGAGGGCGAATCTTCTAGATGGATCGGGGAAAGTTGAGACGTTAGAGCGGCGCCTGCATATGCCTCAGAGTTCTCAAGGATTCGATAGAGACGTACATATGAAGGCTTTTATTTAGACTATGTTTCTACTTATTCGACACATAATTATTAAGCTAGAATATGTTTTTAAGTTCATTTTGTATGGAATCAAATGTTGTATTAAAACATTTAATAATTTTTTCTTCATCGTTTACCTTCCAGATCATGCAGTGCCAGTTAATTTGCTAGACTTATTTTTCTTCTTTTCAGAACCAGAACAGGTGAAATTTCTTTACGTGATATTTTTTCTGGTAATTTTTGTCGATTTTTTTAAATATTTTGATTATACATTTTCATTTTAATTAATTCTGGGCTAATAATGGGCCGGAATCAATTATTTATTCTTGTATTTAGTCAAATTTCATTGATAGACTGATCTCGGCACTGAAATTTCTATCTCATCTCGATTCCACATGAGGAGATATTCCGAATCGCGGTTCCAGTTTTGGTAAATCCATTGATCGCGTTTTGAAGAGTTAAAGCTTTCCCATAGGCTGCATTCTCCTTAAGTGATATTACTCTCAGTCTTTGTGGAACCATTTGTCACTCGCTTGATTATAATAATAACTGCAGATTTTTTTTTCAGGCCAATTATGGAGAATAGTTTGAAATGTATTGAAGGATTCCCAAAATATAATATTTATAAAACGGATTATTTTGTCAGTATTGTATATTTTACAATTAAATATGCATATGGTCAATAGAGTGGACCTGGCATTTTATGGAAGACTGGTGGGAGGTACTAGAATAAGGTTAATAATAGGCCTATCTTAATTTAATTTTCTTCTTTACTATCCTATCTGTAAGACATACTTACAAATAATACGTTCAAAGTCCACCTCTGTGGTCTCGAGGTAGCGTGCTGCCTTGTCACACAGCGGGTCCGGGTTCGATTCCCGATCGGGGCAAGTTCCCTGGGTGAGAATTTTTTCGGGGTTTCCTCGCTTGTAAGACAGATGTCAGGAAAGGTTAGGGCCCAAATGGTCCCCGAGCATCATATGGCTATCACAATCATAATCATTCATATTCGCCTTAGATTAAGTTTAGGATTAAGAACTCTTCTGGTATACAACTATCATCATCCATCATATCATCGGGTCAGCGTAACCCCGTCCTCCAGGCGCCCCAACCTCAGAAGCGGGTTACAATTACTCCAATGCTAGGAGAGAGCATTAGAAATGTCGAAGTGACAACCTGGGGCATTGAACAAAAAAAAGTTAAATTATACAGCTTCTTTATAATATAAAAATGAGCGTGTCTGTCTGTCCTTTAAAGGACAGAATGATGAATTTGAATGGGGGTTTTTACCATCATTTAGGATTTTTTTCTAAAACGTAGGCCTATATATTACTGTACGTACTATAGGGCCGGATCTATAAAAAATAAAAAGGTATCGGTGGACTAAAAAAGTAGCTTTTTTGGACGCTTAAATGACTTACGCTGCCTAAACAATAAATACGCCAACTTAATTTCACAGAATTGAATACCTAAAAAAAAATTCTGCGATAGCATATCCATGTTTTACGAATAATTCACAATAACCATTTTTGTATTTCAGCTCATTGATGCCAAGAAGATCGGGATAAGTAGATTCCCGCGTAACGCCGGACGGGACATAGCTCGCTTAGCCATATAGTCCGTTAACGCTCTAGAGGCCCCAATTTTTGTTTCATCGAAATCATACCTGGAATACAGAAATTAATTAAAAACGTCAGGATAGATTCCCGGGCAACGCCGAGTAATCAGCTAGTTCCAAATTAAAAAAAAACACATTTATACCGGAACAAAATATAATAAACAAGGTGGTAAAGTTTAGGTTACATGACATTGCCATTTTGATTTAAAGAATGCCTCTTTTCCAGAGTATCCAAATATTTGAGACAATTTTACTGGCAATAACCAACACTTGAATTTAACTGATACGCATCATGTGAAAATAAATTTGCGCACGCTTTGAGTATGAGAGACTTAGTAATTCAAACAAAGTTTTATTTCTCAAGGCACAAAATCATAATTTCACTCTCAAGTATTTCAATCGCAACTGCTTGTTATACACCCTATATTAGTATACATTCATCTCTTCTTATAGCGTACCCATATATACCCTACTATTCGCGAGATATGTGAGTCTGAAATTTATATTTCATCCAATTTGTAAGATTTTAGGACACATGCGAGATATCAGACCAATTCAGGCGTCATCCATTATTAATCTGAAATATCTCCTGTGAAGAAGAAGAAGATCTGAAAATACTGCATTATTCTTGCCACCTTTGTAGTAACAGAAGTGCACTTCCGGATAGATACTTCATCAGAACTTGTTCTACTAAGTCCCAAGCAACCCCCAGAAGTATGCAAATCGAATTATGAATAATTCTGTATAAGAATTATACAATATTATTGACTTGCATGATTTTGATACGAACATTTAATCTTGTCCAAGCTCCTACAATTTATCATATTATATCTGACCCACATATTTTACTTATTACAGACATATAAGTACGCATTGTTTCTATTATGAATATAGTAAGTTATCTTTAACTTCATCGTGAATACAATTAATATATTTTCAATGGAAATAACACAAGTGATTACCTCATTGTTATTTATCTCTTACGTCTGCAGACAAGGTTATAAAAGGTGAAAAAGCTGTAGCTATTCACAGGATTTATAACTAAAATGAACGAAAATTACGTTTTTCTGTAAACACACGAGTATTAAACAGCTAGTTGGTTTAGACATTGTTATTAGTGTTTAGTAGACCTCAAATTCAAATCCCGGGACAACCTTTGGTTGATTTCGCTCGGTCAACAAATTAAATGTTCTATTGTTACTTCAATGCACAACCATTTTACAATATTCGATCATAAAAATTACATTAACGAAAGTACATGTTAAATAATACAATATGCAGCGTATCAGATATAACCATAGTTAATAAATGTGACGTGGTAATACGAGTTAAGTCTATAAATAAAGGTAATATTTTAAAATGATGATGATAATAATAATGATGATGATGATAATAATAATAATAATAATAATAATAGCAGTAGTAGTAATTGCCGGTAGTAATAAGACTAGTTTGAACGTTTGATAAAAACGTAATAAAACAGTAAAGCAATGGGTTTTCTTCCATTACCAAGAAGAATTAGCAGTGCTATAGCATGTGTTTTGTTGCCCATTAAGTGAATAAAGAAGTCCTACAATACAAACATCCCTAAGACATTACAATGGTAATATGACCACCAGATTAATAGGAAGTCCGCCACACCGGAACTGCGTAAACAAAGCGAATTCCTTAGCAAGTCGAATTTATACCCTCATGTTGCTTGCTCACGGAATATATATATATATATATATATATTTTATTGTCTCGAGGTAGCGTGCTGCCTTGTCACGCAGCGGGTCCGGGTTCGATTTTCGGTCGGGACAGCCTCCTGGATGAGGTTCTTTTCGGTGTTTTTCCTCACCTGTAAGACAAATGTCAGGAAGCTTAGGGCCCGGTCCCCGATAATAATCCGGCCATCATCATCACCCTTATCATTATCATCATCATCCTTCATCGGTGTGGAAAGCTACGGAAAGCTACCACACCTATAACCCCTAGTAAAGCTGCAAAGCATAGCATGAAAATATTACCATTGCAGGGGAAAACCTGTCCTCGGGCAGAATTACTATGGATATATATATATATATATATATATATATATATATATTAAATTATATATATATATTAAATTGGAGAAACTCGTTGCCTTGTCTTGCTTGTGACAGCACTTAATGCAGTCCAGTGTGCTTCCTGCTGAAACTTGTGTTAGTTACCTGGCAGTCATATTTCTTTGTGGTAATCATTACGTTACTCGGTTAGTTAGCCTTACCTATACGGCCGTACGGGAAATTTTGTGTTAGCTTGGAAAAGCACAATTTCTGATACCATTCTGTACAGTGAGTTTCGCTCGACTTGCGGCCACTAGGTGGACACTGCGTGGACAACGCGAGTTGATGACTCAATGCTTGCACTTTTCCCGCTATCGGCCGCATGTGGAGTGAAACACTGTATTACACAAAGTGAATAAAAACCCAAATCACCAATTTACAAAGTTAAGAGTCAACGCGTTTCAGTAGCGACGCTACCATTATCAAGACTTAACATTGAGTGTAATTAAACAAAAGATGAATGTTCAAACTTCAATTGTGGATTTCATAAAATAAAAACAATTAAAATTGTATGGTCATGTAGAAATAATGACAGAATACAGATCCCTAAGAATAATACTAGAATGGGTGCCACTTCGTAGAAGAAGAGGACAGCCAAAAATAACGTGGATTGATGGTGTTTTGAGCAACATGATGGAAAAAGGATTGGACAATGGATACTGGAATGCCCGAGAAATGTGGAGGAGAATGACAGTAGATTGACTGGGCGCAGGAAGATAATGTGAAACATGATAAATTATCATCATCATCAAGGGATTAAGTCTGTCGGCTTGCTCCGGTTTCATGAAAGCTAGAATTGTTAAAATTGTTCACATCATCTTCTGTGTGGGCGTCCACATTTCTCCTTCCGTATGGTTTATAATCAACAATAATTTTGGAAATCTTTCTTCTGGCATTCTATCAACATGTTCTTTCCAGGCGTTCCTATATTTAATTATTCGGTCTGTAAGTTTGAAAATATTTAGTCCCTTTCTTAAATCTTCATTTATTTTCTTATCCAGCAGAGTATATCCTGCTATATTAAGATAAATTATATATTAGGTCTATAAACATTTTGGTCTGATCATTTTCGGTGTCTACTAGATAGGGTCGGTGAATATCTATATATTATAACTGTATGCTTTCACGGCCGGCGTCTTGATCCCTATTAGGTTCGTCTTCCGGGCATATAGGCCGTGGTCCAGTCGTTCTTCTACTCGACGTTTCGTCTACTGCTGCGGTAGACATCATCAGGAGATACTGCGTGCTCTCTGTGAACTCCTCAACAGTCGGCTGCTATATATTATTTAAATATTTAAATGAAAACAAACTCAATAACTTCATTCTTTCGGAATTCGCTAAAAGTAACATTCAATCTTATTAGTCTAAGATAAAGCGAAAAGTGGCCAGCGCAAAGACTTGGACCGATTTTATCTCATCTAAAAGACATTCACAAAATGCTAAATAAAACAATAGTCGATATGATCGAGAAGTATTAGAATAAAACAAAAAACAGGTTACATATTAGTCATACGGGGTCATCCTAAAATGGATTTTAAAATTAATTCCACTTTTTTCACAATTTAAGGAAGTGATTTCTCTTAAAATTAATTATTATTGGACACCCATATAAAATTATGTACGTAGAAAAAAAAACAAAAAAAAACATAAGAGCACGAATTAAAAATTTATATGATAAATCATAACCGAAGTTTTCATAAATAAGTACACATTTCATCCTCTTATACCTATTACCTGTATGTTCTGAGAAAGCCCAGACTATGGAATATTAGTATTTTAACATTAAGCACGTAAGGGGCCTACCCAGAAAGAGCATCGTTAAATAAAATATTACATAGGTTTAGTCTAGATTATTCTTGCAACATTTGTGCATACATATAGCGAAAGAAAGCAAGAACGTTATCTCTGGACGATATTTTATGAGATTTCATAATTCAAATGTTTTTTATCGCAAAGAAAAATTTGTTTCTAAGACCACTCAAAAACATTGCAAACATATTTTCAACATCCTGTATATTAATTAGTGAAGCTTCGTCAAAATGAGGTCTGATAAAGTTCATACAACACGATGTTTACGTTATGATTTGCATGAAGTGGCCAAGCTAGAAAGGTTTCTGAGCAAATTCCACGTCATGCTGCAAATAGCGGATAATTCAACTACACTCAATAGTATTACTGTTATGTGTATTTTTCGCTCCTATGCCAAAACTATTTGATACAGCTTGTAAAATGTAAAAATTATACTGACTTTCATGAAGTAGCGGAAGGGACATTGTATAAATTGTTTTAGATTTTTCGTTTTAGGATTGAATTAAAATTCAATTGCGCTATAAATGTCAACGCAATATCACAACGCAATTTAAAACAAGAATTGTGTTACAGATGGAGCGAATTCGTAAATAATTCGACAAACTGCAGATCCCGGGTTCAAATCCCGGTGCGGGTTTTTTTTCTTCAGTTTATTCACTATTGCATGCGCACAGCAAGCCTGAATACATTAATTTCAATATTTTGAAATGGCATGGAAGTTTTCATATCTTTGGACAAAATGAAATCTCTTGTGGTATTCCCCTTGACAATACTTTAAAGAGAATAATTTTGGAAACCACTTACATCTTCTACACAGCTCATAGTTAACGCGCTCGCAAATGAACTTAAATTCAGAGGATTCAGATTCGGCCCAAAACAGTAGATATATATTTTCTTAAAAGCAGAGAGTCATAAGACAATATCTTTATATCCACTTTTCTAGTGATAAAATATCATATAAATAGTACAAAAAATATAGGCCTCTCTCTCTCTCTCTCTCTCTCTCTCTCTCTCTCTCCTCTCTCTCTCTCTCTCTCTCTCTATATATATATATATATATATATATATATATATATATAATTAATGTTTTTTGACATTGAGCAATGCAAGCTTAATGTGACATAAGAAAAATAAATCCCATCCAGGCACTTATTTTTCTTATCATGTCATATATATATATATATATATATATATACACACACACACATACATGCATGCCGTAGCGTAGTGATTAAGGCAGTGCACTACAAACCGGAAGGTCGAGGGTCCGAGTCCCGGTGGGGTCATGATTTTTAAACTAACTAAAACCTTCTGGTGGCACCATGACTCAGCATCTAACTGAAATGAATACCAGAGGATTGTTCTGGGGGTAAAGGCTACCGTCACGCAGGGCTGACAACCCGGCTGACATAAGTGCCGCTTGTCTAGAATGCTACTCCAAGGGTCTCCTATGGCCTATGGTGGGATCACATTACTCTAAGAAAATTACATTTAATAAAATATTGTATCCATCCATAGTAATTCTGCCCGAAGGCATTTTCATGCTATGCTTGTAGCTTTACTAGGGAATTGTAGGTGTGGTAGCTTCCCGTTGCTTTCCACACCGGTGAAGGATGATGATGATAATGATAAGGATGATTATGATGATGACGGCCATATGATTTCGGGGACCGTTTGGGCCTTAAAGTTTTCCTGACATTTGTCTTGCAGGCGAGGAAAAACCCCGATAAAAACGTCACCCAGAAAAACTGCCCCGCCCGGGGATCGAACCCGGGCCCGCTGCGTGACAAGGCAGCACGCTACCTCGAGACCACAGCGGTGGGCTAAATATTGTATATTGACTCAAAAACACTGAAGAGTAATACTACTTTCGTATCTTGAAATAGCTGCAAATAAGTGCGGAATACAAGCCAACTGGATTTTTAATGGCCTAAAACTAAATTAAACTCGCACTTTTTTAAATATATTAATAAAACCAAGTGTTCATCATTTTCATAAATAAATTATTTTTATTATATATCCAATATGGCATAAGAGCTCAAAAACAATGAACAGAAAGTGAAATATTCAGTTAAGAGATTATAGTCATATTTTTTACTATTAGTACCAACCGTAATTATGTCAAATTGATTTATGGGAATGTGTTTTTAAGCTTAAAGTGCGTATTATTTTTAAACTAACATGAATACAAGTAAACCACAGTTTAAATTTGTTTTCTTACCTCTATGTTTTTTTTTAACGACGAACTTACAAAGTAACATTTACATCAGAATACATGAATTTCAAAAAATAAAATAAAAAGGACCATACTATTAAAAGCTGTTGTAGCTAAATTCTTCCAAACGCTCCTCCACCACATAATAGAACTGGAGATCATGTCCTCATTAAGAGGTGATTACGGATAATTATTGAAGCGACAAAATAAAACGACTCTTACGAACTCGCTATTAAAAGCTTTCCTACAAAATTACGACTGGACCATTTCTCAAAGTTATATATTGGAAGACAAACAGGAGGAAATTGTCTGTTATTGGTGCAATCCATCCATGTAGAGGGAGACTGGTTTTCCCCTTCATATCCATCAATTTAAAATACAAACGCGCACATATCCAAAAGCCTGGCTACTACACACACAAGCAAATTAATTTGATACGGGGGGTAAAAAGTATTGTATATTATATGGATAAAAACTAGCATTCAACAAAATTACTTATTTCTAGAGCGAAGTATCGACGATATTGCAACATTTAGAACTTGGACCTAATTCAAATTTTAAACTACTTATTATTTTATGTGTGTGTGTGTGTGTGTGTGTGTGTGTCCACCGCTGTGGTCTCGAGGTAGCGTGGTGCCTTGTCACGCAGCGGGCCCGGGTTCGATTCCTGGTCGGGACAGGCTCCTGGGTGAGGTTTTTCCTCGCCTGTAAGACATGTCAGGAAGCTTAGGGTCCAACGGTCCCTGAAAATCTTCCGGCCATCAACATCATCATCATTGTTCACAGGTGTGGAAAGCAACGGGAAGCTACCACACCTATAATTCTCTAGTAAAGCTGCAAAGCATAGCATGAAAATGCTATGATTGCAGTGAAGGACCTGCTCGCGGGTAGAATTACTATGGATGTATGGATATATATATATATATATATAATGTATTTTATAGACAATAAATAATACATCTACATATTCCAAATAACATTTCACGACATAAGAACCAGAAGGTTCAATCTATTTTTTTTTCCTTCGTATTAAATGGCTCTTAAGAGTAGTTTCTACAATTAACATTCAGTTATGAACAAGATACATATGGCACATTGTCATATATTTTACCCATGTTTCCCACATTTGGCTTTTATTAACAAAAACAAATTATAACGAGGAAAAGTATAAAATACAACATGAAATACATATACATGCAAATTTATATATGTATTGTATCAATGGAAAGGACCAGCAGTGACCAAAATCAGATTGATTCATGAAAAATATTTAAACGTTTTATACATAATATTCGATTTGAACTATCCACACACAATGATATAACGGATATTGCAACATTTGCATAATTTTCTGATAACGAACACATAATCCCAAACACGTACAAACAGTTCTGCGCAAATGAATAAAAACAATCGTACATAAAATATATAATATTTAAAGGTATGTCATAAACTTGAAACAGTTTACAATGTTTGTTCAGTCTGCCCTGTATTTCATTATATGATTGCTACCTTCGCAGCAACGACCGTCTCAAGAAGTGGGTTCATAAAATTAAAAGATACAAATAGCATCTACGAGCAACAAGTATATAGGTCCTACATTGCAACCCATCGATGCATTCGAGAAACGAGAAATCTTCATCCTCAACATGCTGGCGGTGGAACGCGAGATGCGAGGACACGGAATTTGAGAATGATCTCGAGAGATTTAGCCACGTACTTTCAACCAGCACGTGTTCTGTGGTTCATTTAATGGCGTAAGTCGCCAGTTCTTTTGGAGGGTAGTACAAGAGTATAATGTACAAGTGTACCACTTTCAGAATGTTCAGTCACGAGATTGTATACCTTGTATGCAACTTGTATGGCGGTTTCTTTATTGCAGAGCTAATGATACCTTCTTCACACTCGTACTATTCACAGATAAGGCCTACTTTAAGTGTTACGGTTGTTTTAACAGCAGGAGTCACATCTGGGAACGCGATACCCACGTGCGAATGGTGTTTGAAATGTCCAACAAAAGATTTACGCAAACATCTGGACTGGAATAATAGTTGACATTCATCTGCTCAAACCTCTTCTTCTGCCAATAAGTATAACTGGATCACCTTACCTACAGTTCTTGCACCTTCCATACCTCCTGGACAATATGTCTATATTTATCACTGTACGGAAGTAACCAGAGCTTATGTCCGCGCGGCCATGAACCAACGGGTTCGATAGTGCCAGTGAGTAAGTAAGTACGGAAGTAACCACTGGTTCCAATATATGAGAGACCCATCATACTTCAGTATTGTCACGCCAGAACTATTGAGTTTGCTGAAAACTGGATTGGAGAAGAATTTACCTGACTTAACGCCCCTTGATTTTTTTATTTAGGGCAAGTAAAAAAAAAAAAAGTCTATGAAACCCGAGTTGCTACCAGAGCTGACCTAATTTCCCGAATCAATTATTAGTTTCACCATATAAAAGAAAATCCTGCCTTGCTGGACAGAATTGGAGGTCATTGCTCCGAAAGTATCATACATGTCGTAGTAAGCTTAGGGCAGACTGTTTGAATACACAGTGTAAAGTTTCGGAACATGCTTTTCACTTTTTGTGTTTTGGATACAATTGCTTTTATTTAATGTCCGAACCTTAGGGGCGAGTACCTTGACCAATGCGTAGACCTCCGTAACGACATTTTTGGTAATATTGTTCCTTGAGAAAATCTCATGACTTCTATATGGTCTATCGTTGCTAAAGTATGTCGCTGAGGTCCTGTAAACACACAAACTCAGCTCCATATTATATTAAAACTAGAAAATAAGATAATAAGCCGCTTGTACTCAAATACTGGAGGAATGAATATGCATTATAACAATTATTAGACATGCATTATCTTCAATACAATCATAGTCTATATTAGAGCGAAGTTCACCCTATGTTTTACTTCTGTTTTATATATATATCTTCTTGTATCTTGTAAGCTCATGTTTCCCTTAAACAGAAATTTAGGCGCTCTCCTCCTACAGGGAAGAATTTGAACCATACTAATTTAGTTACACTTGTTTTCGTATAGAGTGGCCCGTGGTCAGCCTCATACTGGTATCTAGGAAACCAAGGTAGTACTAGGACGGGAAAAGTCGGTAAATTTTGCTTAGAGGCCTTTTCATTCAGGCTTAAGGATCTTTCACGAGCCTGAAAAACTTCAGACTCGGGACCCACGGCTTAAAGTCCTTCCGGTGGACTTGCTCCTTGGATTTTTCTGTCTTAAAAAATCCATCGACCCCGGCCGGGTTTGAACCCGCGACCCTCGGAACCTGAGGCAAGGAGCATAACCACTAGTCCACCGCGGCCGATTATATATATATATATATATATATATCCATAGTAATTCTGCCCGAAGGCAGGTCCCTCACTGTAATCATAGCATTTTCATGTTATGCTTGCAGCTTTAATAGGGAATTGTAGGTGTGGTAGCTTCCCGTTGCTTTCCACACCGGTGAAGGATGATGATGATGGCCTTATGATTTCGGGGACCGTTTTCCTGACATTTGTCTTACATGTGAGGAAAAAATCCGATAAAAACCTCACCCAGAAAAACTGCCTTGACCGGGGATCGAACCCGGGCCCGCTGCATGACAAGGCAGCACGCTACCTCGAGACCACAGCGGTGGACTATATATATATATATATATATATCGAGGTAGTGTGCTGCCTTGTCACGCAGCGGAAGTTTCCCATGTAAGCCTAAAGTTGTCAATGTAAAAACAATTCTATCAAATATTATGGGCAAGGGTGTTTTTAAATTTACATGAAAATAAAAATGCTATTTGTATTTGTTCATAATAAAATTCTCCTTTGAATTCTAATGTACGATAAGCGACTATAGACTAAAGCCTTTACGCTTCCGGATGTAAATGGTTCGTTTTAACTATACTGTAGATCCCGACTAAATATTATAACATCCTCTCACAACAGGACGAAGCGTTCACCAACCTTATAATGATTATGATATAGGAATAGTAGCTTACACTGAGCAACAAAAAATAAACTTTCTTTTTTTTTTGTCTCAGAAAGGAAAATGTGATTCTGATAGTATTTTTTTCTCCTGAATTCAAATATGATACCGGTTTTTCTACATCACGCAAGGTTTCCGAGAGACCGGCATTTATTATAATTTCAAACACTTTAATATTTTCTACATTTGTAACTACACAATATTCGAACATTCGGACTCACCTAGAAAGTAAGAAATGATGATTCTTCTGCTATATTTCGCCTGTGGAGCATCCCTCTTGATGGGTCAACAATAATCGGCCAGCATATTAGGATTCAATTTGCCTTGATATCTCTTTTCCATAACTTAAATCTTCTGATGAAAGTGTTCTCCGTGCTCACCGCTCACTGCGCCAAGATTTTCCGGGAAGAAATCTAGGTTATTAAAAAAAATAATTATTTAAATCCATTAATTGAAATTAGCATAAAAAACTGTGAGTGATGGAGAAATTCCGAATACATATTTGAAACACGATAAAAAAACTGCATTAAGTAGGTACTCATGAGGCAAAAATCATGTTGACTAGTGTTATTAATCTCCCTTAGTTCTTCTCATACGCCGTACATGCCCTACGACTCCTGGGCCTTGCAGGGATAAGGCCTAATCGAAGGTGATTTTTAATTCTGAATCACATAGACCTATATACTTTTTTTCTGTCGTACAAGGTCGTGTACGGACTCCTGGGTAAATGATTATCTCAATGCTGGGAATACCATTCCTTATATACACTCAAATCTCAAAATAAAAAATAAAAAGTAAAATAAGCTGAATATGTTCCATAATATATTTTAGGCCTATTATGAGAAAGTTTACCCGATCGAATGATGTAGGCTTACATATTCCACGAATCTTGTTTTCATGGGATCTGTGACAAACTCCTATTAAAAAGGTTTTATTTACAACGATGACGTTATCATAATTATTTGATAAAAGTAAACATATCAACAACCTTGATGTTTTTAAGTGAAGGACGTAAAAAAGCATGCTGGTTATCACGCAAATCTTTTTTATCTCAAATTGGATCTTCCCAACAGAAAAATACGTAAACAATGAACATTTTCACCATAATATTTTAATCATGATATCTAGATTTCAAAATTTTATTCCTAATATGTTAATAGGTATCGGATATCTTAATTCGAGAAAATGATAAGATTTCCTTAAAAAACATGCACTAATTTTTTTCTTGTACGTAAACAATTAACATTTTCACCATAATATTTTAATCATGATATCTAGATTTCAAAATTTTATTCCTAATATGTTAATAGGTCTCGGATTTCTTAATTCGAGAAAATGATAAGATTTCATAAAAAACACGCACTCATTTTTTTCTTGTACGTAAACAATTAACATGTTCACCATAATATTTTAATCATGATATCTAGATTTCAAAATTTTATCCCTAATATGTTAATAGGTCTCGGATTTCTTAATTCGAGAAAATGATCTGATTTCCTAAAAAAAAAAACACGCACTAATTTTTTTCTTGTGTTAGTCAGTACGGAATTAGGTCCATTCAGCCCCATAAAACCAATTGATTATCTAGTTGAAAATGAGTAATGAATCCGATTTCAAAAATTAAATCATGCAAATCACGCGAATTCTTTACTGATGTTTGCTGAGAAGAACCAGCAGTCAATTCAAAGCTCATTAAATTTTCCAAGCTATTATACCACGACATGATCTCTCCCCTAAGTTTTAAGATGCATGCATGCATGTATGCATGTATGTATGTATGTATGTATGCATGTATATATGTATGTATGTATGTATGTATGTATGTATGTATGTATGTATGTATGTATGTATGTATGTATGTATGTATGTATGTATGTATGTATGTATGTATGTATGTATGTATGTATGTATGTATGTATGTATGTATGTATGTATGTATGTATGTATGTATGTATGTATGTATGATGTATGTATGTATGTATGTATGTATGTATGCATGTATGTGTATAAAATGTTCATAATGAATTTTTTATGTCCGCCAATACCTATTTGTCAAACGATAAAGTAAAAAAAATATGTTAATTTTAGTTAATGTATTGTTATCTATTGATTAAAATCTATTAGGTTAATATAAAATATCAGCAACTTATATGATACTGATGATAAGATTATTAAAATTCACAGATCATCTGGTAATCATGAACCTGTCAAACTTATCAAATGATGAAAATCCAGAGTAGCACACTTATGTATATTATAACTACCGAGCGATTTTGCTCATCGTAAGCGCTTGAGTCTCGCATTTGTAAAGTGACGGGCTCAATCCCTGGCCGACAAACATGTTTTTTCGAGGTTTACACAATCGTGAAGACAAATTATATGTTGAAATTTCTTTTCAGTATCAATTTAATCAAAATCATAATTTCATAAGCACTTGTCATTAAAATTTTAATTAATTACTTTCTATCGAGAAAAAACACAAACACTATACTAGACATGTATAGCTTATCAGTTCTATTTTTGTTTCATTGTTAAATACATACAATAATATTAAATATACATACATCCAAACCTAACGGCAAGTGGACAAATTCCTGATAGAGAAAATAACATTCCAAGGCCAGGAGTCGAACTTTTGGGTCACTGATCCACAGCCTGGAACACTACTCACGATATCAGGGTGCCGAGCATTGAAAACATGTAGTTTGGTCGGCTCTGAACACAGAACTTCCCCGAATACAAACCTCAAACGTTACCTTCTGGGTCAATGCAATCATTTTCATTTTACTTTACAAACTCTTGAACACCTTTCGTCATATTGTTCTAAGATGTGTAGGTGTGTATCAGAAGGCTGTGTATTTATATTGTTTTTGCGCGATAGTGCGTATTGTCGTACTTACAGCAATGGCGACCATGATTGAAAGTTCAACTTCATACATTTCGAGGTTGCCAACCTAAATAACTAAACTGTAATATTACATATTATAAATACGCATATGGGAAGTAAAACCACTGCCCCCTATGTAAACTACATACGTGTACGAAAAATATCCAAAAGGTAGTGTTAATATACATTATACGAAACAAATCACCGCATTTTAAATGAACTGAACTTTATTTGAAACAATATAAAACAATAAATACGTACTTGCCGCCATTTTATCTCTAATTGGTCTCACGACCTCCTGTAATAGATATTGCCCACACTGTTAACATTAGTAAATTGTTTATAATGAATGCAAATATTCCCAACAATGGTGTTATTATTTTACTATCATTTATAATTTTGAAAACACCATCGCGCAAAAAATAATGTACAACGCACGTTTGTGAAGTATTTTACAGAATATCGGGAATTAAAAACTTCGCTATCGCTCGGTTTTTAAACATGTTCCTCGATTCTGTAAAAACCACTTCCCAACCTCGCATCGTAATATACTATTATATGACCTAAAATAGAAATGATATTATATTCAATGAATTATAAAATTATTATTAATGGCGAAACAGATCGTACTATGAAATTGCAACCAGCATTTGATTTGACAACTAATAAATATCATTATAAAATCATAGTCCTAATTCGTACCTCCAGAATACAACCCCCAAACAATTAACCGATTTAAAAAATTGCTTAGTATCATGACCATTATTAAGTAATAAAAATAAGCAGCAGGATGCATCGTCATTAGTTTACTCAAGACGCAGAACTGGAGTTTAGCACGAATCTCTAGGGAAGCCTGAACACAAATCCTTAACCAGATCCTGAAAGTCAAGTATGTTATGACACAATGACCTTTCGGCGTGTGCCATAGTAAGTTTGTGATTAATGAATCCACGTGTTTTCATGGATACACGCTCCCATAACGGGTTTCTAGATAACTATCTTTCTACATTACTAAGTCCATGTGACTATCACATAGTAGTCCAATTTTTTTTCTTTTTTAGGAAACTCGGGTGAAGAGAGATTTCATATAAACATTGATTTTTTTAATTTAACCAACTAACTCACTGGCACTATCAAACCCGTATATTCATGGCCGCGCGGACATAAACTATCCATACATCCCTATCCTGAGCCAATGTTTTCCAATCATTCTCTGTATAATCCATTTCTCTCAAATCATGATTAATGTTATTCTCCCACCCCATTCTTGGTCTACCAACTGGGCGTTTTCCCTCTGGTTTTCCTACAAGAAGCTTACATGCACCTCTTTGATTCCCAATTCGTGTCACATGTCCTGCCCATCGCAGTCTACCAGACTTAACTGTTCTTATATTTGGATTCCTATAAAGACCACGTACTTCACTGCTATGTAGCCTTCTCCGTTCACCAGTCTGTTTATCTCTTTGGTCTAAAAATTTTCGTAAAAACGTTACTCAAATACTCGTAATATCCTTTCCTCCCTTAAAGTATGAGCCCATGTTTCGCATCCATATAATATAACTGGGAGAATAACAGTTTTATATATTTTCAGTTTAACGTTTTTTAAAGGAGTTGGGATGACAAGAGTCCCTGTAATGCATAATAGCAGATTTTTTAACTTACTATTTTTTATTCAAGATATTTCATTGTTTGCTATTTATTTCCTTTTTACGTATTTATATATTTATTGATTTTTGTTTTAAAACATGCATAAACATAAACATAAAAATACACACACACACACACACACACACAGACAGACAGACCTAAAGTGGAGATTTAAAATCTCATACCCCGCCGGAAAACGAATATGGGATGCTGGAATCGAAGAAAGGGCCTCAATCAACCATACCACAGCGATGCACAATTGAATAACTTATAATTAGTAAGTGCACATCACTACTGTCAATTTTCATTAACATTAATTGCCAGATCATATAATTTTGTTTAAAAGAGGTTTTAAAATAAAACCAAATGTTCTTTGGCTAAAATGTTAGTTTACGAAATGTATTTAAGCATCAAGAAATTTTCGTCTAGAATATGTTTAATCAAATTCGATATATACCTGTCTCATATAATGTAAATTAATAATTAATCCAAGTAAAATGTAACGTTTCCGTTCAAGAACCCTTGGATAAGAAAAATCACTATCCTGGTAAAATTACCACATGTAGGATGATGATAAATGATGCGATTAGAAGGAAAGGGGTATAAGTGCAAGTTTTTCAGTATTGAGAAAAACAGGTTTAAATTTGAAGTTGTGTAAGAAAATCATAGGTAACTGAAAGTTATAATAACAAACATTCTTCATCTACTCATAACGCATACACTTATATCCCTTTGCCAGTAAATAAAATTATGCTTCAAGAGTGTAATTATGCACCAAACTCGTTTTTTGCTAGAAAATATAACTCACACACCTTTATTTCTAACCGTCTCAAATACAATTATTGTTGGTAATGTACAGCCTTTGAAATAATTGTTGGCGCACAGGTAATTTTCAAGTCCCAGAACGAAGTCACTGCGCATGACCAGAGGTCGATTGTTTGGTTCACAAGTATACAACTATTTGAGAAACTAAAATCCGTTCTATTTCGTTGTATGTGTGGAACATAATTATATAAGTAGTGCGGTAAATGCTGTAAATAAAACAAAGCAAAAAAAAAAAAAACAACGAAAATTAATTCAGATAAGGACGAGAGAGAGGAAAAAAAAAGCATGACAGCGGGATCGAACACGCGACCTCCTGCATGGGAAATAGAAGCTCCCTCCACCAGACCACAACCGCTATCTGCTAGAAACTGTCTGTATGAAACGATGCAATACTCCAGGACTTACGTGTATAATGGAATTATATATTAACTTTCTTAATTTAAATTAATCACATGCATTTTACATTAGTAGTGGAAATAACAATCTTGTTATGCCTTGTGTTTTTTAGACAAAGTAACGAGATTTTAAATCGTTATGCATTTATAGGCCTATATATGAACTGTTTCCTTTAATTAATTGATTAATTGTCCTCTACATATACACATTTATTTATATAACGTACCCTGGTAACATGTAGGCATTATAAAAAATAACGACGTTATTTAAAAAAATCCTGACAAGGATCAAAACTGGGCCTGCGTCGTCGCAAGAAAGCAACTTACCGACTGCTCTATTAAAGCGGGCGATACAAGTACTGCATCGGAAGTAAGCACTAATTTACTATTGATTGGTTTAAGAGATCATTACTTGCTTTCAGTCACCTGATAACTATCTTAACTTAGAAATTCAATTAATATATTAATTTGTTGAAATTGTTTCAATAACGATTGGTATAAATCTATGATTGGCCCCTTATGCCGTCGGATTTGACCTCAAAGGAGACAGAACATGCAACAACTTACTCGTGTGAATCTCTCTTCAAAACTTTTAACTTTCCACCATCAAATGTTGCGCCACATTTTTTTTTTCAAAGGCCGTACATTATGACGAGTTGGACATGACATGCATTATTACACACACAAAATAGAGATTGTATTTTAAATACAGTTCATTAGAAGAATGCAATAATTAAAAACTGGATTTTCAGAGTTTTGTTCTAATGCGCTCATTTAATTAGCTCTCTCTTTCTATCCTAGTTTAACCACACCCTTTGTATGTACGTATACTTCCCCACGCCTAGGTCTCTGCATGACCGTCGGGAGAGGATTTGAAACTCTAGATCACACATATTTTTTTGACCACACAAGGACATGGATAAATCAACTCAATGCAAAGGCCACACATGAGACAACACGAACATTTACGACAAGACACGCCATTCACTCACACATTCATACTGAATAAGGTGAATGTAATAGTGATTATTGTAATGGCCAGATACGGTTTGGGGATCACTGGGTCTTAAAGTTTCTTGACAATTGTCTTAGAGGTATGGAAAAATAAAAATAGAAAAACAAAAAAAACTTCACTCAGGAAACTTGTCCCAATCCGGGATCAAACCCAGGCCCCCTGCACACAAAACAACGAAAATAATTAAGATGATCTTCGTCCGTGAAAGCCTACGTCAATACAGAAAATAATTAACTTCGTTTTTTATACTGGACTGAAGCAAAGACATTTATTAAATGCAATTAAAAAGTATACTCGTGTGGCTAAATTTAGAGCGTTCTTGATTTCCTTATTTTACTAACAAGTTCCCACAAACTTTCGATAACCAAGCGAGTTTGCTTTAAATGTCACCGTTCAATACTAAAATGTATTATGGTTCAAATGTTGAGGCCGACAAACATGACTGCGAAATGTATCCTGATTTCCTCATCGCCAAGGTAATTGTTGGATTGGAATTTCAATTTACCCATCAATAATTTCATGTTAATCATTAAATTTAACTCAGCCAACTTAGAGGTCCTATAGAGAACACATGAGAATTACAAATACTCAGACTTTTGTAGACAGAAATTGACCCGATATAATCTTCGATTGAAATATAATAGTTTATCCGTCCCAGTGGTTTAGCGTCTACAATGTTTGCCTCTGAATACGAGGTATGTAGATTCAAATTCTACCAGGGTCAAGTAATTATTTTCACGGTACAAAAGATTTGCGACTTCCATTGGAACTGAATAAAGTCGTGGATGCCAAATTATATGGCTACTGTTGGTGAAGGAACATGTTATTAGGATAAAATGTATCAATCCTTTCGATCTTCAAAATTATCAAGATGTTACATCCAAGTATTGAGAAGCAAGAAGGAGAATAACTTTGTTGTTAACACCAGAGCATTAGCTACATACGTACGTACATACATACATACATACATACATACATACATACATACATACATACATACATACATACATACATACATACATACATACATACATCCTTTCGAGTCCAGCATTCAATCACGATCCTAAAGAATTATGTTAGATAAAGTATTGCCTATCTACCAACTGACTCTTTGTCTACTCTCGATGGAGAATACAGAAGTAGAATGGACTTTAAAACCCATCAATAAAATAATAATTTAAATTATATTTGAAAAAAAAGTGCATTAATTTCTGTCCTATGCAAAAATCAATATATGGGATCAAACTGATTTAATTTAAAATATAAGAATATACAAATGTCAACATTTATATATAGATAAGAATGTATGTTCGCTTAAATGACGGAATATATGTTCTGTGGGCGAATGGGGAAAACTTCATAAGTGAGCTACATGATATGTATAGGAAGCCAGATATAATAAAAACAGTTGAACCTCGTAGACTGCGATGGGCAGGACATGTGGCACGTATTGGGGATGAAAGAGGTGCATGGAGCTTCTTGTAGGAAAACCAGAGGGAAAACGCCCAGTTCGTAGACCAAGAATGAGGTGGGAGAATAACATTCATGATTTGAGGTAAGTTTATTATACAGGGAATGATTGGAAAACATTAGCTCAGTCTAGGGATATTTGGAGAGCTTATGTCCGCTCAGCCATGAACCTAAGGGTTCGGCAGAGCCAGTGAGTTAATTATAGGCCTACTAACTAACTAGACCCATAACAGAATAAATTAGTAATTCAGGTCATATGTAATTACTAGGAGTATTTTCAAAACAGGAAATAATAACAAACCATTAAGTCATAACAATAATTACTTGAATATGTGAATAACTTTGTTACAGTGGAATTAATGGATATTTAGAATTATGAAAGCTACAACTGGAGTCTAGAAGAAGAATGCTATGTTGTTCCTCATGCACGGAGTGATTGCGGCGTTGAGGGGTGGGGTTATTAGCGCGCCAGAATTTGTAAAGACCGGTATCATCTCACCATGAATAGTAAAAATAGGCAGAATCATTAACAATATTACAGAGACATTGCACACTAATAGTTACAATGAAAATTAAAACCAAACATAATTAACTAAATCTGATCTAAAACCATGTATTTGTACTTTGGGGAACTTGCAACATTTCAAAACATACTAATACAGGAAAGATTCCGAAATTGCTTGAAAAATGCGAAGACCCTACCAGGAGCAGATATCAATTCAGACCATGTCCTACTAATAGGCGAAGTAGATATTTGCCTGAAGAAGATAAGAGGAAGACAGGCAATAAAGAAGTTTGACTTGGAGAAACTCAAAACTGAAGAGGAAAGGAGAAAATTCCAACAAAATTTTCAGGAGAAAGTCTCTACCATGGAAATCTCATATGGCAATACAAAGGAACACTGGAGTAATTTGAAAACCTCTATACAGATAGCTGCAGAGGAAACAATAGGATACAAAGAGAGCAAGAATATTAAGAAACCTTGGGTCACAGAAAAAATGTTGGAGAAGATGGAAGAAAGAAGAAAATGGAAAAATATCAATACAGAAGAAGCCAGGGAACTAAACAACGAACTTAGAAGAGAAACTGACAAGGCAAGGAAAGAATGGATGAAGCAGAAATGTGAAGAACTAGAGAATCTGGAGAGGAAAGAAAAATATGATTTAATGTACCAGGAAGTTAAAGGCTTGGACTATGGAAAGAAGAGCAGGAAAACTATGTGACTGATTGAGGACGAAGATAATGAAGAAATAACAGACAAACAGGGAATTATGAATACATGGGGAAAATATGTAGAAGAGCTATACGAGACAAGAAATCGTCCGGCTAACTTGGATATAGAAAATGAAGAAGACGTATCAGAAGATGAAAAAGGATTTTTAATTCCGAAGGGAAGAAGTTGAACTAGCAATTAAGGAAATGAAAAATGGTAAAGCAATAGGGGTAGATGGAATCACCATTGAATTAGTTAAATGCTTGGGTGAAGGAAAGAAGGAAATTTTGCGTTTATGCAACAATATATATAAAGAAGGTGAATGACCCGAAGAATTGACTGAGACAGTGTTAATACAAAATACCAAAGAAAAACAATGCAAAGAAATGTAAGGAGTTCAGGACTATCAGCTTGATATCACACTCTGCAAAGATTCTCCTGCGAACACTAAATCGACGTTTACGTTCTACGATGGAAAGCGAATTGGAAGAAGAACAGTTTGGCTTCAGGAAGGGAAAGGGTACAAGAGATGCAATTGGATTGATACGAACAATAGGAGAAAGATATATAGAAAAAGATAAAGACGTTTATGCAGTATTTGTTGACCTGGAAAAGGCCTTTGACAGAGTAAATTGGAATAAACTCCTGAAGATCTTGAAGAAATTGGCGTGAACTGGAAGGAGAGGAGGCTCATAAGTAGTCTTTATATGAAACAGCGAATAAAAGTGAAGATAGGAGAAGAAATGTCAGAGGGAAGAGAAATTGGAAGAGAGGTGAGGCAAGGATGTCCTCTATCACCTACCCTTTTCAACATCTACTGGAAGACCTAATGAACAACTGCTTCAGTAATACGGGAGGCGTAAACATGGGAGGAAGAAGAATAAAGTGCATAAGATTTGCTGATGATATGGCTTTGCTAGCAGAAGATGCAATGACATTGAGGAACATGATGATGGAGCTGAATGACAAGTGCGAGGATTATGGGATGAAGATAATATAAATAAGACGAAGGCCATGATTATAGGAAAGAAACAAAGGAAGATAAACATGAAGATTAAAGATGAGGCCATTGAGCAAGTGGAGAGCTTCAAATACTTGGGTTGTAATATCAATAGTAACATGAACTGCGGTCAAGAAGTAAAGCAGAGGATAGCAATGGCGAAAGTAGCTTTCAACAAGAAGAGAAGCATTTTCTGCGGACCTTTGGCAAGAGAAATAAGAACAAGGATAGTGAAGTAATTTGTGTGGAGTGTAGCATTATATGGTGCAGAGACGTGGACATTACGACGCAATGAGGAAAAGCGACTGGAAGCTTTTGAGATGTGGATATGGAGAAGAATGGAACGTATAAACTGGACAGACAAAGTAAGAAATGAAGATGTGCTAGACAGAGTGGGTGAAAGAAGAACAATGCTGGAACTCATAAAGAAGAGGAAAAGAAATTGGATTGGCCACTGGCTAAGAAGAAACTGCCTGCTGAAGGATGCTCTAGAAGGAATGGTCAACGGAAAGAAAGTTAGAGGCAGAAAAAGACATCAGATGATAGACAATATTAAAATAAATGGTTTGTATGGAGATACAAAAAGTAAAGCTGAGTCAAGGAAATAGTGGAGAATGCTGAGTTTGCTGTGAAAGACCTGCTCTTGAGCAGAACACTATGAATGAAATTGTGGCGGTGTAGGTGATGGGGAGGTGATTAGCTGTTATTAAGGTTGAATGCGTTGTTATAACAATAAAGATTCGCAATTTTCAAATTCTGAACTGTCAGAACTACACGGATCCGTTAATTGCACCGTAATAACACTTTTTGAAAATGTGTATAAGTTTCAAATTAAAATAATTTAAATATTCGTAGTTTATATATATATATATATATATATATACACACACACACACACACACACACAACACACACAGTAAAACTTGTTTAATCCGTAACGTGAATAATGCGGAAATCTATCCAATGTGAACAAATGTATTGGTCCTGGCGAAATAATAGTAATTTTACGTTATTTATTTTGTATAAAACGGAATCGGTCCAACGCGAAAACGGAAGTATATTTCTTCACAATTCATGGAAAAAATGTTTATAAGGCGGAAAGATGGAAAGAAAAATAAATTAGTTTCCACTTCATTGAATTCCGGTTAGGCGAAATAACAATAAGGGATGATTTCTGCCGCTGGCTAAAGTAGATTTTCTACCTGTATCTGAAATTTTCTTTCGGCCTCATTGCACACCCGTTATGTGAAATACAGGTTATTTTAACAATAATTTGGCGTGTGACATCTAATAACCAGTGCACTGTAAAATCTTAAATTAGTTTAAGATCTGAGCCCGATAGTGTACTATCTTTTACAGCTAGCGTTCTGAATTTCCGGAATAAAGATGGCTAAATTGTATGTATCATTGTCATTAAACGAAAAAGTGAAAGTGATTGAAAATAAAGAAAAACGAACTCTCAGTACGCGAAATAATGACTAAATTTAAATATGGAAAACCCCAAGTTAATGTGATATTAAAACACAAGAAAAAATAATTCATGAATGGATGAAAGGAGATGATCAAACGAAGAGGAAAGCAAAATAAATAAATAACAGATGAAAAAATCAAGAATCAGTGTGGGATTGTTTCATAAGTGTACGATCAAAAAATCTCCAAATTTCCGGACCAATGCTTCAAAGTCTAGCTCTAACCGTTGCTGCATCCCTAGATAATAACAATTTCAAGGCATCTTCAGGTTGGTTGTGCAGTCTTAAAAGACGACGCAATGTAGTGTGGAGTGAAATCTGCGGGAAATCAAAGGATATGGACGAAAGCATAGTTAGTGAGTGGACACCAAAACTCCATGCTTTAATTTCAGGATATGCGCCTAAGAGACATTTTTAACGCTAACGAAACGGGACTGTTTTTTTGCGCGTTACCGTCGAAATCGCTCGTACATACTATACTTCACTTTTCAACGGCAGCGGAACTGCAATTAATCCAAGGTACATAAAAAAACGTATACGATACGATATAATCTAAGATTGGTTAATATTTTTTTGTTTTTTTTATAATGCAGAACTTTGTCTAATGTGGAAAAAAATTGGTCCCAGGCGATTCCGCTTTGAACAAGTTTTACAACATATATACGAAAATAATGAATGCTTGAGTCGGAATTTGAACCCGAATCTCTAAATTCTACGTTTAGCGCTCTAACGACCTGAGCTACCCAAGTATTCCAACACAAACATACATTTTTCTTATAAATGTAGTATTCTCAATTCACACAAGGTTACTGCTATAAAGTAAATATTCTCTTTAATAATTTGCTTAACTGTAATGTTGGCCACAAGATGTCAGTCTGAACGATTTTTCGCTACCTCTTGTGTGATACTACATATATAAGAAAAATGTATGTTCGTGTTGGAATACTTGGGTAGCTCAGGGCGTTAGAGCGCTAAACGTACAGAGTTTAGAGACTCGGGTTCAAATTCCGACTCAAGCATTCATTTTTCTTTTCATATCATATTTGCCTTCATTGCCAAATGTCAAAAATATAGTAATAACTTTTATATATATACGTATATCCATCGATGTGGTCTCGAGGTAGCGTGCTGCCTTGTCACGCAGCGGGCCCGGGTTCGATCCCCGGCCGGGGCAGTTTTTCTGGGTGAGGTTTTATCGGTGTTTTTCCTCGCCTGTAAGACAAATGTCAGGAAAACTTTAAGGCCCAAACGGTCCCCAAAATCATAAGGCCATCATCATCCTTATCATTATCATCATCATCCTTCATCGTTGTGGAAAGCAACGGGAAGCTACCACACCTACAATTCCCTTGTAAAGCTGCAAGCATAGCATGAAAATGCTATGATTGCAGTGAAGGACCTGCCTTCGGACAGAATTACTATGTTTTATATATGTGTGTGTGTGTTTTGTATTTTTTGTTTGTTTAATGCCACCTGTTTGTCATTCGACATTTCAAGTATTCTTTCCTTGCTTTGGCGTGTTGTAACCCACTTCTGAGGTTGGGGCGCCTGGAAGGCGGAGTTACGCTGCCCCAATGGTATGATGGGTGATGATGTCTTGCAAATATACTGGACCGAATGTTTGTTTTATAAGCTTAGGTAACCCAAAAAATTCACCCCAATACTTTATTTTTTACACAAGCCATATAGGCCCAAGTATTTCAACTATTCTACAACTAGGACTTTTCTGTACACCATCCAAATCATAAAGTAACAAAATCCAATATTTTAAGTTAGCCAAAGTTTTATATATAGACTATATACATAAAACAAAAAACTGCAAACTGAAAGATTTTAATTTTTAGTTTAATCGTTGCATTCTGGTTATATTACAAACCATATGATATTATTTTAAAAAATGCAAGCATGTAATAAAAAGTCTACAATTCCTGGAAATGCTCGAAAAAAACTAATTCAAAATACATAGGCTATAGGAACAAAAAAAAATATTTATTCCTGACGAGGCTCTTCATGAATAGCATTTCTTCCTAGACATCTCACTTACGGCACTGTAACTTAACGTAAATAATGCAAATAAGCACGCCTTCAAATTAGGAGTAACATTTTTTAGCGCGGTAGTGCGTTTTGTCGTACTTACAGCAATGGCGACCATGAATGAAAGTTCAACTTCCTACATTTCGTTTGTGAACTATTTTACATAATCTCGGAAATTAAAAATCACGCTATCGCTCGGCGTTTTAAACATTTCCTAGCTTCTGTAAAAACCACTTCCCAACCTCGCATCGCAATATAGTATTTACTTCTGGGGTCTGTAATTATGTTTACTTTGTTCAAAAGAGTATTGTGATATATCACTGTTACTGGCATTCGTATATCCTGATAGGATTTTTTACAGAACATGTATAATATTTTTAACAGTGTTTGGTTTATATAGGACTATTTATAAACTATAATTTATAAATATTGGCGGCTCCGTGTTCAAACGATCTCCCCTCATCGCTGGGGCCTTGAGATTAAGTCTCCCATTTTCCTCCGCCATAAATTTCACTCCACCATTTCTCCATGCTCATCTCAACCGTTTCATTTCATTCACCCGCCCCTCTTCATAGATATTGATAAATTTGAAATATAATTCCGCAAGGTCCACCGCTGCGCTGTGGTATCGAGGTAGCGTGCGCGCTCGGGACAGGCTCCTGGGTGGTTTTTTTTTCGGTTTTTTTTCTCACCTGTAAGACAAATGTCAACGGTCCCCGAAAATCGTCCGGCCATCATCGTCATTCTTATCATTATCATCATCATCCTTCACCGATGTGGAAAGAAACGGGAAACTATCACACCAATAATTCCCTAGTAAAGCTGCAAAGCATAGCATGAAAATGCTATGATTGCAGTGAAAGATCTGCCCTCGGGCAGAATAACTATGGATGGATGGAATTCTGCAAGTTGAGAATATGTTCCTATTATAACTTATAAGTTACAATTTGCTTCTTTTCTCAGGAGAGAGAAAAACCGACACATTTTCAAAACAAATATTAAAATCAAACGTTTATTTAAAATATGATTTAATAACGAAGTTTAAGTTCTATTTCTAACGTACGTGTATTGAAAGGCAATGAATCAACAATATTTTAATTGTGGAAATCTTCTAGTATCTTGTAAGCACATGTTTCCCTTAACAGAGATTTAGGCGCTCTCCCCCTACAGGGAAGAATTGAACCATACTAATTTAGTTACACTTGTTTTCGTATAGATGTCATTTGAGTGGTCCGTGGTCAGCGTTCCGCCTCATATTGACATTTAGGAAACCAAGATAGTACTAGGACGGGACAATTCGGTAAATTTTGCTTAGAGGCCTTTTCATGTAGGCTTAAGGACCTTTTACGAGCCTGAAAATCTTCAGACTCGGGGCCCACGGCTTAAAGTCCCTCCCGGAGGACTTGCTCCTTGGATTTTTCCGTCCTAAAAAAAAATCCATCGACCCCGCCGGGTTTGAACCCGCAACCCTCGGGACTAGAGACAAGGAGCATAACCACTAGTATTGTGGAAATAAAGAATTAAAAATAGGATTAGTGTTTAACTCTGCATGGCTCTTAATACAATATGAATAGTGCGATGCATTGTGATAATTTAATTACGTTTTCTACTCATGTAGTTTTTAATTACAACAAAAGTTAACTAAATAAATCCAATTATAGACAAACATAAGTACTTATTATGTCACTAAGAAACCTGTTAATATCATGAACAAAAAATGATGTTATAATTTGAAGAAACGCGTTTTTGCCATCCATTAAACGAGTATAGTCGAACTAAATAATCTTATATTGAAAGCAATAGATAACTGTCATTTAAAATTTGACATTAAAGAACACAAAATTTAAAATTATATAACTCCGAATTGTTCGCATTCTAGTAAAAAAAAATATAATTATATACTTTGTAGAATTTTTTTATATATCAATTTCAAATTGCTATGCCGGCGGTAACATTGCTGCCGATATGATTACCTATGCCAGACGAAAAAAGTGCCTTGGTCGAAAGAGTGACGATCTTTCACCGTAAAAATACAACCGTCAAGAAATGCAGACATGTGTTCTACTGGGGTAAAATTTTCCGGAGGTCAAATAGTCCCCCATTCGGTTCTACGGGCGGGGACTACTTCAGGGAACTCATGCCAAAGAATTAAATTAACATTAACACTAATTTGAGGAAAGTAGATTATACAGGGTATCATTAGAAAACATTAGCTCAGGATAGAGATGTATGGAGAGCTTATGTCCGCGCGGTCATGAACCTATGGGTTCGATATTGCTCGTGAGTTAGTTATCAATTTTAAATTATTGATAATAATAACAATAATAATAAGCTAGTATTATTAATAATAATAATAATAATAAGCTAGTAGTAGTAGTAATAATAATAATAATAATAATAATAATAATAATAATAAGCTAGTAATAATAATAATAATATAGTTTTGAGGTTTAGAATCTACAATTATAATTTAAAAAGAGAAAAGTAATTTACACAATACCTGAGTCCAAACTTCGAGATCTATCATGTACGTCACAATGACAACCTTTATATTTTCCTCCCGGATGCTTAATCACATTGTCGAACTGCAATATCCATGCTGTATCCTGACCCCAAACTGAAGGATCAGGTTCAGGGAGCGGGCTGCGAACCCGCGATCCACCGGGCTCAGACACTGGCATTACGATTTTTTTTACATATCACAATATTTTTTTTACCACTAATCACTTTAAAATTTGGATAAACACTTTAACTGTTACAATCACGGAAATACTATTTGTCACTTCAGTTTACTTTCTGACACTGATAGTTCAACACAGATGAAATGGATACAAAAGTATCCCTAAATAATTTTAAAACTTTATTTAAAAAATGTTTAGGCCTAATTCCATTTTTGTTGCAAAAAAATCTCGGTTTTCAATATTTAAGTACTTTTCTTTAGATAAAGGCTTGTGACTGATAATTAATTTTGTATATAGGCCTAACGTTAATATAACTGTCAAATTATCCCTATTTATTTTGTAATGATCTCTACAAGATCACTTGTTTAATTCCTTCGCACTTTTAATATCAAAATTTGTAAATAATTATTTCTAATTAATGATTTGCGATATATACATATTTACTTCAAAAGTGGATATAATAATAAAGTTTTAAATTTATATAGTGTCAATGATAAAAAACATCCAAAATGTCTATTAAAATCTTCTCGAAAAAGACATCTACTGTATTTAAAATGTGTAAAATTGTAAAAGTCGCATATAGGCCTCCATATTTAAAATGACATGATTGTCGTTTGAAGAGCACTGGTTGGAAATGGTTCCATGGTACATTTTATTAATCAATTCAGTTCCCATTCAAAGTTACACATCAATAGTTGAGCACTCGCCTGATTATCACAATTTCAATCTTGTAAAAAAGAGAAGATATGTTCCACTTATGTGCTTTTGAATACTATGCATTTTATAAATATTATAATATGAAAAAGAAAGTATCACTTCTGGCAAATATGCCTATACATAATCAAGAAAATAATGTTTTATAGCAAGTGATCTGGCGTTTGCTTCCTTTAAACTAAGTTTACCAATAAAAATAAGTCTGAATTGGGAACTATTAATTGAATAAGCTCAAAACTTTCATTTAGTTAACATAAAACAAATTAAAATGAAATTACAAGTACTTCACACGAATGCAAGCATCTTCAAAATGAAAGTTGAAGGGCAAACACAATCAATGCTTAGGCACACTTTACATTTGCGTGTTTATGGCGGTCCATATAGCCACGAGGTCGCCATAATAAAGACGCGTATCTTATCTGTCAAGCATCCGCACGCGTCTTACTGAGAGATGTAACCAGCGCACACGGGCGCACGATACTGCCTGCATAGACCATGACAGACGGCCGGTGTATTCCCCCACTCCACCCCCGCCAACAGGCAATTGTCACTGGTGCAATCATGGAGGGGCGCATTTCACCAACTTTGCTTCGCATTTTTTTTTATTATATTTTGCGCAAGCGTGTTCAATTTCCATTACTGCAGAATCCCACTTTGTTCCAACTAGACTAAAATCCGTACCGAAAATCAACACTATGAACTTTAGTTGGCCTTTTATTAAAAATGATAACACTAAGTGCATTAATTCTTACAAAATCCATCCTTAAATGTAATAATAAACAACTTTTCTATCCCTTTATGTCAACTTTGAGTACCCTTATGTATGGTTTTCCTGGATTGCTTTTACTATTTTCTAAAAAGTTTTTGAATTTTAATAGCACTCTTCATTTGGGGGCTCTTCATATATATATATATATATATATATATATATATATAAATTCCTAAATATAAAATAATTTATTGATATTTAATAATACAAAATAAAAAAAATCTGTGAACATAGAAAAAATTAAATATTTATAATCTGTTAAAAGACCCTGACTCAGTTATGCATCTGTCCGAAATAAATCCAAATCAACTTGTTAAAACTACAATGATGAATATAAACTAACTCATTGGCGCTACCGAACGTTCCTGGAAGCAAGAACATTACCTCTGCATAATCTCTATCCTGAGCTAATGTTCTACAATCATTTCTTGTATAAATCACCTCTCTCAAATCAAGGTTAATTTTATTCTCCCACCTCATTATTGGCCTACCTACTGGATGATTTGTCTCAGGATTTCTTGGAAGAAGTTTACATGAACCACCGAAATGAATATTTGGAAAAACTGTTAAAAATACTAGACTGGATCATTTCACGAATAACATTAAAGATCAGTGTGAAGTTTAAGGTATTTGGGGGCTGGAACATCATAAAAACATGACAGAATGCAAGGAGAGAGGATAGTGAACATCCTAAGAGCCGAATGTCTAAAAGTGATGAGAAGTGAAAAGAGACACATAAAAGATTACTCTTCTTGACTTGAATAAACAGACTTGGCAGCCTATACTGAAGAAAAACATGGATACGGTGTATTATTTATTTCCTTTTATTATTATAATATATATAGGCGTATATTATCAAATACGTTTATTGCAATCGTCATGAGACTTTTTTATTGGAATAAGAAATATGAATAATGATACAATTATTCATGATAATTAATAACCTGAATTTTCTTTATGACTTTAGAAAACCCAAGAACCCCCTTTCACTATCCGAAGTCAGGTTATCAGATTCACGAATTTGAACCACTGGATGTTTCTATATGAGTCTCAAACACAATCGGCTGAGTCTAAGCCAAACCATTTGATAGGCCTAAATGGTGCATTGTTATTCAATGGTCTCGTAACACCGTTGATTTATTTTCTCCATATGACGAAACTTCCTAGTGCTGCAGTCTTCTCCTATTACATACAACTTAGATATTATTGGGATGTACATTTCAACAAATTTATTTTGAGTTCGCTACAGGTGCTAATAACAAATTATAAATCACTCATATTTTTTTATTAATTTGATGTTGATACATAGTGTTTCTTTAACAGATGTTTAATGAGTAACCTCACCAATCTGGTTTAAAATATATATTGGCAAAAAGGAGAAAGTTATCTATGTATTTAACAAGTCAACATGATTAGGACTGCTTATGGATAGATCTATCGCCGGTAGACTCGAGGAACACAATAAGATCCCTGACAGATTTTCACCATACTTTCTTTAGGAGAGAGTTAATAAAACGTTGGGCTCATGTCAAAGAGATACAGTAATTTATGTATCATAGTTGTTCGTATAGATGGATTTCCTACAAAAAAAAAAGGTCTCAAACTTTAATAGTGTGATTTTTGTTTTATTTACGTGTAAACGTGTCTGATAAACGTTTAAAAATGTGTTAATGATGCATGTTCTCATTCAGTACTGCGGACAATTCTTCAGAATTAAATATGGAAAAGAGTTCAGCAGTGATTTAAACATTCCAACTTGCTCTAAAATGTTTATTTCTAAGATAAATAGGAAAAAAGTTAATAAATCACATTCAACTATTAATACGTTGATGAGAAAAATAATTTAAATACGATGGCTGAACAAAAAATATCGAGACGGCACAAGAAAACATAAATGAGAGATTTGAACGAATGGCTGTAAATTAAGTTAAACACAATCCGAAAATAATGTGTTTATAAATTCCCCGAAAGTGTAAATAACTGGAAGAGAGGTATCCGGCCAGATAATTTGAGTATTGTGTAAAAATTGTTACCACAGAATAATAGCAAAGATTATACATTTTATAAATAATAAGAATGTGCTGCCAAACTTTCTTTAGCTAAAGAGTAGGTATGTAAATAAAATTTACGACTTTCGGATCAAATCATTGGTCGGACGAGACGAAAATTAATGCAGGCTATTCGGTTCTGACAGGCGAACACAGACAACTATTCCATAAATACTTTCCCAACAATTAAATATGGGGAGGTTCCATTATATTTTGGGGGTGTATGTCTGTTGCATTTCATTGATGGGATTATGAAAAAAAAATCGAATTACAACACGATTTTGAACCATTATGCGAAACGAAGAACTAAGAAAATGAGGATGCAAGCAAATTACATTTACCACAACCCACATCAACGAAAATTGCCTGATTTGGAACGTCAATCAAAGACTACTATTAAATTAACCATCTAAATCCGATAGAGCATCTGTGGTCGATTTTGAAAGAAAAAATCCGAAAGGAGAATATGACGTCGAAAGAGGACCTTGTAAGTCATTCTGAGAGAATTCGAAAGAAATTGCCCTTTTTTATACAAAAAGTTAATTAATTCATTAAATCCGATGTGAAGCAATTAAAATCAAAGCTGCTGGATTCTCAATTATGTATTCAATTATATTGTTTACAGAATAGTATTTATTTACTTTTAAGTGTACATATAAAACATTGGAAAATATTGGTTATGTTTTTGTTATATTTATACATTGTTTAGGCATATATGTTCATACCCAGTGTGGAAAGCAACGGGAAGCTACCACACCTATAATTCCCTAATAAAGCTGCAAAGAATAGCATGAAATTGCTTTGATTGCAGTGAAAGACCTGCCCTCAGGCAGAATTACTATGGATGGATGGATATGTTTATACAAGTCACTCTATAATTATATGTGTACAACATTAGATAGAAGAAACTGAATACAAACACTGATATATATATATAAATCCTTATGTACGATTTTATCTGTAAACTTGGCCTGTACGTACAAGAGTGTTAGATACTACATAAATGAAAGATTAAGGGATGTGTAAATACTGACACCATAATTAAAGATCTTCAAAAATACAAAACACATATCTTAAAAAATTTCCTCACCCCTCTTGGCAAACAATTGACATCGAGCAGAAATACGCACTGAAGATAAACTATCCACAACCCCATGGGATACAGTAGGCTATTTTACCTAACCTTTAGCACGTGTCAAAATTCAAGAATTGGCCATCTTAGTCCATAATAAAGCACTTAGCCTACTTATTTTCATAAACAATGCTTACATGTAAACTTAGCATTTACTTACAATATCAACCGATATGTACTCTATGAGCTAATCTGAAACTACATTCCACAGTTGTATCGCGCATGAAGTTTCGTAATATAATTTTTATCTTGGTTTTAGCTGCTGCCCGAGTTTTGAACCCATTGTCAACTCACGTTGGGTCTTCAAACACCAAATATGATTTAAAAGTCGGCTAAATAAAATCATTCATCTGGAAGCTAGCATTTCTAATTATAAGTATAATATTTTTCAATATTATATTGGCTTAAACATATTTGCATTTGTGTATATATATAGTATATATATATATCTTAATATATAAAAATTTCATGTCACGTTGTTTGTCCGCGATGGAATCCTAAACTACTGAACCGATTTTAATAAAATTTTGCACACTTTGTGCAGTTTGATCCAACTTGAGAATTAAGGAAGTTTATAACTAAATTTATAGTCGCATTATCGGAACAGGCAACTCTTGCCTAAACCAGGAAGTGAAGAAGAAGAAGAAGAAGAAGATTATTTTTTATTGCAAATTATTTGTTTATTATTTAACAAAGAGTTATAATTATCTGTGAGTTCCATACGATTCTAACAGATGGCGGTGTAAGGTAATTTGGTAAAGTAATTGGTTTATTATTTAACAAAGGGAGATCTATATGGCTGTGCTTTTTGTTGCAACCGCGAATTTCAATTGAATTACAAATATTGATTATTTCATAATTTAAGTGTGTTCAGTGTTTATTTTATTTTTAATATTATTCATTTCGTGTAATATTAGTTTTAAGTAATCTGGCTGAAAGACAGCAACTTAATTAAAATTTTTAACGTATATCTTAGCCACAGCAACGCGTGGCCGGGACTTCTTATATATATATATATATATATATAGTCCACCGCTGTGGTCTCGAGGTAGCGTGTTGCCTTGTCACGCAGCGGGCCCGCGTTCAATTCCTGGTCGGGACAGGCTCCTGGATGAGGTTTTTTCCTCAACTGTAAGACAAATCTCAGGAAGCTTAGGACCCAACGGTCCCCGAAATTCATCCGGCCATCATCACCCTTATCATTATCATCCTTCACCGGTGTGCAAAGCAACCGGAAGCTACCACACCTATAATTCCCTAGGAAAGCTGCAAAGTATAGCATGAAAATGCTATGACTGCAGTGAAAGACCTGCACCGGGCAAAATTACTATGGATGGGTGGATATATATATATACTTTATAGTTTTCGTTAGTTATGGCATAACGAAATATCTTTGCACATTTATGTTATTTTGAATGGTTAGGCCTAATACTTATTGATACTCCTCCATGGCACGACAGACTTGAAGGTCCTTGACTTACCACATGGCTGCTGGCCTAACATTCACATGTGTTAATCACAGAGGTAGACGATCATCCAGCCAGTAAAGGGGTGGCATGTAGTCAGCATATCGGATCCCCAGCTGTTGTCTTATTTTAGATGAGAAGAATATATCTGGTGGTCTTACGTTTACAGGTAAATATAAATAATAGAAATTTCTTGCATTACTTTCACTAGAAATGATGGTAAATGTTCTTGAATTTAAATATAAAATGAGTTAAACATGCGGAGATGGAAAAGTGATGTTCGTGTATAACAGATTCCACGACTTTTCTACTCTGGGGGATTAACTTCCGTCATTTCCCCACTCTTCCCCTCGTGAAAATATAATACTTTACCTCGTCATCCAACTTCTCGTTAATATGATATTTAAATTTAATACAGAGTTCGAACAAACAAAACACAAACCATTATTATCCTTGACGGAACTTTGAATCTCAATATTCAAAGGCCACAAAAATATAAAATAACGTCGTTTAAATTTAATGATTCGCTATCTCCTAATGGATTGTATATTACTCCATGATGTACACTTACCAACAAAATAATGCGTCAACTACGGTTGATGAAAACATTTTCTCGCGCTGTTAAAAAGGTAACATTCTAAAATCAGCAATTGCTGTGATTACCAAACTTGAATATAACAGCAGTTATTGTTGCTATATTCTTACGTCAGATCATTCATTACGTAGTCCGAGTTAGAGAAACTCGGCACCCAGGACATCTCGTGTTTGATCTCGGATGGAATAATTTTTTATATGATGTTTGTTATTTACACGGTCGCCTATTTAAAAAAATAACATAACCAACTCACTATCGAACCCGTAGGTTCATGGTCGCACGGACACAAGATCTCCACACATCCTATCATGAGCTAATTTTTCCAATCATTCCCTCAAATAATGGTTAATGTTATTCTTCCTCATTATTGGTCTACCAACCGGATGTTTTCCCTCTGGTTTTCCTGCAACAAAATTCAATGCCACTCTTTCATTCCCCATTCATGCCACAAGTCATGCACATCGCAGTCTACGAGACTCAACTGTTCTTATTATATCTGGTTTCCTATAAAAATCATGCACCTCACTGTTATGCAGCCTTTTCCATTAACCTGTCTGTTCATCTCTCTTTGGTCTAAAATTTTTCCAAAGAACTTTAATTCTCAAATACTCGAAATCTTTTCCCCTCCTTTAAAGTAAGAGTATGTTTCTAATCTATATAATATAGCCTAACTGGGAGAATAGCAGTTTTAAATATTTTCAGTTTAAGCTTTTTTTAGAGAAATTGGGACGGCAAGAGTCCCAATACTTACTTACTCACTGGCACTATTGAACCCGTATGTTCATGGTCGCACGGACATGAACTCTCCATACCTCCCTATCCTGAGCTAAAGTTTTCCAATCATTCCCTGTATAATGTACTTCCCTCAAATCATAGTCAATGTTATTCTCCCACCTCATTCTTGGTCTACCAACTGGGCGTTTTCCCTCTGGTTTTCCTACAAGAAGCTTCCATGCACGCTTTCATTCCCCACACGTGCCACATGTCCTGCCCATCGCAGTCTACGAAACTTAACTGTTTTTATTATATTTGGCTTCCTATAAAGACCATGTAGCTCACTGTTGTGTAGTCTTCTCCATTCACCTGTCTGTTCATCTCACTTTGGTCCAATAATTTTCCTTTGTACTTTAATCTCAAATACTCGTAATCTCCTTTCCTCCCTTAAAGTAAGAGTCTATGTTTCGCATCCATTTAATATAACTGGTAGAATAACAGTTTTATATATTTTCAGGGTTAACGTTTTTTGAAAGGAGTTGGGACATCAAAAGTCTCTGTAATGCATAATAGCACGCATTTCCAGAATTGAGTCTATGTTTAATTTCTTTGTGCATCTCATTCCTATTTGTGATTGTTCCTAGGTATTTTTAATTTCAGCCACTTCCTCAAAATTTCCCTCATTTGTCATTAGCTGTCCATTTCCATTATAATATAATGTATTTCTACGTGTGACCACATAATATTTAGTTTTATTGATATTTACTTCCAGTAATAATTTCTTAGTGTTAATCAATAGTGTGTGTGTGTGTGTGTGTGTGTGTGTGTTGTCCTTTAGTATCTCCTCGCTATCGCCCAATAGTACATCATCAGCATAAACTAACAGCCTATTAATATCATTGAGTTGTAGGCCTTCTTCATCCTCTAGAGATTTGATGGCTGCTCTAGTACAAAATTAAATATTAGAGGAGATAGTGCATCTCCTTGCTTCAACCCATTCTGGATTTCAAAAGTGTCCGAAACCTGTTTGCCTACACGCACCCTACTCTTTGTGCCATTTAGATACATTCGTATAACTAACTTTTTAGGAATTCCGAACTCCAGCAGGATACTATATAAATTCTCCCTCTTAATTGAATCGTATGCTCTTTTGAAGTCTACGTACAGTTGATGTACAGTACCATTATATTCCCATTTATTTTCTAAAATCTGTCTTATACTAAAAATCGGATTTGTTGTAGACCTGTTTCTTCTAAATTCACATTGATGATCTCCTAGAATATCACCAATATAGGGAGTAAGTCTGCTTACTAAGTTACCAAGGAAGTATCTAAAATAACTTATTTACATTGGGTACTTTACATTTTGAAATAAAACATGATTAATAATAAAGTCCATAATGCAGGAACTGCGTAAACTATGCGAATTTCTCAGCACATCTAACTCACTGTCCGATTTCGCTGGTTTACTGAATATGTATATTTATTTTGTTACATCGCACAATCTCAACTTCACTTATATGTGTCGGACTGAAAAAAAAAAAAAAAGAAAAAAAACTTCCTATCATAACTTTAGTCGTCACTTTTGAATATTGTTGTACAATTTTACAAAATTTTAAATAATTTCTATTAATTAATTTTTCTACATTGCCAACTTAACGATTAATTATATTGTATTATATAGACACATTGCGAGGAAGCAAATAAGGTGGCTAGTAGAGCGATTTTTTAATTTCGGTATTCAGGTGAACCCCCACTTCTAATGAAAGAATTTCAGTGATTTTTGGAGAATATCTTCGTTTTATTTTAATAACATATCCTGAATTTTGTTCCGAAACATCGAAAATTGCGATAGCTAGAGCGATTTTAAATTTTCGTTTCGGGTGAACTCCTACACCTAATGGTCCGATTTTTCTGGTTAACGAACTCGATCTACTGTTTTAATTGATCGCTATATGCCAAGTTTGGTTTAATAAAACAAAAATTGCGACCACTAGAGCGTTAACTGACATATGCATATATACATTTTATTTCATGGTTATTTTTGTTGTCTAATAGATGGAAACAACTTCAATAGCTAAATTCCTTCTAAATTCGCTAAACACTGAGAAACACAAGAATAGAGTTGCTGATAAATACTACCGTAAGTATCTGTAGTATACAGCACATCACTGAACTGAAGACACAACATTTAATTATATATATTAATCCCATATAACTGGTAGTTTAAAAAAAAAAGTTTTTATTAGAAACAACAAAAATAATAAAATGAATTATGGCATCCCAATATAAAATAATTTAGTAACTAAGTATAAAAATCCAACACCAGGGAGTTTTCAATTCTTCACAATAGGGATTCTCACGATTATTCGGAGTTACCTCCCAATAGGAGAAAAGATATCCCGAAACATGTTCTAAAGAAGTTTTTGTGTAGTGTATTTCCAGATACTAGAATATGTTAAAAAATTCTTTATATCATTAAAGAAATATTGAAGTTAACTGTCCAGCAGAATATATTTCAAATTAAGAATTCAAATCAGGTGTAACTAACAAAATATTTCCTAATATATTTGCATTGTATAAATTAATGAGTAAAAGTTTTTAAAAGTATTAGACAATCCTTATTGTTTCATAACTCAATCTAGTCACTTACCAGAAAAAATTTATGGCGAAAACGAACACTTACCTGAAACAAAAGAAACAACAATTTGAAATAATAATAATAACAATAATAATAATAATAATAATATTTTTTCAAAATTAATCCTACCTAGTAGATTTTTTCTGAATACAAGGCGCCTCAAAATTTTGACCACCCTTCCTTTAAGGACACCGGGTAATAATTTCCTTGTATTCTCAGTGAGTAGGGAAGTAATTTTCACTGCTTCCAGTTAAAATTATTCGATAATTATGTCACTGACAAAAAGGCCTTTTTTAACATAATCAGACATTGTTAAACTCGCTACATATTTCTTTATGAGCAATTAATATATAAGCCTATGTAATTGGGGTGCAGAAAAATATGTTTTACCTTTTAATACACATTTTTCTTTGGAACTGTAGAAGATTTTTTTTTGCACAGATAATATACTTTAACTTCACAGAGGTCTATGAAAATGCAATTATTTCTGGCATGCAAAGTTCTCGACTTCATATATATATATATATATATATATATATATATATACGCATTGTTTTACAAAAACGTTTCAAAATTTTTAAAATTCAGATATTAACACAAGCAAACCTTAATATTGTCAAATTATGCATGGACTAAAATATTCTTGAAATAATTAGACAAGCAACTTAAAAAAAAGTGAAACAGAAAAGTTGCTGTGTCTGCTGGTTAACCATAGTGTCACTATGTTAAAGTGATTGTTTAATTAATGACATATTTTTTATTTATCTTAACTTGAAGCAAAACATTTTTAATTGAATTTTATATTTTTTCACAAAAATACAAGTAGGGCTAAGTTGCTAACCGGTGTCCTCTACAAAAACTCACTAAAAATTATAAAAATGATTGAGTTCTAGATAACCATATTACTTAATACTTCTATGGACAGCAGGTTTGTTATTTTTATGAAGAAACAAGTTGCAGTAAAGGACGGTAAATTAGAGAGAGAGAAAAAAAAGAGTACTATTATTATTAATTGAAATCCGTGTTATGAGCAGCTCAGTAAACTAGAAAATGTTACTGACTGAACTAAACAAAAATACAGTTTCATTTTTCTAATAGATGTTTAATTATAAAATGCTTCAAACATATGACGTCCTTAAGCGCTAATTAACTAATTACTCGATTTCAGGATAAAAATCCCTGGTTTAAATTATGGGACAATCCATATCAAATCGGACAGCAAAAAATCTTGCAATTTATTTTTTTAATTTTATGTATCCCTAAATATAGCGAATGCATTTATAAACGTATTAATGTAGAAATTTAATTTTTATCATTTATAGGTTCGTAGTTATGATGATCTAAAATTATCGTAAATATGATAAACTAAAACGTTTACTAACTAATATTTCTGAAACAGTAAACAGCAAAAATTTGTTTCAAACATATTTATATAGGTGATATCATGTAGTTTAAGGGTGTTATTTTTATAATTAGGATATTTTTATTTTCGGTGTCAATTTTCTGTTTTATGGCGGTTTACTGCAGTACATATCAAAAAATGAAAACGGAAAAAATACAGGATACTACTCACGTAATAAGGATTAATTTCCAGCAATTACCTTTTTGGAGAGTTGAATAGTTCAGACAATATAATTTTTTTTATTCTATTTTCGTAAAGAAACTCGCGGGTCCACGGCGCAGCAGATTCATTTCACGACCAAGGTCGCGCGCGTACTTTATTGAAAGAGCTTAATTAGTGACTTTTTCAACTGCCATTAAATCGGATAGATTATTATATGTTCTGCTTAATGGAAGAGTAGGCCTACCGTAAATTTATAAAAGTGGCGATATTTTAATTCTTTTTTTTTCTCCTGGCGCGACAGGCCTACAAGGCCCTTAGCCTACCAGCCGGCTGCTGGCCTCACATCCACATGTGTGAATCACAGAGGTAGATGATCAGCAGCCAGTGTAGGGGTGACATGTGGTTAGCATGTCGAGTCCCCCAGCCGTTATAGCTGGTTTCCTCAACCTGGAGCCGCTACTTATTGTAGCTACCCAATTGCCTCACGATGCTGGGTGGGCACCGGTCCCATACTGGCCGAAATACCATGAGAAAATTTCTTCCCCCATGGAGACTCGAACCAGCGCAAGTTCCGTAGCTCTGCGCCAAGGCTTCCTACCTTAACCGCTCGGCTACGGCGCGGGACATTTTAATTCTTACGCAGTATATATTTATTTATCAAATTTTATTGCTGAAGTGAGAAGTAAAGAGCTCTGTTACTTACGTTTACCGTGAATTATTAAACAAATTATTTATAACTAACTCACTCACTGGCTCTGTGGAACCTGTAGGTTCATTGCAGCGCGGACATAAGCTCTCCATACATCCCATCTCGAGCTAACGTTTTCCAATTATCTCCTGTGTAATCTACTTCCCTCAAATCATGTATAATGTTATTCTCCCACCTCATTCTTAGTCTTCCAACTGGGCGTTTTCCTCCGGTTTTCCTACCAGAAATTTCCAAGCACCTCTTTCATCCTCCATACGTGCCACATATCCTGCCCACCGCAGCCTACGAGACTTAACTGTTTTTATTATATCTGGCTTCCTATACAGATCATGTAGCTCACTATTATGTAGTTTTCTCCATTCACCTGTCTGTTCATCTCTTTTTGATCCAAAAATTTCCCTAAGAACTTTATTCTCAAATACTCGTAATCTTCTGTCCTTTTTTTAAAACAAATTATTTATTTTGTTACAAATTTTTCATTACAGTTTAAATGTAATATTATATAATAAAAACTATTTCGTCATTAATTGAATAAAATGGTATAAATTTTTATTATGTTATAATTACTAATTTCAGTCTTAAAATAACTTTTTATTCAGTGTATTGTATTGTACCATGATAACTTTGACGAAATAGTATTGTTATAAGATATCACTTCCAAATAAAACCGAATGTTTTAATACTCGTACCACTTCCTACCAAACGATAATAATGCAATGTCAGCAATTCTTCCTTAAACATCTGTTTTACATCAACAATTCTCAAGTTCAGATTACATAATCGACAGTTGATTTATACATCCGTGTGTTTTGTTTAATGCATCTCGTCATTTTAAGTGTCACAGTCAAATTAAAAATAATATCTATTTGTTTTTAACTAACAAGTTGGCAGATCTACAAAGACTGAATGGTGAGTGAGAAGTTAAATATAATTTAGTTATACATTATCTTAGTATTACAATAGTTATTAAACAGTATTGTGTGTTAATATATAATTTTACAATTTCTTAAATGTTTCTGGAATGAGAGAATAATCGTAGAGATATACATTTTGTCTTATAAAAGGAGAATAATGAGAAGTTTAGACATTAAATTAAATACTTATAATAATTTAGCTGAATAATAAAAGATAATATTATCGTGCATGTTAATATCATCTTAGATATGTCATGAGTAGGGGATGCAAGATCAACTGATACCAATCCAATAAAATACTGTATATTTATTACCTATAAATATTTTTTTTTTTTTTTTTTTTTGTTGCTGTAAACAGCATGAAAAATTGTTATAAATTATTATCGATAGCTTAACATTACTTGCAATATTCAACATCAGACATTGGTGTAGGGTACAAGTACAAAATATTACAACACATTACAAAACTACTCTCTAGAAAATATTTTTAATAGGCCCACCAGCTTGAATCCGTAGGTGCTTAGTAATTTAAATTAAACTATACATTAGACAAAATCAGCACAAAATTAACCGCCTACTGAATATTTCAATAAAGACTTAAATTTAATGACGTTTATTATGTAGCAATTTATTTCAAGGGCGAGGTTCTCCTACGTACCATAAATTTACGATACGGGACTCACGGATTTCCTTCCTTCTGGAGAAAGCTACATTCAGAATTGTTACGCCTTTAAAATGCCATTGATTCCTATCGAGTTTGAACCCGCGAACCTCGGAATCGGAGGCGTGCAGAGTAACCACTATTCCACGATGATGATGATGTAATAATTGTAATAATGATAATAAAAATAATGTAATGATGATAATAATAAAAAAAATATTTGTAAGTGCGCAAAGGACTATTACCAAGTAGCTCCGTCATTGTTTGTACGAGCGAGCGATCTCCACTCACGCGAAAGGTATTGCGGGCAGTCTACACATAGGGGATTTACCACCTCAACCCTAGTGGCAGAAGAGACCTCGGAAGACCCTTCAACCGATGGAGGGATCAGTTTTTGTAGTCGCAGAACGGGCATCATCGCCCAATGCTGCGTTCGGAAGAAGAAGAAGAAGAAGATAATTATTTTTGGTAGTTTCCTTTCAAGACTCCACTTTAATACTAATTACAAAAAATTAACTGGTGTTCAGGTAATAATGTGGCACTTTTTGATTTTATAACATTTTTGGTGAGGAAGGTTAATTGCATATTAATTGCATTTACGCCCTTCAGAAAAACGTAAATATTAACATACTAATTTTCAAGCGATAGAGCATAAAATCATCTTTTCAAGTTGAGGGAATAGCCATACTTCGAGAAATGTATTTTATAAAAGAGACTATTTAAAACAATACGATAAATTGACAGCTCTATTACTCTTTAATTACACCAAGCGAAGACTTGAAATTCGGTTCAGATATTCAGTATATCATAAAGTTTCACTGTAAAAAAAATGGTAAACTTTTAAAGATGTGAGTTCAATTTTCACAATTTTTTTGCCGATTTCGTATGGAATGTCCCTTATACGTAATATGAGTGAATTAAAAAAAGATCCATACCCCGACCACACGTTGACTCGAATTTATTATTTTTAAAATACAGTATGAAGTTCAGAACTGCATGAATTTGGTCCAGCATAGGGGAAAAGTCTACATTGGGGGATGAAAGAAAATTAAAAATGTATCAGTTTAGTAGACATCTGGCGTCACAGAGGGGCACGTGCAGAGATTGTCTTCTCTTTCCAAGCACAGCTTTTCACAATATGGTGAAGGATACAGAAGGAAGATTTTTTTCCCCATGAACCATAGAAAATGTATTGTACAAAATCCATACTTCCTTACCTGTATGTCAAACTTTGGAGATAAGTAAACTATAACTAAACTGTATCTTTTACTGTTTCACACTTCTAAATAATAGAGCTTTCCATGGAGAGTCTATTTCATTTCGACAAAAAAGTGAACCTATTTGGTATTTTCCCTGTACCTTTCACGAACTCGATCTTTGACTTCATTTTGAAATCAATTTACTTAACTTGAGCAAGACGAGCCTCAAGCGCTAATGGTCAGAGCTTCTGACTACAGTCCATGGTGTCCAGCGATCGATTCCCGGTCAGACCACAGAAATTGTTTCTTAAAGGGAATTATTCCCGTGGCCTCCCATGGTCTGGATTTAGGTTAAGTTTAAGTTCATGGATTCTCCTGGCGTTTCATTATCATTCATTACCTATCATATCATCGGGGTAATGTAATGTAATTCCGCGGAGAGATCAGATGTGTCATAAAGACAAACTGGTGACACAAAAAAATAATTAAGCAAATAAAAGTCATTGAGTCAAAAAAATAATGCGCATATCAAAACGAACTTTCATCTAGTGTCACAGCAAAGCGAGTAGTCTAAGCATACAATATTAGGCGACACTTCCATTGCAATAATATTCTTGTGTATTTTCAAGAAGCGAAGTTCGCGGGAACGATTCAGACCAAGGTCCATGAAAATCTTCAGTTGAAAAAAATTGATGTTAGCGACTTCTCTCGGAAGGGAAAAAAAATTGCCGATCCCGTTTTCATAAACATGTATGGTAGCCAACCATAACTGTACTCAACATTTTCAAAAGCCTTTATTAAAGATTGTTTTTTAAATTCTGGTGTCGTATAATCTCTTTTGTCCATTGTAGCCACTGTAGTTGTTTTAGGGAAATCATCGTTACCTCGGACACTGCAGACTCGGATTTGATTACACTCAGAAAAAAGTTTTCTGAGTGAGATTTTCTCGGCGTTTATCTCCACAAGTATGACTATGGCAGGATACTTTAAGGCCGCTAATACGATCTACCATTGCCTACGTCATTACTCAATAATAATGGCCATAGTAATGCACCACATATTATTTGCCTTGGTTTGCTAGTGTTGTCTCTCGGATGTGGCTCCGGCATTGAGTTTATAACTCATCCACATAGGTTCTCCATGGTCTTGTGTGGTGAGAAAAGTACGTACGTGAACCAAAAGTTATAAAGTCTCTGCCAACAATTCGTGTCATTACACTTCCCTGGATGCGAATGACACTTGAAAGTACCTACTAAAGGAGTCAAACTAAGAAAGATTCCCTTTATTTAATCCTTCGTAAATCAAAATAAAAATCCAGACTAATAGTGTAATATTAATTTTGTACTAACACGTATCGGCCGCGGTGGACTAGTGGTTATGTTCCTTGCCTCTGGTCCCAAGGGTCGCGGGTTCAAACCCGGCCGGAGTCGATGGATTTTTTAGGACGGAAAAATCCAAGGAGCAAGTCCTCCGGGAGGGACTTTAAGCCGTGGGTCCCGAGTCTGAACATTTTCAGGCTCGTAAAAAATCCTTAAGCCTGAATGAAAAGGCCTCTAAGCAAAATTTACCGAATTTTCCCGTCCTAGTACTACCTTGGTTTCCTAGATGTCAGTATGAGGCGGAACGCTGACCACGTACCACTCAAAATGGCATCTATACGAAAACTAAATTGGTATGGTTCAAATTCTTCCTTGTAGGGGGAGAGCGCTTAAATCTCTGGAAAGGGAAAACATAGGCTTACAATACAATACAAATACAAACACCACGTATATCATGCAGAAATTGAAATCGTATCACATAAATATCACTGCCAGATTACTTGTATATTTTCTAGTTCATAAAATTAAACTGGATAACAACTTTAACAAAGCTGTAATCTGAAATAGGGATTAAGTTAGTATTTTCACAAGCTGGCCGAAAACTGATTTATATTCTAAAATTGCATGTTTAATACTTAAAAACCCTTCAACTAAAATATAACGTTCAATGTTAAATTCCAAAGTCCCAGACTTGTGTGTAAAAAAAATCGAAGTCGTGAGACGTGAATAACAAAATAGTAGTTTGCTTCGATTAAAAACTGGCCCTATTTCGTTGTGTCGTGCCAGGAAAATAATTTAGCGCGAGTAAGAAGTCCAATAAATGATGCAAATAAAACAAATCAAACGAGATAAACATTAACCCAGAATAGGATGTATGAAGAGCATATGCCTGCGCCTCCGGGTTCGATAGTCGATAGTCCCAGTGAGTTAGTTACCATAAATTAATCAGATGGATTTTGCATTTCTTTAATTACACGACAGGCCTAGGAAGTCCTGGCCAATCTGGCAGCACCATATCCACATGTGTTAAACACAAAGGTGACGATCATCTAGCCAGTAGGCCTGTAGGAGTGACAATGTGGTCAGCATATCGAGTCTCCTACTATAGTCCATAGACGAAGTGTATAAAAGCAGTAGGTATTTCATACTCAGCACATTATATATCATGAGGTATTGTACTATAACTTACCTTCATTTAGACGCTGAGCGGGCGTGTTAGTTCCGAGTCTGATTGACACATTTCAAAATTGTAATCATCACCCTTACCTCACAGTGAACTATGAAACATTACAATATAAAGTAACTAAACTGAATAAGAAAAGCAAATTTAATTACCGCAAAACATAAAAATATGAAACATAAAATTGAATACGTCTACAGATGTGAGTGACATCATGACTGGTCCTATATTCTCACGTAGTAAGCCATTGTATCGCTTGCAATTCCCCCCCCCCTTCGTCCATTGCTTTTATTCTTCTCGTCTATGAACTATAGTTATAACTGGTTTTATAAACCTAGAGCCACTACTTATTATAGCTACCGAAATTCATCGTGATGGTGGGTATGCACCGGTCCCATACTGGCCGAAATCCCATGAGAAAATGTCTTCCCCCATGGCTACTTGAACCAGCGCAACTTCGTATATCTGCACCAAGGCATGTTGCCTTAAAACACTCGGCCGTTCTGTTGTATTAGTCGCAAAAATAAATCACCTTACCATACCCTGAGTTTTATAATGGGATGTTACAATCATTATTTTCTATATTATGAAACGTATTCCCTTTAATTAATGTATGTTTACTCGTCATACCGTTGATTTATTTGTTTTACTCATCAATGCTGAGCCAAGCACAAGTGTTGAGTATAAGTTTTTGCTCTTTGTAAAACAAATTATCCATGATTTATAACATGTATATTCTATGAAAATTGTAGACGTTATAAAAAAATTCTACCTGACCAGGATCGAACCTGGCGTCACGACTTCTAAAGATACTTTATTGACTGATCCAATGAAGCGAACGATATTACACGAAGAGAGGCTTAATGCCGCCGCCCAATTTGAATTTAACGGAGAAAGCACACAAAACAATTTACTGGTTCGAGTCACTCTACAAAACAAACTCTCCATCAATTTCTACAAAGGCAAAGTACAATTGTACTTTAAACGCGAATGTCACCTAAATTAACTAGGGAATGTCGTATCGCAATAAAAACATTCGAGTCGCGGAGCCTAAATGACGAAGCAAATTCTCATTCCAATATTTAATTTAATAGTACCTTCAACATACAGCCAAACTTCAACAAAGTAAAATGTTTAAGATACTCGTACTTCTGTATAATTTAATCTTCATTCTGATATTAGAACATTTGAACTATAAACCATGACTGGTGTAGAAGAACGCGTTTTATTGAAAAATGGATATCGGATTCTGTAAGAAGAAACTCAAGTTTTAGCCACAACATCCTATTAGTTCCTTAGAATATACAGAGGGGCCATAGAAATTTACAACACAAAGACATTTTTTTTTAAATGGGGAAATCACCAGCTATGAACCACGGCCTTACAGCCCGAAATCTTCTAATATCAAGATTTCCGGCCGTGAAAACCTGCATTCTATAATTAATCTTTATTCGTCTAATCATCTATTATACCATTCTTTAATTTCGAGAATCTAACCTCATCATTGAGGGTTTTCTCCAACCAATCTTGGTAATTAACATGAATTAAAAATAAATAAATAAATATAAATGACTACGGACTTATAGACTATCAGTTTGTAACAAACATTCACAAATTTCCCTTAATTAAAGTTCTCCATCGTTCTCTATCATCTGTGTCTTCATATGTTACACCAAATTTCCTCATTGAATTTTGAATGTTGTTCTTCCAGGTTGTTCTAGGTCTTCCTTTTCTGTTCCTTCTTTCAATTTTCCATGCATAGACGGCTTTGGTAGTCTTCCGTCCTGCATTCTTCTTACGTGTCCATATCATTTTAGCCTTCTGTATTCAATCTCATCCACTATATTTCTTTCTGCATTTATCTATTTTCTAATTTTTTCCAGTCGAGATTTTCTGGCAGCTCTTCGCCAAAAATCCATTTCAACTGAAGTTATTCTGTTGGCATGTTGTAGTGTCAATGTCCAAACTTCCGATCCATAAACATTACACTTTCTAGTATGGTTTTGTAAATTAGTTGTTTTGTTCTGTTAATGATGGTTTTACTTCATAGTATAGAGTTTAACATTCCTATCCATTATACCAACCAACGTTATACTTATTACCATAAGAGAGAATTTTTTCATTTAAAAAATTGCATTTTTTAAATCTAAAATTATAATCACGTGAAAAGCAACATTTAAATCTGAAATGTTTCTTTATACACGACGTTAATGACATGATTCATGACGTCTAAGTTTACTCATTCCATTAAAAAAATGCAAGTCTTTAGCTATTCTCCGCGAGATAGACGTCCGGCCATTTTGTAAACTCATACTGGTTGCATAAGAACCAATTACGTAGTAAGAAATACAAACAAAATAATGAGCTGCTTTAATACCTAGTTATCTTGTCAGATTTACGATCATATAATTAACGAGTTAATCACAAAGAGTAGATGGGGAAAAGATATTTCGCGCCTTTTTATCACTATTATCTAACCACACAAATTACTTTTGAAAGTGAAAACTGTCTTAATATCAGCCGTTAAGTTATACAGTATCTTACAAGAGATTATAGTAGCCGTAATCACAGTAATACAAATAGGATATGTAAGCACGTAGTGTTACATTTGTTCACATTCCCACTCCCACACTTTCATCAATCGATCTTCAATCTCCATATCTTTCTGTCTTCCCAATCATCTTCTCTAATCCTGTTTAATGCAACCACCAGTGGTTTCCTTTTACCAGACGACTACAAGTATGTCTCTTTTTCATTCTTCCTTTTGGATACCAGTCCATTGTTTTATTAACAGTTCTGTAAGTATGTCTCTTTTCATTCTTCCTTTTGGATACCAGTCCATTATTTTATTAACAGTTCTGTCCATTCGCTTAACGTGAACATACCGTCTTAAATTGCTTGTTTTAGTACCATTTATTATTTTAATTACCGAATTTCCAATTTGTATTATTTCATCAAAATTTTAGTAAATGGGAACAATCTGTTGATTATTTATATAAATGCTTGGTTTTTATATAAATGGTAAGTACTTGAAGCACCTACTTTTTACACTCTTTACTTTTTATTAATATATAATATAGCACAGAAATATTAAAATAATATACTTCTTTTAATTGGAGATATTATTGAGTTGAATTACCAGTTAGGAGTTTGGAGTGGGTTCCAAATGGGAATGATAAAAAAAAGAAGGAGACCTAAGAAGACATTGATACAGGGAATTATGACTTCGATGAAGGACAGGGGATGATTGGAAAACATTGGCTAAGGATAGAGATGTGTGGAGAACTTATGATCGCGCGGCCATGAACCTATGGGTTCGATAGTGCCAGTGAGTTAGTTAGTTACTTTCTGAAAACATCCAAGGGAGATATATATATATATATATATATATATATATATGCGCTTATGAAGGGGGGATCCAACAAAACTATAGCATAATCTGCATGGTTATATTTTATAAAGCAAATCCCCAGGCTGCGTTAGTCATCAAAACATTAGCTAGCGTTTAGTAGCATTGCCATGGCATCGTAACATCGAAATTGGAATACACTTCCCTTGCACAAATAGCTATACCAGCATTAATGCAATTAAAGCAAAATTGCCAATTTTCATCTAAACGTTTGACCGAAGAGAAATAATATAATGGTCCTCATCACTCGCAGCAATACCATTAAAGTTGGTTAAAGCATTTAATCCTAAGTAAGAATTTAATTAATGTAAATTAACCAAGGTGCAAAGAAAATCGTCATTTACATTTGCATTAGGCCTATACATAAACTTCATTTTAACATATAAGATCTTAACCAAACTGTTGATGTTACTAAATTAAATTAAATCACTTTAACTTTAAAACAATTATTATGTTTAAAATATAAAATAATGGCTGTGTTTACGAATTACTCATTATATTTTTTCATGTTTTTATATATTTATTTACTGCCACATCCCAGCTGTTTAAGGCATCATGCCTTGGTTCAAAACTATGGGACAGGGCATCCGCTAATTTGAGACCCCTCGGTAAGACATTTTCATGTGGAATTTCGACTAGTATTGGATCGGTACCCAGCATCGTGAACAATTTGGGAGAAAAATACGCCAAAAGTGGTCGAGATTAGTGTTGAATCCATAGTTTTCAGGATCGCTAAAGCTAATTGGAGACAGTCTCGAAGGCCAACCCCTAGAAAGACGAGAAGGGGTGAAAAATAAAATGTTCAAATCGACCGAGATTAGTGTCGAAACCATGGATTTCGGAGGTGACGTGCAAATGACACATAGCCTAAGCACAAGTTTGGTCCTTGCACAATTAGTGGGGGTGATATGGGGTGAAAAATAACAAAATGACTGATATTAGTGTCTAATCAATGTTTTAGGGTCTCTATGCTCATTGAAAGTGCAAATGTCATATAAGCAAAAGTTTGATCTCTACCACCCCAAATTTCTAGTGAGGGCATGAGAAGGAGAAAATAATGTCCAATATCACCGATATTAGTGCCTAATCGATAGATTTCGGGGTCCCTAAGTTCATTGGTCACATTCCCTATGACATTTAAACCCAAGTTGGATCCTTAGAATTGTTAAGGACTGAAATGCGGTGACATGTAGAAATATCACAAATGACGATATCAGTGCTGAATCCATAGTTTTCGGTGTTGCTGAAATGAATAGTGACACTCCCGATGCCGTTTAAGTCCCAAGTTCAGGCCCTATCTACATAAGGGTAGAAGAAGGTGTGAAAAATAAAATGTTCAAATTGACCGAGAACAGTGTCGAATCGATAGTTTTCTCGGTCACTAAGCTTACTGGTTCCAAATATGTTGAGATAAATAAATACCCGAGCAACGCTTGGCAATCAGCTAAGTTACATATAAACTATAGTTCATCATTTAATACCTTAACCATACTGTTGGGATTGTTAACGGAAATTAAATAGTTAACTATAACACGATAAAGTTTTCAATAGTATTATTATTATTACCACCAGCCTCATGGGTTAGTGGTTAGCGTTTCTGACTACTATCCATGAAGTCCCGGGTTCGATTCCCGGCCAAGCCATAGGAATGTTTCCTTAAAAGGAATTATTCCTGCGGTTGACCATGGTCTAGAATTTAGGTTAAGAACTCTCCTGGCGCTTCATTATCATTATCATTATCACCCATGAGCCCCAACTTCAGAAGTGGGTTACAATTACGCCAATTCCAGGAGAGAACACCAGAAATGACAACCTGGGGCATTGAAAAAAAAAATATATATATTACTATTACTATTATTATTATTATTATTATTAGACGATTATCCGCATTGCCTAGGAATTTATTTATCCCGATTTTCAAACTATGGATTGCACATTACTTGCATTTTGGACATTTTATTTTTTATCTCTAATTACCCCCGTGCCGATGGTGCTGAACTTGGGACTTAAATGGGATCGGGAGTATCACCATTGATCTCAGCGACCCGAAAATTATTAATTCGATGCTAATATAACTCGTTTTCGAATATTTTAAATATCACTCCCTCTCACCTCAACGGGTGCTAGGGATCAAATGTCAACGCAATTACCACCAATGAGCTTAACGATCCCAAAAGCAATGGATAAGGCATTAATATCGGTCATATTTGGACATTTTATTATTCACACCTTCTCAACCCCTTATGGGTCGTAGTAGTCAAACCTTGTTTTAAATTACATCGGCACTGTCACTAATCATATAAGCGATCCCTAAAATCACATATCCGTTAATAACATAGGTTATTTTCGAATAGTTCTACATGTCACCCCTCTCATAAGGGTGATAGGCAGTGGCGAGGCGTTAATGGAAGCGCTGAAAGCGGTGCTTCCCTATGATTTTTACAAAAATAAACTATTTTAAATATCATTTAAAATTATAAAATTTTTATTTTAAAAAGTTGAATTAATTTTAAATAAATTTATAAGTAAATAATTTATAAGTTAAATCTGTACCCAAATCGGCCACGATGGACTAGTGGTTATGCTCCTTGCCTCTGGTCCCGAGGGTCGCGGGTTCACACCCGGTCCCGAGGGTCGCGGGTTCACACCCGGCCGGGGTCGATGGATTTTTAGGACGGAAAAATTCAAGGAGCAAGTCGTCCGGGAGGGACTTTAAGCCGTGGATCCCGAGTCTGAACATTTTCAGGCTCGTAAAAAATCCTTAGGCCTGAATGAAAAGGCCTTTAAGCAAAATTTACCGAATTTTCCCGTCCTAGTACTACCTTGGTTTCCTAGATGTCAGTATGAGGCGGAACGCTGACCACGTACCACTCAAAATGGCATCTATACGAAAACTAAATTGGTATGGTTCAAATTCTTCCTTGTAGGGGGAGAGCGCTTAAATCTCTGTTAAGGGAAACATGGGCTTACAAGATACAAGAAGAATAAATCTGTACGCTAGTGTCATCTGTTGGAATTTTCCGTATTACATCTTCCGTTCCTGGTGGCTTGGATGCGCAAGGTCTCGCCGCGTCTACATCGCTACATTCTATGTTGGAAGAAAAAGTAAGTTAGTACTGAAATATCAGTTTTATTCACTTTATTAAGAGTAATTGTTTATAGTAAATAGTTTGTATGTAATATTTTGTGACCTTGTCACTAGACCAGTGGTACTCACTAGAAATTAGAAGAGAGCCAAATATAAAGGTACGTACACATATGCGCGCCGCGAACACGAACGGCGCGCGCGCGGCGCGTGTTATGTTCGTCGAAATTATTAATTTCAACGAACCTCCTGCGATCCATAGGAAACCCACAAACCTTCAGTAGACATTTTGCAGAGCAGGTGTAACCAACGATGTCTATTCCCTTTCCGTTCTCCCGCTTGTCCTGCATTCTTTCCCAAAAATAGGACTTTTTTTTTTAATGCCGCGGGACGCGGGACAAATTGTTAAAAATCGGGACTGTCCCGCCAAAATCGGGACGTCTGGTCACGCTTATTACTTATTACATCTTATAACTTTATTTATACTTTTTCAAATATTATAGCATTAAAGGAATTTAAAAAAAAATATGATTTGTATATCCATCCATAGTAATTCTGCCCGAAGGCAGGTCCTTCACTGAAATCATAGCATTTTCATGCTATGCTTGCAGCTTTACTAGGGAATTGTGTAGGTGTGGTAGCTTCCCGTTGCTTTCCACACCGGTGAAGGATGATGAGATGATGATGATATGATAATGATAAGGATGATGATGATGGCCATATGATTTCGGGGACCGTTTGGGCCTTAAAGTTTTCCTGACATTCGTCTTACAGGTGAGGAAAAACCCCGATAAAAACGTCACCCAGAAAAACTGCCCCGACCGGGGATTGAACCCGGGCCCCGCTGCGTGACAAGGCAGCACGCTACCTCGAGACTACAGCGGTGGACATGATTTGTATATATATATGTTTAAAATTATTAAGAATCTATCTCACCATAACATGGCCTTAATTTTTAATAAAAATGTACATGATTATTATACTAGAGGTTGTACTTTATTGCACAAAGATACTAGTTTCTAAAAAAAAAAAGGTATAAAAGGGATTCGTTATGCATTAATCAACCATTAAAATAACTACTTACCTATTGAATATCAACATTTCACGAATGTTAAACATTTTTCTAATTGTATTAAAAAATATTTTTTCTCATTGCTTTCTTAGTTAATTTTGTTAATTTTATTATTATTAATATTATCCTGTTTAAATATTGTATTTATATGTGTATATATCTTGTGCATCTATAGTAGTTTGTATTACTTAAACTTATGCCTGAATTTGTTTTCTTGTTTTTATTGTTAATTGTTTTATGGCCATTATTTTTTGTATATTGCCCTTTAACATGAGCAATCTTGCTCTTTGGAGTCTTTGAATAGATAAATAAATAATTAGCAATAAATGTGTTTATATATTGTATTGTTTTGTGATACTTCATACATAATATTATGAAATGAACGTCTTAAATAAATAATGTTTTCTAAATAATTCTAATTTATTTATACAATTACAGTACACACGAAAAAAAACACATATCATTGAAAAAAAAACAGGTATCTCCTTTCAATGATTTTTTAAAATGATCCTTATGTTGTGGATCCCACAATAATTGCTTGCTTCTATAAATGTCAATAAGTTTTAACATGTTTTCCTCTGACCACTCCATACTCAAATAATAGGTGCGCACCGAAAGCAACGAACCTCTCAGATACCCGTCCAAATCTAAATCAAAGTGTTCGTGGAAAAAACCGACAATGAGTGGATCGTGGTGAGAGACGCGCGCGCCGTTCGCGCGCACCTTAAAACCCCGTCCAAATCTGACGAACATGGTGCGGCGCGCGCGCCGTTCGTGTTTGCGGCGCGCAGGTGTGTACGTACCTTAAGAAACCATATCTGTTCGAGAGCCGCGCCAAATTTCACAGTTCTCAGTCTTGGTAAAACACAGCTTTTTATACTTAGAATTTAAAATTTAAATGTAATGTAATGAAGGTAAAATTATTCCAAGAACCTTAATAAATATCTTCAAGAGCCGCATGCGGCCCGCGGGCCGCGTAATGAGTACTGCTGCACTAGACATATACTGTGAATGTAAATAGTGAATTTTCAAGTGTTTCTCGTAATTTATTTTATTTCGCATTTTGTCATTAGTGAATCGTATAGAAGCTCGCTAGCGAAGAGCTTCCAAGAATCCTCTCATGCATCATGCACCTGTAATATGTGAGTATGCTATTGGAAACTTTTACAACAACCGTTTAATTCCCTTTCATTTCAATACAAAATAAAATTAATAGAAAATTGTAGATCTACACAGCCTCTCACTGAATTAAATACTCAATATAAAGGCCGAAAATTGTCACAGGACATTTCAATAAAAATTCCTATCACACTATCCCGTGGTTATGTGGTTGCAATAATCTTTAAAAAAATGTTCTGCTGGCCATGTCTTTTGTTTTCGCCTGAAAAGAACGTTTGGAATAAGACAGGTTTTGAGTATTTGAATAATTTTCATAAAGCCCAAAAAAAACACAAACTTTTATTTTATCACGTAACAAGCCTTAAGCTGTTGAAACAGTTCAGCCAAACTATGATTGAAATATGTCTAACATCTCTTTTTATATATAATCGGATTTTTGGTAAAGTTTTTTTTTTCTTCCACTATGGAGCTTCCCTTCTGCCCAAACTCACGCCTCGCCACTGATGAAATGTATATCATACCTCCAACAAAGTATTTTCGAGATAGCAAATTATATTTCTACAGAGTTTAGTTGAAATTACTCCAGGCGTTACAGTGGTCTACGGAGACAATATAGAGTATAGACCGTTTTCCATTATTTTTACATATTATCACTCCCACTCGCTTCTAAGTGCTAAGAAAGTCTTTACTACTTAATCTCACTTTTCCAGTTTGTAATTATAATTAATACGTATACCAAGTTCGGTTGAAATTGTCCAGGCATTTATGAGTTATGACTAGGGAAAGGATTTTGAGGTGCGGCACCTTTCCAAAAAATATAGTTTTCATAACAATAGTTCAATATATACATTTGGGGGGGGGATGAAATAAAGCTAAATTAACACAATTTGTTGCATCATTTTACACCTTGCATTTCGTTTCCTTTTCCCTCTTTTATATGCTTCAGCACCTTTTCCTCCACACTTCTCTGGGGTTTCAAAGGAAGGGTAGAAAAATGTTTTTTTTTTCTTCTTCTTCTCCTTCTTGAACAGTTTTTTTTTTTTAATTTCAATCAGAAATCAACAATATTAAATAAATATTAAAATATAATTTATGTAATTTATACTCCAGAAACAATGGCGAATCTGCAGTGCGAAGTAAACAATAGTAAATAAATATTAAAATATAATTTATGTAAACTACCAGTAATTTATATCCCAGCAACAATGGCCAATCTGCATCTGTGAAGTCAAATTTAAATTTCAACAGTGATGTAACAGTTTAAAATAGGTTCAGTTAGTAATGGCCAATTTGCAGCTGTGAAGTCAAAATTAAATTTAAACAGTCCGATTGAGGGTCTTTCCACTTTTCAGCGGTTGCCCTTTTACCAGCCGGCTGCTGGCCCTTCACATCCACATGTGGTAATGATCAACAGCCAGTGTAGGGGTGACATGTGGTTAGCATGTCGAGTCCCCCAGCCGTTATAGCATTTAAACAGTACTACTGTAAAATAAGTTCAGTTAGTACAGGAAATAATTTAACAGTTTTCTATCTACCGACTTGTTGGCTGTATTTTACTAGTCTGAACCACAACATATTTTATTAGTATTACAGATGGATTTTCACAACAGTAACATGGGGAATGTTAAGAAGGATACGTTGTATGCATGTTCAGAAGAATTCAAAGCTCAATTTATCGAAACTGATGGTACCATTCTTCGATATTCCATCTGCGAAGTAAATATTGCAATAAACTAAATAACTATGAATTACCTCTTATGGACTCTATAAAGAAGAAAAATATGGTGCAAAATGATATGCATGTTACATAAACTGAGTTTATGCAATTGCTTTAAACATTAATTCAATTGTTTCAGCAGCACCTTTCTTGCACCTTTTTGTATGTATTTTCAGAATCTTTTTATGTCTAGCGCTTAAGTTCCTTGCATCTAATCCCGAAGGTCGCGGGATCAAATCCGGCTGGAATCGATGGATTTCTTAAGGTGGAAAAATCTGGGACTAATGCTCCTCGTCTGGAGTCTGAGGATTTTTGGGCTTTAAAAAGAACCTCAAGGCAAAATTAGAGCCTCTTGGCAAAAATTAATTGGCCTTTCTCATCCAAGTAATACCTTACTTGCTGAATGGTGTCTGTAGGAGACGATGGGCTTGTTATTCGTTGATATCTGTAGGGAAATAAGCGTAGGTAAATTATAATGGGAGTATCCTTGACCCACATGGGGATGTACGGGTATAGACAGGATGGTTCAATGGATCAGAGTTTTAAAAAGTTTTGATCGTAAGATACACATTTGTAATGACATTTCTCCTAAATTCAAGAATCAAACTAGTTGGCTTATAGACTCGTTAGTCGTATTCGAAGGACCTCGAGATCAAAATGTAAGACTTAATAATCTGGGCGACTTTTTTTTACCGTAAAGGGAAAATGATGTTATATTCATTTAAATTATTAATTTCAGCATTCACCGTTTAATAATTCGTTAAAAATTCAATATAGGTTAAATTTCAGAGAATATATGAATACACGTAACTTCAAAATAACTGAAGATATTAGAAGCGATGCGACCTAAGTTTACGTCTAAAAAATATTAATTGAATAAATGAATTTAATACTACCACAAAGCAAATTCTGAACGTATACAAGCAAAGTTTTATATAATTTCCTTTCAAAAGCAATTTTCCCTTGAAGGCACACTTTCGCGAGTAGTTATGAATGGGTAAGTTACATAATATTCTTACAATTGAGATAAAAGGAAGTGAACCAAATATATTTAATTAGTATCCTGCAACTTATCTGTACTTGCAACCTTCAACGCGATAATTGTTTCCTCTGCCACATAGTTACTTACTTACATACTATTAATTAGGTTCTTATTTCTATCACTATTCCAACTATATCAACTGTCCCAAATGTTCAAATTCCAGCACTTATAATAAAGAATAAATATTGAAAAGGAATAACTTCCAGTGCATATTTACACTCAAATTTTATTTGAACATTCCTAATTAATATAATTGTAAAAATTGTATTACTTAATTAAATCTGTGACAAGACAAGGCAGAACGTTAGATATGCTTAGCGTGACGCATAGCTGCAACCTAAATATCAGTTTTCATAACCAGATTTTTCTATTTTTATATCAAATAGCCAAACTACTTAGTTACCTTCATCAGGATGTATAGACTCCGTTCCAAACCATATCATTATCATCGTCCTAGGTGATACAGCACGTTACAGGCCTTGGTCGCCGCAACAATAATATATTTTCATTCTCTGTCTTCTGCCTTCTTCCACATTATCCATTATCTGATGAGAGATTTTCCAAACTCTCCGTTTATCATCGATTTTAATTAAAGTTACTTTACAGCTAGGATCTGATTCCCTTTCTCTGAAAAGATGACCCAGGCATCTTATTCTTGAGTCTTCAATCACCTTGATTAAATAAGTATCTCCATATATTCTGTATAGTTCATAACATCCCATAGTTAATTTGTTCATTTAACTCATCTGCACTCAAATCACTGACGTTTAAGGAAGAATTCCAAGCCATATACAGTATTAAAGATTGTAATGGTATACCCGGGAATCAAAACCGGAATCCGTAGGACGCTGTTTAGATGTACGAATCAAAGAGAAATGGTTAAAAATTATACAAGTGTATGGGCTTAATAATCATAATAAAATAAAGATTTATAAGGCAGTTGTATTATCCTCTGAGACTTTTTTTTTTTCGAAGTGTAATTAGCGTCGCAATTCGGATCTGAGCGTGAAAGGGCAGACAAATTTTGCCGAGGCATATTTCTGGGTTGGGTTTTTATTTTATTTTAATGCTGTAACACTAACTTAAATGCAATTTTATAGATTAGTACTAACTCTTCACTAATTGGAATTTATCCAGAGCATATTTATGAAATAAGCTATTCCCTTGTAACCATGAACTTTATATAATTAATACACCTTTCTAAACTATATAATCCTAATTTGTTTAAGTAGACTCGTATTTCTGAACTTATAGTACAATATAATAGAGAATATCAAATTATAATGCAATTGTATTTATATGAGATAATATTTAAACGACATATATGGTATTAAATATGTTACCCTTTCTTAAAACTGGGACAAAAGTTTTGCTCAAGTAGTTACATCCAATTCATGTATATTAAACTAAAAGCCCTAATCTCAAAAGTGAATGTTCAAAATGTAGGAATAAAAAGCCCTTCATGCAGGAACTGCGTTAATTAAACAAATTTCTCAGCAAATCCAAGTTATAGTCTTGATTTCGCTGGTTTACGGAATATACAGTGTTCCAAAATGATGAACGGGGTTTCAAAGTTATTTAATTCCCCTTACATGATATAAGAACAAAAGTTACATGGGATTAAAGAAAAACTCTTCGAGTTTTCATACCCCTACTTTATAAAAGTGATCGATGTGAGCACCTTTCGTCACAAGGCACACATCTGATAGTCAAATTGCTACCAAACCTTGGTCAGTATATTTGGAGTAATGGATTCAACAGCAGCAACAATTCTTCTTCTCAAATATGGAAGGTCAACCGCAAGTGGTGGTACGTACACATGGTCCTTCACATACCCCCACAGGAAGAAATCACAAGATGTGAGATCGGGAGACCGTGGAGGGTATAGGAACGAATAATGTCATCCGGACCGACGCGTCATTTGGTGTTCGTGGACGTCCTGGACTTTTCCCTTTACAGATACATCTAGTTGTTTCTGTTTATACCATCGACGGATTATTTTATCTGTCGGAGGATCAATTCCAAATTGCCGTCGGAAAGCTCACTGCACTGCAACAATGGAACCAGACCTCACAAATTGCAACACACAGAATGACTTATGTACAGATTCGCTATTTTCACAAATTTAACGCTGATGACGTAATAATGACAAGAAACAAATTACTGCATACAGAATATGAAACTTTCACAGTTTTTCTTTCATTATAGCAAATAATCACGCATCCAATTTCGTTTGTAAACCTATACCAACTCCTTAAAACCCGTCCATCATTTTGGAACACAGTGTATATATTCTGTTAAATTGGAGAAATGCAATGTCTTATGCTAACTTATTTAAACATGTCGGACTGCAGAAAAACAAACCTATCATAACCTACGTTATTACATTTTCAATATTATTGCATAATTTGACACAAATTTAAATAATCTCTACTGATTAATTTTTTCATTGCTTTATTAAAATATTAAATACATTAAACTAATGTATCTTATAGGATGCATTGCCAATCCATCCATAGTAATTCTGCCCGAAGGCAGGTCCTTCACTGCAATAATAGCATTTTCATGCTATGCTTGCAGCTTTACTAGGGAATTGTGTAGTTGTGGTAGCTTCCCGTTGCTTTCCACACCGGTGAATGATGATGATGATAATGATAATGGTAAGAATGATAATGATAAGGATGATGGCCATATGATTTCGGGGACCGTTTGGGCCTTAAAGTTTTCCTGACTATTGTCTTACAGGTGAGGAAAAACCCCGATAAAAACCTCACCCAGAAAAACTGCCCCGACCGGGGATCGAACCCGGGCCCGCTGCGTGACAAGGCAGCACGCTACCTCGAGACCACAGCGGTGGACTACGACTCATTGCCAATTTAAGGGTTAATTAAATTGTATTATATACCGACATACTGCTATGAAGAAAACATGGTGGCTGCCTAGAGCGATTTTTTAATTTCCGGTTTCAGGTAAACTCCCATTTCTAATGGTCAGACTTCCATGATTTTTTTAGAATACCACTTAATTTTATTTTAATAGTATATAGTGAGTTTTTCCATAGTTGTGGTCTCGCGGTAGTGTGGGGCCTTGTCACGCAGCGGGCTCGGGTTCGATCCCCGGTTGGGACAGTTTTTCTGGGTGAGGTTTTTATCGGGGTTTTTCCTCACCTGTAAGACAAATGCCAGAAAACTTTATGGTCATCATCATCATCCTTATCATTATCATCATCCTTCACCGGTGTGGAAAGCAATGGGAAGCTACCACACCTACAATTCCCTAGTAGAGCTGCAAGCATATCATGAAAATGCTATGATTGCAGTGAAGGACCTGTCTTCGGGCAGAATACCATGGATGGATACTGAGTTTCGTTGCAAAACATCGAAAATTGAAATAGCTAGAGCGATTTTTACATTTTCGTTTCAGGTGAACACCTACACCTAATGTGCTGCTTAACGAACTCGACCTTACTTTTTTTACACGCTTTATATTAGGTTGACCTGTATCTATCTATGTAACGGAATCTTTCAACGCGATTTTCACCCACTTAAAATTATTGGATAGACTTGAAATTTTGTATACTTGTAAAGGACCCGTGACAATACAATAATTTCATATTTTGTTTCCAAAATCCTGGCCAGAATCATTAGAAAATAAAAAAAAAAGTGTATTTGTATCTATGTAACGGAATCTTTGAACACGATTTTCACCCAATTAGAAACATTGGATGGACTTGAAACTTTGTATACTTATAAAGGACCCGTGACAATACAATAATTTCATATTTTGTTTCCAAAATCCTGGCCAGAATCGTCAGAAAATAAAAAAGGTGTCTTTGTATCCATGTAACGGAATCTTTGAACATGATTTTCACCCAATTAGAAACATTGGATGGACTTGAAACTTTGTATACTTGTAAAGGATCCGTGACAATACAATATTTTCATGCTTGTTTCTAAAATTCTGGCCAGAATCGTGAGAAAATAAAGAAGTGTCTTTGTATCTATGTAACGGAATCTTTGAACACGATTTTCACCCAATTAGAAACATTGGATGGAATTGAAACGTTGTATACTTGTAAAAGATCCGTGACAATACAATAATTTCATATTTTGTTTCTAAAATCCTGGCCAGAATCATCAGAAAATCAAAAAAATGTAAACTGGTATAATAGGTTGCGGACTTGTTGACTTTTTAGTCTATCGTTGTAAGAGCTCAGTTGGTAGAGCAGTGAACTCTAGTGCTATATAATTTCAGTAATCCATAGGTCGCTGGTTAAAATCCGGCTGGGAGGATTTTTTTAGAAGAATATTACTTTTAGCTCATACTACAATGCTATCTAATTTAAAGATATCTTATCCTGTAAAATATTAAAACTAAAAAATAAAAAATAAATAAAACACGCTTTATTAGAAAACCGAACTAAAAAAATTAAAAATAATTTTAATTTTCAACACGCTTGGGATAAAATTAAAGTGGTCAACAAAAAAGAAAATAATTTTATCATCAAAAGCGTGGGATGCTTTTCATGATGTTTACATTTTCTTCTTAGAGATTTTACTTTCACCAATATCTGTTTATTATCAAATATATTAATTGATATAGAGCACCCCACGCTTTTATGATAAAATTATTTTCTTTTCGTTGATAACTCTAGTTTTATTCTATATGTGTTGGAGATGATTTTTTTGTTGACCACTTTAATTTTACCCCAAGCCTGTTGGAAATTAAAATTATTTTTCATTTTTTTAGTTCGGTTTTCTAATAAAGCGTGTTGTTTTAGTATTTTAAAACTAATATTTATTTTAAATTAATTGCCATATACCAAGTTTGTCCACCGCTGTGGTCTCGAGGTAGCGTGCTGCCTTGACACGCAGCGGGCCCGGGTTCGATACCCGTCGAGACAGTTTTTCTAGGTGAGGTTTTTATCGGGGAGTTTCCTCACCTATAAGACAAATGTCAGGAAAACTTTAAGGCCCAACCGGTCCCCGAAATCATATGGTCATCATCATAATCATCCTTATCATTATCATCATCCTTCACCGGTGTGGAAAGCAACGGGAAGCTACCACACCTACAATTCCCTAGTAAAGCTGCAAAGCATAGCATGAAAATACTATGATTGCAGTGAAAGCCCTGCATTCGGGCAGAATTACTATGGATGGATGGATACCAAGTTTGGTTTCGATGAAACAAAAATTGCAGCCGCTAGAGCGGTAACGGTTATCATGTAAATATATACATTTTGGTCACGGTCATTTTCGATGTCTACTAGATCGGTAAAAATCTGTAAACATTTTAATTTATTTTTCATGAGAACAACCTCAATAGCACCATTGCTTAGGAATTCGCTAAAATAAGAATGAAGAGAAGAAAAAATGTTCAGTAAATAAGAATCAGAAAAATCGGTTACGAGATGTAATTATTTTGCTGATACTGCGCGCAAACTCCAACAAAAGCAGTGAGAATTTATATCAATCACTAGAAAAGTATGACATTTAAGTGCAAACAGAAACAACAAAATCTCTAATAAACATTCATCCAGAAATTAAGTGTTCATTAGTAGGTTTTTAATGTGATCCACCACTTTATAAGTTGTGGGATCGACTGCCGACTTGTTCGTATGTGCAGTAACTCTACTTTCCCTTTCGTTGGAATTATAGTTAGATTCAGTGATCGACAAACAGCAAACAAATAACATTCTCGGACATTTTTTCTAATAATTTTGTTCCTAAATTTAAAATTCCTCTGAAAATACTTCTCCTTATCCACTTTTCCTACAAACCATTCCCCCTAAAACACACACACACACACACACACACACACATATATATATATATATATATATATATATATCCCATTAAGAAATTATACTATTCCATATATATTGCAATTAATTTGTTCATGTTACCTGTGGATCGAATGTGCTAATAATGTATGCGAATATTGTAAAATACGTTCATCCTTGTATTCTTCATAATCGCTAAATATATATATTTTTTCTGAAGCCTCCCATATGTTTCGGGTCTGCCTTAACTCATCTACCCATACTTAATTCTGCTACAATTGTCTCCGTATTAGCACGCTCTTTTCAAAACTTCATCACTTCCGGATATAAATCTGGATGATACAAAAGGGAATACTATACACACGTGTATTTTGGTGTGTAGTTCTCGATCATCTGAATCTTTGTACGCTTCTTGAAATCCTACACTTTTATTCTTCCTAAAGGAATACAGATTGATACAGAAGAAAAAATCCAGAGAGAGTGGTACTTCATTCAAGAAATGCTGATGCGTAAGAGTTCGTCGTTGTTGGGTCACAAGAAACAAACATTTATAAAAAGCTGTTTACATAGAATATTCAATATACAATGGCGGGAATTTGTAAATATCAAGTCTTGTGGGATAAAGCTGGCGAGGAGCCGGTGGAGATGCAAATTGGGAGGAGGAAACGGGTGCTGGATAAGCCATCTCTTAGAGAAAAAAAAACCTGACTCTGTTGAAAGATGTGCCCTTGACTGAAACCCTCAAGGAGACAGAAATAGACGACGACCACGTGGAACCTGGAAGCGAACTGTCCATGCTGAGGGGAAGACAGTAGGAAAATTCTGAAATGAAGTGAAATGTGTTGACAGTAATCGTGTCCGGTGGAAAGCTCTTACTGATGTCCTTTGCTCCTAAATGGAGCTACAGAATCATGATGATGATATAATAAGAGTAAGAAACTTCGTTCAGAAAAATAGAATTACAAAAAATTAATCAGAAAAAATTGCTAAGGAAAGTTAATTAGCAAATTTTAAAATTATACAAAAGTTTGATAAGAATAACAGAATCAAAAAATGATTTGTAAACAACTGGAACTTCTCAACCCTTCTTTTGGGTCACCACTTTTGAAACACCCTATGAGTGAGTGAGCGAGAGTGAGTGAGTGAGTGAGTGAGTGAGCGAGTGTCTGTGTGTGTGTGTGTGTGGGTGGGTGGGTGATTGTGTCTGTGTATGTGTGTGCATATGAAAGTATACTTGTGTACATGATTAAACTGCACCATGCGTGTATGACCTTGTTTGTAAATATACAGTATTCATACTATAATATTACCAGTTCATTTTGTAAGTTAAAACTTAATAATCGCATTTTCCCCTATTTCAGAAGCCGGATGTTTCGTTAAAATAGTTAAGGCTTATTCTAAAGGCATCCCTTTCCTAATTACTCTATTGTTCCAGCCAATAAAATCAATGAAGCGCATAATTCATCTGTCACGCCCCTCTATCTTTATATGGCAGAAAATGAAGTCTCTGAAAAATTGTTCCAAATAAGTAACGTAAATTTATTATTATAATTATATTATTAAATGTCGGAACCTTCGTAATTTGTATCTAATTTCAATTTTTAAATGACCGACAAAATAAAAATATTCGTTGATATGTATTTACAAATATTTACAATACAACTACGAGTACAATAATGGAATAAAAGAAGACTACAATGTTACGGACATGTACGGAGATAGTAGATGGAAACGATTCCTAAATTAATACGTTAATGGGAAGTGAATGGAAGAAGACGATGTGGTAGACCAAAGAATTCCTGGCGGAACAATGTTGAATATACTCTGAAAAGATATGATCTATCAGAAGAAGATACAAAAGACAAAAATACTTGGAGAAATAAATTAATAAGTTATAAACTAGTATTTTCCGGGTCATCTTATTTATTTATTTATTTTATTTATTTATTTAGCCTGGTGGAGTTAAGGCCATGTGGCCTTCTCTTCCACTCACCAGAACAAGCATATGTTACATATGAATACAAAAAAAAATACAATAATAGTCATATAAAACAGGACAAACATATGTTACACATGAATACAAAAAAATTACAATAGTAGTCATATTAGACAGGACAAACATGTTACATATGAATACAAAAAAAAAGTTACAATAATAGTTATTGAACAATTCATTATCTGTCATATTGAATAATAATGAAATTAATGTCTAATAATAGAATGAAACTAAATACAATTAAAATTAAATGAATGATACAATGAATAAAAAAGGAATAACAGCTCGAATCTACTATGCATAAAAAGAAGAGAAAAAAAAAACACTACAATGAATTAATCTACGCTTTTTATACAAGGCATTAGGCAAATATATTAACAAATCCTAAGTCTATTTTTTATTAAATAATGCAAAAACGCATTATTAATTATTAAAAAGTAGTATTAGTGAGTTGTTTCTGTTAGTGATTTTATTTTCAATTTATTTCTGAAAGATGGTAAAGTTTGGCAGTCTCTGACATAGGGTGGAAGTGAATTCCATGTTCTAGCAAGAGAAACTGTAAAAGATTTCGAATAATAGGTAGTATGATGAGGAGGGATATAAAGGACACTGTGCTCAGGGGGATCGGGTATCTAAGTTATGTGTATCAGAGAGTTTAGTGAAGCGATGTGATAAATAATAAGGTAAAGATGTGTGTAATATGTTATAGAGTAGGCATAGGGAATGGATGGTTCTACGATCTTGAAGACGAAGCCATGACAATTGTTCCAGGGATGGTGTAACGTGATCAAATCTACGTATACCACAAATAAAACGTATGCAAGAATTGTGAACACGTTGAAGTCTTTGGGTAAGAACAGTATTTAGGTCAGTAAAAAGAGTATCACAATAATCAAAATGGGGCATTGCGATGATCACGCAGCATTGGAATAACTTATTTATAATTCAATTCGAAATTTTTAATATCATTACTTAAAAAATAATGTTTATTTAGTTATGTAAACATTTGAAATATTTGAGAATAAAGTTCTTAGGAAAATGTTTGGACCACAGAGAGATGAGCAGACAGGTGAATGGAGAAGACTACATGACAGTGAACTACATGGTCTTTATAGGAAGCCAGATATAATAAGAACAGTTAAGTCTCGTAGACTGCGATGGGCAGGACATGTAGCACGAATGGGGAATGAAAGACATGCATGAAAACTTCTTGTAAGAAAACCAGAGGGAAAGCGCCCAGTTGGTAGACCATAAATGATGTGGGAGAATAATATTAACCATGATTTGAGGAAGTAGATTATACAGGAAATGATTGGAAAGCATTCGCTCAGGATAGGGATATATAGAGAGCTTATGTCCGCTAGGCCATGAACCTACAGATTTGATAGTGCCAGTGAGTAAGTAAGTATACATTTTAAATGAATAAGTCATAAAGAGAAAGGGCACACAAATTTAATACCGACGCATTTCTAAACGAATTAGAATGAGAGGTTATAGTCTTTTAGCAATTTAAATGTTTGATTAGTTCCTTTGAAAGTGTATGCTTCGTTATCCATAAAGATAACTTCATATCTTGTTAAGTCGGGCAACTAGCATTTAACAATCAGGTTAATGCAGTATATAATATTAATAATAGTAATAATAATAATAATAATTATTATTATTTATTTTACCTAATGGCGTTAAGACCGTAAGTTCTTTCCTTCCACTAGGTATTCGCTGTATAAAAGTGTCAAATTATATTTTGTAAAAAAGTCCACCGCTGTGGTCCCGGGTAACGTGCTGCCTTGTCACGCAGCGGGCCCGGGTTCGATCCCCGGTCGGGACGTTTTTCTGGGTGAGGTTTTTATCGGGGTTTTTCCTCACCTGTAAGACAAATGTCAGGAAAACTTTAAGGCCCAAACGGTCCCCGAAATCATATGGCCATCGCAATTATCATCATTCATATTCATCTTAGGTTAAGCTTAGGATTAGGGACTCTCCTGGAGCATCATTATCATTATCATCATCACCCATCATATCATCGGGGCAACGTAACCCCGCCTTCCAGGCGTCCCAACCTCAGAAGTGGGTTACAAGTACGCCATGCCAGGAGAGAAACCAGGAATGTCGAAGGACAAACCTGGGGCATTTGGAAAAAAAAAAATATATATATATATATATATATATATATATATTGTAAAAAATGAGTTACGTATGTACGCTTCCAGATTTCTAATACCTTCTGCGTCCTGTAAACGAGTGGCAGTTTAATATCCAATAGTTAATTTCATATTTGTGGGAAATAACACTATCAGGTTTCTTTTAATTATTATAAGTGTCTCATTTTTTTTCATGCTGACTATAGTTTTGTTCACTATAGTGTGACGAAACTATAGTCTGCAAGAAAATCAAAACTTTTTTTATTCAATGTCTCCAAGTTGTTTCGATATTCTGGTATTATCTCCTGGCACGGCGTTATTGTAACCCACTTCTGAGGTTGGGGCGCCTGGAAGGCGGAGTTACGTTGCCCCGATGGTATAAGATAGGTCTAAGTGATGATGATGGCCAGATGAGGTGAGACAAAATACCTAACTCATAATAATTCTATAGTTTACTTATTAAGCTACCGACTATTAAACTGAATCTTTACTAGTAAAGCGTACATGACTAAGCTTTTATGAAAATGTTAAGTCATATTGGAACATTTTTGCTGTCGTCGATATACCACATTCGGACGATCTCACATTATTATAAAACAACGAGGGAGGAAATTTAAAAACTTTTTTTCTAGGAGAAATGTATCGGTACGCGGAAAATCTGGAATATTCCCAAGGTAGTGCGCAGGCCTACTCAATATTCATGAAGCGCGAAGTGATGTAATGGATACTTGATTGCCTCATCTCCAGTAAAAATATTCCGAGATCATGGTTCATTGTCATGCACACCTCAAACATTTTTCGAGTCGCAATATGATAGATACTTCAAATAATTCGTTTATTGAGAATTCATGTGCTCTGAACAAAAACACTTTGTTTAGGATGACATCCAATGTCGTATTACATAATTGAGTATTTGGAATGACTGGCATATATTGTATATAATACTAACATTGTATAATAAGAAAAATAAGCATAATAAACATTTCACTTAACCAAATATTCATAAGGGAAATGAAAACAGAATCATAAAATTCATTTTATGAACTAGAGTTAAACATCAATTTTACCAAATCAATTTCCATCTCTATTATCCCTAAAGGTCGTGTCCCTATAAGACCAGGGTGACGCGGGGCACGTAAAAGATCTACAAAGGGAGAAGAAATGAAATATTCTTAAAGGCCTGAGCATAGGTGGTAGGATAATATCGGATAGACCTATGCGAAGCATAGAAGACTTTATTGAAAGCGACACTGAACCTAAGGTCCCATGGGACCATCATTTGGTTTTAGAAACTTATAAATTAAATTTAGAGCAAAATGGAGAACTTTTGAAAGAAATTAAAATTAGTTTTATATAATAAGGTTTAAAGAATATTTTTAATTAGAATTAAGAAGCCGATATTAGGTAAAAAATGAAGGTAAAATCAATTATGTTGAAGGTAAATGTAAAACAACTAAATATATACTCGTATATATTTAAAATCATGTGAGGCAACCCTTTAGGATACAGGAAAAACCTCACTGGAGTTCTAAGAATCGCCACGGTCTTCACGCATGATCCCTGTTTGTTGCTTCCCTACCTCTACTTCAAACATCTCATTATTCCTCATCCTTCCTCGTTTCAGCTTTCTGACTCTGGAATTCCCTCCCCTCTTATATTAAGGACTATCCGACTCAAAAAGTTAAAAAAAGTCACAAATATTTCCGTAGACAATTATAGTATTATAAATAACCACGTTCTTGGTATATTTAACATTCCTTTATATTTTGCACTTTCATTAACTACCCAATTATTTAATCAAGTTATTATTATTATTATTATTATTATTATTATTATTATGTTTTAAATATTTTTGTCCCTTCCTTGTCATCTGTATATTGAGTAGTCTCTGCTATTCATCAAGTTGTAGGTAATTCATAATTGTTAATATCTGTATAATTTAGCCCTTCTGAAGTGGAAGAGAATATTTTATGGCAAAATAAAACATTATTATTATTATCAGTAATAGTATTATTATTATTACCTCGTACTTCTCGCAAATGATACCAGATCAACTGAAGCTTGCTCTCTATAGTATGTTTGCTCTAGTGTTTTAAATGTTATTATAATTTTGAAATAAATCCAAATAAATTGATTGTATGCAAGTACTGCTTGTATTAGGATACATACAAATCATATTATTTATCATCATCATCCAGGGATTAAGTCTGTTGGCTCGTTCCGGTTTCATGAAAGCTTCTTTGTGGGCGTCCAACATTTCTCCTTCCGTGCAGTTTATAATTTAGCAATAATTACTTATCAATTTTAAAAAAATAAAATATGTGAAAGGATTTTTTAAAATCTAAATACATAATAAATTCAAAATGTATTATAACTATAGCAGTTTTTTTTTGTGGTTTTCTACATACATATATTACTAGCAAATTATGTAAAATAAATGGAAAAAATAATTTACCTTGCCAACCTGACTCCACTATGATAATATAGATGCCAGACATTGGCATCTTTTAAAAGAAATCTAAATTTATATTTGCTCTAATCACGACTTCATCATTACCCAGTGTAAGCTTGATATGTTAATTGGTGTTTCTAGTATATTTTATCATATTTATACTATTATTATTATTATTATTATTATTATTATTATTATCATCGTCATCATCATCAGTATTGTTATTATCGTATAAAATGTTGTTTATGCATGAAATTTACATTGCAACATTTAATATATTTTTAACTCTTTATAATTAGTATAGTGTATATCTATATTTGTCCACCGCCGTGGTCTCGAGATAGCGTGCTGCTTTGTCACGCAGCGGGCCCGGGTTCGATCCCCGGTCGGGACAGTTTTTCTGGGTGAGGTTTTTATCGGGGCTTTTCCTCGCCTGTAAGACAAATGTCAGGAAAACTTTAAGGCCCAAATGGTCCCCGAAATCATATGGCCATCATCATCATCCTTATCATCATCATCATACTTCACCGGTGTGGAAAGCAACCTACAATTCCTAGTAAAGCTGCAAGCATAGCATTAAAATGCTATGACTGCAGTGAAAGACCTGCCTTTGGGGCAGAATTACTATGGATGGATATCTATATTTGTCAAATATTTATTTGTATTTGTGATGGTTGTGTGGAAGAGAAGGCCTTATGATCTTAACTCTGCCAGAATAAATAAAACATTATTATTATTATTATTATTATTATTATTATTACAGATTTCAAACGTTTAGGAAGTATACTTCGAAAAATACATCAGTTCATCAATAAGATGGATGCGCTACCTATTGTACTGTGTAACAGATTCCCAAGTCAAGTATCTAAATGTAAAAGTATCTTAAGAGTCAGAGTCGAACTTGCTGAGTAAAATATCTGTTCTAATCGCTTTCCACTTCCATCTAAAAGTGCATTATAGTAATTATAACTTTCTCATAAAAATTAACTGCTATTTATGATCATAATACTTATGATTACTACATGTTAAACTTAACACAGACTTAAATTTCTGGATTAGCTTTAGTGCTTGGAGAAAATTAAAGCATAGTTACTATTTAAACACAGTTAAACAAGAAGTTTCAATGTTTCATTAAGTTATCTTTCTGGAAACAAAAACCCGAAATAAAACAACTTAATCCATCGCTGTGATATCAAGGTAGCATGCCACCTTGTCTTGCAGCAGGCCCGGTTTGGGACAAATTTTCTGGGTGAGGTTTTTTTTGGAGTTTTTTCTCGCCTCTAAGAGAAATGTCATAAAATTTTAAAGTCCAAACAGTATAAACATCATGCAGCCATCATTATCATTATCATATTCACCTCATTAGATTACATTTAGGAATAAGGCTTCTCCTGGCACATCATTACCATCATCACCCATCATATCATTGGGGCAGCATAGCCCCACCTTCCAGGCGCCTCAAACACAGAAATGGGTTACAATATGCCAATGCCAAAAGAGAATACCAGAAATGTCAAAATGACAAACCGTAGCATTGAATAAAAAAGAAAAACTTTAATAAAAAAAAACCTGACGAATGTGGATAACAATTTCACTTTTTACATATAAGTAAAAAGCACATTATAGTTCTTTCTACATTCTAAATGAGTGCCTTTTTTTTAAGCTGGACAATTTGATTTTTTAATTGATTATACTCATCTAAGCATCCTGTGCTATAGCCGAGTGATTAAGGCACATAATGCCTTGGTGCAGGGCTACAGAACTTGTGCTGGTTCAAGTCCCCATGGGGGAAGAAATTTTCTTATGGAATTTCGGCCAGTATGGGACTGGTGCCCACCCAGCGTTGTGAGGCATTTGGATAGCTACAATAAGTAGCAACTCCAGGTTGAGAAGACCAGCTATAACAGCTGGGTGACCCGACTGCTGACCACATGTCACCCCTACACTGGCTCGATGCTCATCTACCTCTGTGATTAACACATGTGGATGTGAGGCCAGCAACTATCTGGTAGGCCAAGGACCTTCTGTGCTTGTCGTGCTTGGAGTTTTTAAATATCCATCTAATAAAGCATGAAATGCCTACTTTTATAACATTGACAAAAATTAAGTGTATAAAATGTTAGGAGAATTAATTTTCAAATGAGACAAATTGTTACATCAAATAAAAATATTAAGTGTGTAATTTCTTTTTTTTTTTACATACCTTACATAGATTCTTTCTTGATAACCCATAGTGTAGCAATATCATCCCATTTAAATGTTATGTAAAACTCTTTTACAAATGTAATAAATACAAAGATCAAAGAGCTCATAAATTATATTTTAGCGCATGTAAAAAAATAAGCATGATTTAAAGTTAATGAATCAATTAATTAACTAAGCATTATAATGAAAAAGTCCAATAGATACTATATAATTATTAACTAATATAAATAAAAGAACAAATATGACCTTTAAGAGAGAGGCTATGGAAAAAACAAATACGATTCTATTGTATTCAAATAATCCAATTGAAATAAAAAATACATTGTTCAATATTGCAACACAAACTTATGTTATAATGGGTGGAGTGCCTATAGAAACACAAGATGATACCTGGATTAATGCCAGCTACTATGTGTCAGAAAACTGTGATAGTTGCAGAATAAATACCATGATAAAAACATTGGCAAACTAATTCCATTTTAACATTCAGGTTTTTTAATTCGAAGAAATATGTTATGCTGTCAAGATGAATTATATTGAATCAACATATTTATTAATGAATGAAGATGATTAAACATTTTAATTGAATAACAATATTGTAAAATAATTTACCCAAACTGGAAACATTTACTATTTTTATTCTTTTTAATAAATGTGTTAGAGAAAATGTTTTTATATCTCACCTCATAAATATAAAGTTGGCACCGATTAACAAATTTAGTCTGGGTAATATACTAACAACTAATAAAAAGGTTAATGTCTCAGATAGTAAAAAATCTGGAATTTATCAAATTAGTTGCAATGACTAAAAGGAAGTATATACAGAAAAACTAGAAGGAATTTAGAAATTCATACAAAAGAATATTTTAGAAATATTAAAAATGGTGAAACTGAAAAATTGGCAATTGATAATTTGCTAGAGAATCACAAAATTGGAAGAGAAACTGGACTTTTAAAACATTTAGAGAAGCCTTTGAAATTAACAATTTGTGAAAAGATATATATTCAGAAGAATAAATATAGAACCATGAATTTCAAAATTCCCGACGAGCAAAATTTAATCTCCAAGTTCATAATCGACATTAGATGGCAGTTTGGAAGATGGAGTCAACGGCAAAATTTCAACAGTTGGAATTTGAAGATAAATGTGAAGTGACCTTGAAATCAGTGTTGTGAAAATACAGAAATTTATGAGGTGAGGTATAAAAACATATTCTCCAATGCATTTATAAATTGAAAAATACCTCATGGTGTTACTTCCCACTTCAATTTTGATAAAAATATATTTATTGTGCCTGGTTAATATGAGATTCAAATTATATTATGGAAATATCATCAAACACTTTCTTTATGCTTAAAATAATAATTTGTAAAGAAATAATTTCAATGTAAAGAGATGATATTTATAATGTTATGACAGATATATTTTCCTCCATTGAATCCTGCCACCTAAAAACTGTATTTATATATCTAATGTGTTTGGCTACCTCTGAGGTGCAAATGATTGGCAATCCAGGTGTCCTGGATTTGATTTCTGGCTAAACCACAGACATTTTTATTGGAGTGCAGGCTGTGACATTGGTAAGTAACTTCACATAATTGTAGATACTTGAAATTTGGTAAAGAAAACTGGAACTAAAGTTGAAGGACTATATATACTACCATCTGGAAATAGATAACAGCAACACTTCATTTGGACTTGTCTCTCGGGGCGTGTAATGCAATTGATTAATTTCAATTATCTATTTATATCTACAGTTTTTGGTCAACTCTCCTTTACAGTTTAGATGAGTAAAAACTAACTGGGAGAATATTTTAAAGTGTAATATTTATAAATATGCCCTAGCATCCACTAGTAAAGAAAGGAGAATGAATAAACAAGTGTTTACCAAGTCACACAATACTCTCATTCAATTTAATGAATGGAATCTAAAAACACATGTCAATACAACAAGGTCACGTTTTGCTGTTTCATATTTAGAATTCAAACGACATTTGACTGGTAAGAAAAAAATTTACATATGAATGCATTATAAGATACAATTTAGATAATGTGAATCACATTAAAAAAGCAGAAAGTTAAATAACAAGCTGAAAATAATAGCTTGCTGCATATATTTTCACAACCCATATTACAGTAGACACCTAGTAATTTGAGCTAATTGGGGATGAGGCTACCTCAAATTAAAAAAAAAACTCAGCTTATATGGAAATAAATATTTAATAAACACAATAAATATTAAACAATATAGTACATGCCTATGTTAGATATGGTCTAACATTTCCACTTTCAAAAACACAAGTTATATTTTAAAGAAATTGTCAAAAGTTCTTTCTTTTAAAACAAACTTTAATTTTTTAGTAGAAATGTCGCCCTATCTTCTGACAAGGAACTGTCAAACATTGCATGCTGAAACCTACCTTGAAATTTCTTCCAGAGAAACGTTGTGATGTAAAAAGCCATGTCAAAAAATTATCTGCCATTTTTAACACAAAGGCACTAAAATCCAGTGCCGAATCTCTCATTTAAACTAAAAGGAAGTAATACAACATCTGAATTGGTAGATTGGATAAATCTCATTATCTGCCATCCACAATGTGTCCTGCCTCACTACACTCAGCTCTTACTCACACAGGGAGACCATCTGCTCTGAACAGTGAGTTGACATTGCTGGATTCTGGCTTCTATATCTGTGCCTTGCAGTTAAAAAGAGCAATTTTTTTTTTTTGGACATGGTTTGGTACACCACAGTGCTTCTCTGGGAGAAATTTCATGGTATGTTTCAGAATTCAATGGTTGTCAGTTTCCTTATAAGAAGCATGGTGTCAGTAGGAGTAAATTCCGCTTGCTGCTCGACATAACATAATGTTACATTATGCGCACTCACTACAATACTGTCTACAAAAACGGTCAGCCTTATTACTGCTTTTAAATGTGTATTTTTATTTAAGTGTACTGTATTTTAGTGACCATTGTTGCTAAATACGGATTACTGAAACAATAGTTTTCTGAAAGGATGGTTTGCAGTGTACAATTAACTGATGTGCAATCTCAATTAATGAAGGGACAACAAAGAAACAGCATGTGTACTCATCAAAACCTAATGGTACATGTCAATCTGTACATACTGTAATAGAAATATATTTGTAGTTTGAGGCCAGGGTTATTTCTATGCATTATGAACGAAAACCTTAAGTTTATGTATATTGAACTTAGAAAATTGAAAGAAAGTTCAAAACACATTCGGAAGTGCAGAAAATGTATATGAAGACAACATATAAAAACAGAATTTAACTCTAGATTTGTGTAAAATTTTAATTTCCTTAAGGTAAAGTAAAGTAAAGTGATCCCACTTCAGGCCTCACGAGGCCCTTGGGGTAGTAGGAGGTTAAGGCTCCCACTTTTTCTTGACAATCGGCACTTGATGTCAGCCGGGTTGTCAGCCCTGCGTGACGGCCGCCTTTACCCCAGAACAAGCGTCTGGTACTCATTTCAGTTAGAGGCTGAGTCGACCCCAGGGTCATAGTGCCGGCCAGAAGGTTTGGGTCAGTTTAACAATCCTGACCCCACCAGGACTCGAACCCTCGACCTTCCGGCTTGTAGCACAGTGCCTTAACCACTATGCTACGGCGTGCCCCCTAATTTCCTTAAGACCATCTTGAAATGCAAAGAATCATGAAATACCGAGGTTCAAGTTACCTGGAACTTTTCATCCAAGAAGACGGTATCCCAAGGGAAGTCCTGTATCAGGAATCATAGCATAAATTTTCTTCCAAAATTTAGAAGACAAGTATTTTGAAAAATTAGTATATAAAAATAGTAAGATATGATGACATATTAGTAATATAAAAAACAGAAAAGAAAATCTAGCATTGATTAAATGATATGCATGAAAAAATAAAGTTTACTGAAGAAATAGAAATAAACAACTACCTTGATCTAACAATCACAAAAAAAAACTATATATAAACAAACAAGAAATAATAATTTACAGAAAGCCCACAAACAGTACATTTACCATAAATAACTCCAGACATCCTTAGGAACAAAAATCAGCACTTTCAACACTTTAGATAATACAACGAGTTCTGTAAGAGGCAAGGGCTACAGCAAACAAATCATAAATAAAATTATAAGAAAAAAAAAAAAAGAATTTACTCAACACAGCCAACTTGAAGAAGAATCTGATAACAAGAAGAACTGGATAACATTTACATATACAGGCAAAGAAACAACAAAATTAACCAACAGGCATAAAGGATTTGACAAAAATAAACTAAACATAATAATAACTAAAAGCATAGTGGAATAAAATAATTTCAATAACAAATGCATGTTTAAACTAACATGTGAAGATTGTAACAAATTTTGAATAGAAAGAACCAGCAGAAAGTTTTATTATTAGATTTAAAGAACATTTTTAAAACTTTACATATGCAGTAGGCAAATCAGGTTACACCAAACTTGTAATAAAGGAAGGACATCATATGCAGGGTATATACAACACCCTTACAATATCAATACTTCTAAAAGTCATTGTAAATCACAGTTGAGGTTATGTAGAAAAATGTTAAAATATTAAAATAAGTACTTGATATATCAGTCACCCTCAACTAAAATGGACTTCTGTTAAAAAAAAAAACTTTGTCAAGTAGTTAAAAAACCATGTAGGCCTTTCAGAACATGAACCATCTTCAGTATATCATGTCCTGAAAGGCCCATTGTTTTAACTACATGACAAAGTTTTTATAAACAGAAATCCATTTTAGTTGAGGATGACTGATATATCAAGTACTTATTTTAATATTTTAACATTTTACCCTCAAATTATTATACAAAGAATTGAACCCAGCTAAGATAAACATAATGGACGACTTAAGAGATTTTAAAGGAAGCTGACAACAGATTGATTTTAAACAAGAAACGCACCCAGTATGCACAACTCTATCTACAACATCATCACAAACCAGTCGGTACCTGGACAGTAGTTGGAGAGTAACAAATAATCTTCTGCTGAGGATGGGACTGGTCCTGAAAGGCCTACAATATTTTAATAATTTTAACAGTTGAGGATACTGCATACAAGGTACACAATTTTATAATTTCACATTATAATTTTTTACTTGTATATACTCTGAATAACACTTCATTGGAATTTTACCATGAAATTTATTAGAATGTGCCTAATATGGGCTTAGCACAATTAATAATTACAAATACAATTTTTGTTCAATTTGGTTATCTTAAGTCCTTAGAACATCATACAAAACTTTCCACAATTTCTTTGATTTATTTGTTATGAAACCTAACTGATTTTTGGTTAATTTGTGGCTGACGACAAATTAATTTAATGCTAGTAAGAAATATTGCAAATGAACCTTTCTTTAATATACTTAAGATGGTGAAACAAGCTATAAATAGAGGTAAAAGATTGTCAACACTAGATAGAATTTCATAAATTATAACTAACTCCAAAAAAAAATAGCATTATTGAGATTTTGCACAGTAGTTCCCTTTCCAATTGATTTGATATACTATGAGTATACACACACACACACACACACACACACACAAGACCAGATGGGACATGAGAAAAATATGGCTTCTCACAATGCAAAGTAAGACAATCACACTAATGCGAATTTGAAGGATTAACTGATTAATAACACAAGGGTTATTCTTGTTTTCATCCACTTTTAGAGACGAGAAATTTGAAAAGATACAACAGAAATGAAAATGAAAAATTGGCCAGTGTGTATCCAGAATAGATCTGAATGGAGAAAAATAGTTGAGAAGGCCAAAACTTCACTGAAGTTGTAGTCACTTACTAGAATATGAAGAAAATTTTGAAAAGACTTGTGTATGGAAATAATCAATTGAAGGTCTAAAATATACAACGTGAAGTTCAAGTAATACAGATAGAAGAGCTCTTTCAAGTGATCAAAAAGTGTGACATGTTCCTAACCTCAGAGGGTCGTCATTTTGAATATTTCATTTTTTAACCATAAGTTTTTATTGAGATTTTAATACACAACTTTCATCACATAAGCAGGACTTAATTTAGCAGCTACCACTGCACCTTTATACCACTACAGTGCAGACTTGGGTGCAAAGCTATGTAACCACTATACAGTCCAATATATGTATATATCATGATGCATTGTTAGTCTGGCTTTTGAAATTCACAGCTGGTGACGAGTCAGGTTTCATCTTGAATGGTATAAAAGGATTCGTGAGTTGTCGACTCACTAATCGGAAAGCTCACAGAGAACTTTCCACATGCATCTTTGCCTCCATTCCAGAAAAGTCGGTTTTCAAGGATTCCACTCTAGAAGGGCCTCGAAAGGGATTCCGGAAAGATACTGTCCTCAAATATATAAGAGAAAGTGAGGGTCAGACCAGCTAGTTGTTGTCATATCCAGAGTGTGGATGAGTAAATGTGATCAAAGTGAAGACAAGAAGATTTTCTAAGTGAAAACGTCAGCTAGTATAAAGAACAGGATGATCAAATAAATAAAGAGACTTGCATAAGTGAAAACAAATTTGACGTTCATATCGGACGTTTGAACAACTTTTCTTTCTAAAAATAAATAAAGTTAATTTGGATTTTGTATAAACATACAATATATATTATGGAGTTAATTTCAAGAATTTCCATCTGAATCCTACATGATAGCAACCTGCAACAATTATAATTCTTTTATTGAAATTATACTGCATGTTTTTGACAAATAATGTAGTAATGTATTGACTTAGGCTTTCACAGCCGGAGTTGCTATGATGATCTTGAAGAAGATTTCTGGACTGTAGGCCATGGTCTTGAAGATGCCAGACGCAATCTCTGGCGAAATGTCGGGGAACTTCAAGCCTCAAGACCACAGCCTACAGCCCGGAAATCTTCTTCAAGATCATCATAAATACTGTAGTAGCTTTTTTTTTTGTATGACAAGCTTATAAGGCCCTTAGCGTACCATCCAATTGCTGGCCTCACATTCAAATGTGTTACTGACAGCGATGGATTAATCATCCAGCCAGTAAAAGGGTGACACATGATCAGCATGTCAGTCCACATCCATATAGCTGGTTTTCTCAACCTGGGACCGCTACTTATTATATCTTCCCAAATTCCTCATGATACTGACTGAAATTTCACAAGAAAATTTCTTCTTCCATGGGGACTTAAATCAGTGCAAGTACTGTATCTCTACACAACAGAATCATGACTTACACCACTCATTTACGGTGAAGGACAATAATGTAACGGTGCTTATGTGAAATAAATGTACTTCATATGTTATATTTATTTTAAAAATTAACTTCCACCTTTAAAATTCAAAAGGCAAGGTTGGCTTCAGGATATGGTTTACTATTACAATTCATTTATTTTGTTCTAGACACTTCAGCATCTAAGATCTTTAAGTGTTTGAAATAGGTGTGTCCTTAAGCCTGAATAAAGAGGCCTCTAAACAAAATTTATTGACTAGTTGTCTCATTGGGTCATAGTTGACTGCATACCATTCATGTCATATTTAGAGAAATAAGCATTACTAATTAACTTGTCTAGTAGCCCCTAACAAAGGAGAGGTTAAGGTACAACATTGGGCTGTTATGCTGCTGTAGATAGAATAGATTGTGTTTTTCTATCGTGTTTGTCCTGTGCTTTTTTAAGTTCAATGAATTGATTTGATAGTTCTGGTAATGACGCCCAGTTAGTACACCAAGAATGAGGTGGGAGAACAACATTAACTATGATTTGATGGAAGTAGATTATACAGGGAATGATTGGAAAGCATTAGCTCAGGATAGGGATGTATGGAGAGCTTATGTCCGTACGGCCATGAACCTATGGGTTCAATAGTGCCAGTGAGTAAGAGTAAGTAAGTCCTGGTAATGAAATTTCAACTCCGTATAAGAAATTTTCTCATGGACTTTCGGCCAGTAGGGACAGATGCCCACCTAGCATTGTGAGGTATTTGCTGCAATAAGTAGCAGCTCCAGGTTGAGAAAACCAGCTATAACGACTGGGAGGACCCGACATGCTGACCACATGTCACCCCTACACTGGCTGGATGATTGTCTACCTATGTTATTAACACATATGAATGTGAGGCCAACAGCTGGTTGGCGGGCCAAGGGTCTTCTAGGCCTGTCGTGCCATGTAGTTTATTTGCCTTGGTTTGTCCATTGGATACTATCTCAAGTTTTAATGCAGCCAACTCATTCGGTTCAATTTGTTTTAAAACTGGTAACAACAATAAATGAAAGATGGCCAAAAAATATATACCAATGGTCACCCCCTGGAAGAAATAAACGTGGCAGACCACGATGGGAATGGAAAACCTACATCAGAACTATAATGGATGATAGGAATTTGGAAGAGGGAGATTGGAAAGATAGAGATAAATGGAAACTGAAGACGGCAAACTAATAAGTGGGGGAAGCCGAAGAAGAAGAAAACAATAATAATAATAATAAAAAATATAAAGAACTTATAAATCGAAGTGTGTTTATTATTTATATTTATTAATCATTTTTATATTTATTATTTAAAGTTAGTTAATTAATTAAATTAATGTTGAAATCATATAAAAATTGTTGCATCTTTAATAACAGCAAAGATCAGACAGTTGGTCTACTTGAGTTTGAATCATGTTATGAAAATACATTAGGAAGTAACATTATAAGGTTCTACTTAATAAATATGTTTGGTCTGTCTTCATCTTACACCTCATATTTCGTTGTTTCTTGTTTAAGTCATGTTTCAAAGAATCTTTGCTTCATCTTCAGTTGGTACAAATTCTGTATTTATTGAACCTTGTTGCTGGCCTGGATAATGGCTTCATTTTGTGACAGCATTACTAACAACTACCGAGGGATATCCTCATTTTTAACTAAAATGATGTTATGAGCAAGGTTTCATGGAGTTCAGAAGCTAGTTACGAGGGCGGATCGGAAAGTAACGCACAATAATTTTTTTCTGCCTTGGTATTGCAGCTAGAATGTTGAAATTTCACAGAGATATAGTTTGAAGTTTTCACTACAGATGGTATTTTTTTCTCAGGTGCACCTCTTGCGAGAGAAGCTTGAACTATGCAACAAAGATGGCGTGCATGCAACAGTCGTCCACCTGTGAGGAACAGAGAAGTATTGTTCGATTTTTGTGGGCCAAAGGGCATAAACCCAGTGAAATTCACAGGGACATGCGTGGCGTGTATGGGGATGATTGTATGGACCGTAGCAATGTCTCCAGGTGGTGCATATTCTTCCAAGAGGGACGCGTGAAACCTTAGTGATTCGCCACGCTCCGGCCGGCCGACAACAGCAGCAATCCCGCAGAATGTCAGAGGCATTGAGGCGACAATTCTGAACGACCGGCGTGTGCAACTGCGAGCCTTATCGCAGAAGTTCAACATTTCCTATGGTGCGGTGTACGATATTGTTCATGAAAATTTGAAATTCCGTAAAGTTAGTGCTCGCTGGGTGCCTAAGAACCTGACAGACGACCACAAGGGCCAGCGAATGATAGCAAGCTTGGACCACTTAATGCGGTACACCGCACAAGGACATGACTTTCTGGAAGGAATCGTCACAGGTGATGAGTCGTGGGCGTACCACTACACACCCGAAACAAAGCAGGCATCAATGGAGTGGAAACATGCTGGTTCCCCAGTAAAGAAAAAATTAAAAGTGACTCAATCTGCCAGGAAAGTGCTTGTGACAGTGTTCTGGGATATGCATGGTGTTTTATTGGTGGACTTTGCTGAACACGGGACCACTGTGAATGCTGCGGCCTACATTAAAACTTTGGTGAAGTTGCGTCGTGCCATTCGTGACAAACGTCACAACATTAACGTTAAACTTCTTCATGACAATGCTCGCCCCCATGTTGCTGCTGTCGTTCGTCAGAAAATCGCCGAATTTGGTTGGGAGGTGCTCCAGCATCCACCATATAGTCCGGATCTTGCACCATCGGACTTTCATCTGTTTGGTCCCATGAAGAAATTCCTGGCCGGCAAACGCTTTGAGACAGATGTGGAAGTGAAATCAGCAGTGCGCAGATGGCTACACTCCAACCAAACGGACTTCTACGAACAGGGCATATTGAAACTGGTAACACGATGGGAAAAATGTGTTGAGAAAGTTGGTGACTGTCGAAAAGTAGGTAAAAGATGTAAGTTCATTTGTGATTTTTTTTCCCTTTTTTTTTACTATTAAACTTTTTAAAAAAAATTATTGTGCGTTACTTTCCGATCTACCCTCGTATTTTACCAGGGATCTAGCATGTTAAGCTACGAATATTTGCAACAAATCTCATGTATTTAGGGGGTTTTCATCTCATGTGACTGAAACAGAATACATACAATATAATAACTATTTTTGTAACAAACGGAGCTTATAAGTTGTGTCTGGTAACATGCCATGCCCCTGGTCAACACACTAAAATATGGTTTAATTGTGATTTAAACACTCACCATCAACAAGGAGTGCTGAAGGCAGAAGATCATCAGCAGCGCGCATATCATCAAACCTCTGCATAAGAGCTGGTAACCTGCAAAGAAATTTAAAAAAATCTACTGTTTAGCCTGTGAGAACAGGAACAGATTATTACTCATAATTTTTATACCACATTGGAAAATTGTAATTACATAGCAAATTAAATAACACTAAGAAACTGAGTCTGGAAGAAAATATCAGTAAATCTTAATAAATGGGTGCACTTAGAAGTACATTATTAAATGGAAATGGACACTGAACAACACATTAAGAAAATTTTGAGGTAGTGACAGTATTCAGGTACTGTGCCTTCAGTTTAAGTCACAACCCTAAGCGCCTGGTAACCAGCCCAGTTTCCTGGTAAGTGAACTGGCGGCAGGCGGCAAAGCAGGTTCCATTCAAATCCTTTGTACCCCTATTTAGTGTGTAACTGTAAGGTGTTTCCGAAGTTTTTCTTAACCAACTCGTGAATTTGTGTTCAGTTGTGGCTGTGGTGATTTCAGTTTAACATGGTGTGTATCACTGAACAGACGGTATTTTTACTTTTGACAAATGCAAAGTATAAATCTTACAAAAGTTGGTAATAAAAGATTCCGGGCTATGTGGCCGTGGTCTATAACTGGCGTTTCTTCCAGACGTTTCTCTCTCAACTGCGGAGGGCATCTTCAGTGGCGAGCGCTTACAGCTGTTGTTTCCCTGTCGTAGACTCGACTGCGAATGAACAGCAGAAAGCTGGACGCTCTTCTTCATACTAGTGCTGACATCACATGAGTCGCAGCTGTTTGTATCGACGTCATCATACTGGATTCTGATTGGTTCGGAACTCTCTCCTTGTTATTGGTAGGTTTTGACCGTTTATTGTCTAATGTGTGATGCCAGGCTTTGGCTAGTTTTATTCCTTCATCTTTTCTATTGAAATTGTCCTTGTGTTTATAAATTTCTATGGCCTCTCTGTATAATCTTGGGGAAATAATATGGTGTATGAGCTAAAACTTGTGTTTCATCGTAGAGAATCTGATGTCCATTTTCAGTAATAACGTGTTCTGCTACGGCCGATTTTTCTATTTGTCCTAGTCTGCAGTTTCTTCTATGTTCAGTCAAACGGGTGGCTATGCTTCTTTTTGTGGTTCCTATGTAAGATCTTCCACAAGAACACGGAAGCCGGCATACACCGCTCGACCACCACTCTCCACTTGCGGTGTATACCGGCTTCCGTGTTCTTGTGGAAGATCTTACATAGGAACCACAAAAAGAAGCATAGCCACCCGTTTGACTGAACATAGAAGAAACTGCAGACTAGGACAAATAGAAAAATCGGCCGTAGCAGAACACGTTATTACTGAAAATGGACATCAGATTCTCTACGATGAAACACAAGTTTTAGCTCATACACCATATTATTTCCCAAGATTATACAGAGAGGCCATAGAAATTTATAAACACAAGGACAATTTCAATAGAAAAGATGAAGGAATAAAACTAGCCAAAGCCTGGTATCACACATTAGACAATAAACGGTCAAAACCTACCAATAACAAGGAGAGAGTTCCGAACCAATCAGAAGCCAGTATGATGACGTCGATACAAACAGCTGCGACTCACGTGATGTCAGCACTAGTATGAAGAAGAGCGTCCAGCTTTCTGCTGTTCATTCGCAGTCGAGTCTACAACAGGGAAACAACAGCTGTAAGCGCTCGCCACTGAAGATGCCCTCCGCAGTTGAGGGCGTCTGGAAGAAACGCCAGTTATAGACCACGGCCACATAGCCCGGAATCTTTTATTACCATGATTACCGGCCGTGAAAGCCTGCATTCCACTTACAAAAGTTGTAAATTTTGCTGTCAATTCTTTAACACAACTGTCCCAAATAAAGCCACAATTCCAAATTCTCAAACATTAGAGGAACTTAAAGAAAATATTCAAACTGTGAACTCCAACATTTCAAGGCAGGAATGGAATAGCATGTTTCAAAATTTTCTTTGCTGGTTTGAACGTAGTATTGAAGCTTGAAAGAGATAATTTTGAATATCTTTTGTCATAAGGTAAGGAATAAGCAGCACAAAAATGTATTTTATTCCATTGCTATCTCTAATAATTTTCACTGCTACTTAGATTTTTTGGTGAGATTATCATATGAAGTCCACGTAACGAGTGGTTGCCAGGTGCTAGGGCTGCATCTTAAAATGAAGACCCTGTACCTAGGAATTAGAATAACAAACAGGAATGTTGTGTATAAAGAAATTAAAGATAGGCTCAACTTTGAAAATATATAGTATTATGTATTATAGGTCTCTTGTCAGCCCATCGTCTCTCAAAAAATTATATAAAATACTTATTCATCTAGTTATACTAGTACAGTCATTAAGTTCTGAGACTTTACGCCTGAGGATAGGCACCTACAAGAATCTGAATGTCTCACAAGATCCTCCCTCAAAATAGTTGCCTCTGGCCGTCATTGCATGTTTGCCAACGGTGGTAGGTATAGCTGTTGGAAGCACCGCTGAAAGATGTTGGCAGGAAGGTCCCGTATGGCTTCTCTTGTGGCAGCCACGACCTCTTCGGAAGAATGAAATCTATGCCATATTAAACCAAGCTTAAAAATCGATTACTAATCAAAAAATTTAAGAGAAGTTTTAAATTGAATTCTTTTCCCATAAAACCCACGTAGGATTGCTTTCATGCGAGGAAAGAGAAAAAAATTGTCATGTGATCATCATGTTGGTCTTACGACAGGATTCCTGGCACACTGTGCTGGATAAGGTAACACGAGACATGTCCAGGTCATCAGACAGAATTTTGTAACAAGTACCATGGCTGACCCCTACCACTGCTGCCAGATCGTCTACTGATTGGGAGCGGTTAGCATGCACCAACGTCACAACTTCTTCGATCTTGCTTTCATAAGAAATGTAAAAAAAAGGGGGGAAGTAGAAAAATCTACAGTGGCTGCTCACGTTTGGTCAGAAAAACACAAAATAGATGTAAACACAAAATTATTAAAACAGTTAGAAAAAAAAATGAACTCACCATATGGGAAAAAAATCTACATACAGAAGAACAAGGAAAGAATTATGAATTTTGAAATTCCCGGGGAGAGGAACCTAATTAGCAAGTTCATTGGACCACAGGAAGAGTGAGCAGGAGTCAAGAATCAGGGCTGACAACATACGAAAAATCAGCCTGCAAAAGCTGTAGATGGGGCTCAGAAACCTTGAAACTTATGTTCAACAAAAACAACCATAAGAGGTAAGAATGCACATACCAAATATCTTAATAGATTATTTGTTGGGTTAACACCTTCTTCCTAGAAACTTCCTTGACACATGCGGGTTAGTAACTTGCCTTGTACCTCTGGTACTCAAGTTAATGTCTCGGTAATCACATGTTGGTTTCATGATGGATGATCAAGGACAACTTTTTCTCAGGGTTCCTCCCTTTTTTTTTTTCTTTTCCCCCTGACAAAAGCTTCATTAACCACTTCTCCATACTCATCTGATCCATTTCATTTCGTCTCATCTACTCCTGTGATCTGACATGCCTGGTCTGCCAGCATTTGCATATATCACAGACCTTAAATAACACCTCATTCTTGGCCTGCCTACTGGACACTTTACCTCAAATAAGCAAATAAATTTTACCTGAACAACTGGCTTCGAAACATGTTGAAAGAAAGTGGTTAAATTTATTTGTCATTAGAAATTATATTAAAAAATGATTTTAATATAATTTGCTTGATACAGCTTTAGATATCTGAGAACTATGAACACTTCAATCCAACTGCAGAGGAAACAATGCCACATGGTATGTGAACCAAATAATCTTCATTCCACCCATACTGCGCTACACCTCCCATCACTAGTGAGTCTTAATGAACCTCAACCATTCATGTGAGACTGAACACACCTTCATGCATGTTCATATCTGACTAGCATCAGCAATGGAGCTACATGTTCTATTTTACTTAAATTATTACATAAATGGCTTTTTGAAACCACATGCCATCACAAGGTGATGAGTATGCTATAAATTTTGACAAAAAGATCTAAAAATCTAAAACTATCTAAAAGAAATTTAGACAGTTATGAATTAAGTTTTTTGTCAAATTATTGCCTTTATATCATGTACAAATGAACCTTACATGTAGCAAAAACAAGTGCACAAGCAGACTGATATCTTTTCAGCTCCCACGAAATTGAATTTTGGATCAGAATAATATTCTCTTATATCATCTCAGGATCAACTCCTTTCAAAAAACGTAAAACTGAAAATATATAAAACTGTTATTCTACCAATTATATTATATGGGTGCGAAACATGGACTCTTACTTTAAGAGAGGAAAGGAGATTACAAGTATTTGAGAATAAAGTACTTAGGAAAATTTTTGGACCAAAGAGAGACGAACAGACAGGTGAATGGAGAAGACTACATAACAATGAACTACATGGTCTTTATAGGAAGCCAGATATAATAAGAACAGTTAAGTCTCGTAGACTGCAATGGGCAGGACATGTTGCACGTATGGGGAATGGGAGACTTGCATGGAAGCTTCTTGTAGGAAAGCCAGAGGGAAAACGCCCAGTTGGTAGACCAAGAATGAGGTGGGAGAATAACATTAACTATGATTTGGGGGAGGTGGATTATACAGGGGATGATTGGAAAGCATTAGCTCAGGATAGGGATGTATGGAGAGCTTATGTCCGTGCGGCCATGAACCTACGGGTTCGATAGTGCCAGTGAGTAAGTAAGTAAGTAAGTAAGTATCATCTCAGGATAAAATATTTATAGCATATTTCAATATTAATAAAAATAACTCACCTCACATTTTGATTGTTCTCCTCTAAAGGAAACTAACTAATTATTTGTTAATCCTTGTCAACTAAGATTATCATTAATAAATAAGGTGAATCTTCTAATGATGTTTTTATTAATGATTTAACCTTTCTCATAATTCAAATATAAGGTGAATCTTCTTATTTATTCATAAATTAATTATGGGAAATAACATTATGAGGTTCTTAATTCGTAAATTAATGAGTAATTTTTTCACATCTTACCTCATATTTTATGTTTCTTTAAACACAGGAACTAGTTTTCAAGAGAAGGATCTCTCTCATTTTCAACCGACATTATGACTACCGGATTTATGTTGGAATCTCCATCAATAACGTTGCCATCTGGTGTTGATTTGATGAACTTTGAGATGGGGTCACGTTCATCAGGAATCTCGAAATTCATGGATCTAAATTTGTTCTTCTGAATATATATCTTCTCCCAAATTGTCAATTCTAAAGGTTTTTCCAAATGTTTTAAAAGTTGGGCCTCTCTTCAATTTTATGATTCTCCAATAAACTATGTGATGCAATAGCTGAATTTTGAATTTCACCATTTTTAATATTTCTAAAGTGTTCCTTAGTGCGAGTGTCCAAATTCCTTTTGTTTTTCCTATGTACACTTTATTGCAGTCTTTACAATTAATTTGATAAATTCCAAATTATTTGCTATCTGGGGTGTTCAATTTCTTATTAGTCATTAATAGATTACCAAGGCTAAATTTATTTATGGATGCCAATGTAATATTGAATTTCTTGAAATTTTTTTTGAAATTTGTTAAGTATTTCAGGATGATAAATAATTTCTGAAATACATAAATTTCAAAAAAAATTTCAAGAAATTCAATATTACATTGGCACCGATAAATAAATTTAGTCTTGGTAATCTATTAATAACTAATAAAAAATTTAACACCCCAGATAGCAAAAAAATCTGGAATTTATCAAATTAATTGTAAGGACTGCAATAAAGTATACATAGGAAAAACAAAGGAATTTGGACACTCGCACTAAGGAACACTTTAGAAATATTAAAAATGGTGAAATTCAAAATTCAGCTATTGCAGCACATAGTTTATTGGAGAATCATAAAATTGATAAAGAAGTCTAACTTTTAAAACATTTGGAAAAACCTTTAGAATTGACAATTTGGGAGAAGATATATATTCAGAAGAACAAATTTAGATCCATGAATTTCGAGATTCCTGATGAACGTGACCCCATCTCAAAGTTCATCAAATCAACACCAGATGGCAACGTTATTGATGGAGATTCCAACATAAATCCGGTAGTCATAATGTCGGTTGAAAATGAGAGAGATCCTTCTCTTGAAAACTAGTTACCATGTTTAAAGAAACAAAATATGAGGAGGTGTGAAAAAATGACTCATTAATTTATGAAGTTGTATCTCATTTCATATATCGTGTTCTTCAAGCATGGAAACTGCAGTTTTCAGCCATTATGATGGCTGAAGATGGGAGGGTTTCCTCATGAAATCTGCAGTTTCTTTGCTTGAAGAACACGAAATATGAGGTGAAATACGACTAATTTAATTAATTTTATTAAGGTGAGTCTGTTGCATCTCATTTAATAAGAAGAACCTTATGATGTTACTTCCCATTGCAATTATATAATAAGATTGTCATGCTCACCTCTGGTACCAATATTTGTAGGTACAAATATAATTGGGGTCCACTTATATTACAAGCCATAAAAATGGTGAGTATAGGTTCCTTCAGAAGGGAACTAAAGTCATGAGCCCTGAGTCATATATTTAACAGCATGTAAAACAACTCAGACTTCAAAAAATAAAAGAGGCCTCTGTGCAAAATTTATTGATCCTTTTGCATCCAGATTTGAAATGCGACACTAATAATCTTAAACGTTAAAGAACAGTGTTAAATAAAATAATAACACAACAAATTCATTGACACTAATAAATCCAAAGGTTTTACGGCTGTATAGACGTAAGCTATTCATACATCCCTATCATTAGCTTAAATTTACAATCATTCTTTGTATAATTAATCTTCCTCAAATCATGATTAGTTATTTTCGTACCTCATTTTTGTCCTATTAACTAAGAACTTTTCCTCTGGTTTTCCTACATTAAGTTTCATTGTCCCTCTTTCATTCCTCATTTGTGCCATATATCCTGCAAATTGCAGTCTACAAGATTTAACTTTTCTTATTCTGTACTAAAGCACTGCCGTTATCACCTCTATGCTGATGATCTCCAAATTTACCTACATTCACCTCCTCATTCTCTCTATAACAGCTTGACGAAAATTAACAACGATCTCGTATCTATCTTTAACTGGTCTTCAAGTATCAGTCTAAATATAAATCACTGTCCCTCTTTCATTCCTCATTTGTGCCATATATCCTGCAAATTGCAGTCTACAAGATTTAACTTTTCTTATTCTGTACTAAAGCACTGCCGTTATCACCTCTATGCTGATGATCTCCAAATTTACCTACATTCACCTCCTCATTCTCTCTATAACAGCTTGACGAAAATTAACGACGATCTCGTATCTATCTTTAACTGGTCTTCAAGTATCAGTCTAAATATAAATCCTAACAAGTCACAAGTATTCAAAGTTAAAATTGGGAAACACATTATGAGGTTCTTAATTAATAAATTTATTAAGTTACAAGTAATTCTAATGGGACAACAAAGACTGCTTACAACCTTTGATATATCTACACTTCCAAACATTACTATAAAATAATGTAATTATCCCTTATTCTTCTTCAGTAATAGGTCTTGGACTACATCTAGATGCAAATTTAACTTGGCAAACACAAGTGAAACACATATGTAGAAAGGCTTTCTCCATCTTACATTATCTTAGACATTTAAAGAATTTTCTCCCAGTTTCATTAAAACAAATCCTTGTGCAGAATCTTGTGTTGCCACACTTTGATTATTGTGACATTATATCTACATCAGTTAAGAAAAACCGGGTAAGTCAACTTTTGGTCGAAAATGAGTTATTAACATCTTCCGATAGCTTTTGGTCCAATGCACGTTCGGTAAAAACGGGTAAGTCATCAAGCGAATAGTGACGGTGTTATTAAGCATTGAATTTTTTATGTATGTACTCTCTGATGTAAGTCATTGAACTAGTTTTTGCTCTCCTGTAAAAAATCACTTTGAAGACTTACCTAGTTTTTCCTAACTGATGTAGATATATAATGATCTAAACTATGACTTGTTGCACAGATTGCAGTGAGTTCATAATGCTTGCGTTCGATTCATTTTCAATATCCGCTGTTATGACCATATTTCCGAACACTTTAATAACCTCTCTTGGCTCTGCCTTACTGACAGATGTAAATTGCACTCTCTTTTACTACTTTTCAAGCTTCTGAATTCCTACACTCCTACTTTCCTGGCATCCAGATTTGAGAAGTTATCCTCTTACCACAATATTAACACTAGGTCATAAGATAACAGTCTCTTATTCTATTTCCTTCACAGTAGTCTCTGCTAGCTCCTGGTATTTCCTTCCTCAAGATATCAGGGGTTGCCGCACACTTGGCACCTTTAAGTCATGCTTATACAGTTACCTGTTGTCTAATAATTCATTTTTCTCTATTTATTTAAATTTATACTATGTCATTAATAATTTTTTCTTGTTTTTTTATATATCTTGTACATATTATATATTTAATTTGTTAAATCTAGAGTAAATCAAAATACATTATAAATATTAATTGTATTGTATTTTATTTATAACATGTAATCGTTTATGTATATTGTAATTTAGATGTAAGACTATTTTTTTTGTATTATTTAAAACCTGGTTAAGTGGCAGACAAGGCTTTAACTCTGCCAGGTGAAATAAAGCTATTATTATTACATCTGGCTTCCATGAAGAACAAGGATCTCAATGTTCTCCATTCACACATCTGTATGTCTCTCTATAGACCCAAAAATTTTCTTAAGCACTTTATTCTCAAATACTCATATCCTTGATTTCACCAAGCCTTGTCTAATAGCTTGGCAATCCTTTAATTGGATTCATTGTTTCCTTCTGATAATTTGTCAAGTTTTCAAAGATTTCACTATTGATTAATATATGTGTTGTTTATTTTGACAACTTACATATGGGAATGATTATAAAAGGTTATGGAGATTGTTTTTGTATCAAACTTTGTGATTTGTTCTCACTATAATGCCAATATTAGTAACAACAAAAAATATTGTCATGCATAACCTGTATTATATTAGTTTGTAACATTCTCATATTAATATTGCTGTCTCCACAAAAAATGAAAATAATATTTCAAAGAATGTGTAGTTAACTGTGAACATGGGTACCGGAAAATGTATATTCATTGTAACAGCCGGAATAATAAAAAAAAAATATTTCAAAGAAGAGATAGTAAATCCAATTGATGAAAGAGCAGATACAATAAAAAACAAGAGAACTGATGGGTTAAACTTATGTGAAAAGATAACATCCCAAAAGGAACTCAACGACACCTTCAGTTCTACTGGATTTGTATAGAAATACATAACAAAACAAATAAAAAATGTTTTATAATAATTTTAAATAAAGGGAAAACTAAAAGAAAGCTGTAGATAAGGTGAATATGCTTCAAATTGGAGATGGAGTAGCAGGAACGCTTTGTTGGTTGAAACTTCTATACAGTTACTGGAAATAATCAGTGATCGAGTCCCTTGTAAATAGTGCAGAAGAAGATAGTGAAGGCCTCAGCAGTCCAATGTTAGTTCTGGAGGATCCTACACAGAACTTAAAGTACAAGCTATAACTGAAACTTCAGAACACTCAATGTAAGACATAGTACAAAGTACCAGCATGACAGCAAACATTGGCTACTACAATTCCATGGGCAGGAGGAATCAACATCTGTTAAATAAAAGTTAGTTAGGTAAATGGAAGGAGCAAAAGACCATGTAAAACTGTTTCAACTATCCGAAGAAAGAAAGAATCTCTGTATGAAAGGAATTTTATTTGCTTTTTGAAATGAACAAAGAAGAATGAATGCTATTAAAAAAACAGAACAAATGAAACATGAAAATGAAAAACTAATTTTTTTTGCACTAGAATCAAACTTTTCTATTTTATTTAGATAAAATGGCTTTCTTCTGTATACAAGACATTATTTTTTAAACAGACTATAATAAAACAAATAAATGTCTGTGCATTTCATAGATCAAACAGAATTTGCAGAATTATTTGAATAATCAAATATAACATACAATTGATAGAAATTTAGGTTATGATGTATTTTATTAGAAGAATTAAAAGACCAACATAAGATAGGAACAGAGAATCTCATTAATCCATTCATGCCCATTACTAATTATATTATGAGGCATTTGGCTACCTTAAGAGGCTCATAGTTTGGGACAAGATCTACGTTCAGGAAAATGGAAACAAACTAATTAATTTTGAAATTCCCACGGGGAAAAAAAATTGTCTTGAGGTTTGTCTGGCCAACACCAGAGGTATATACAGAGAATCTAATGGGCATTTCAACAGTCGGTTGTTGGCTGAGGATGAAGGTGATTCCTTTGAAAGCATTCCATGAAAAGGAGCTAATATAAGCGAGGTAGTAAAGAACCAATTCAATTTAATTAAATATAAATTATGCACTAACTTAATGTACACTAAACAATCCATTTTCTTATGTTTATTAAAACTATCTTATTTTTAAGCACAACAAATACACTGTGGTTTTGTTTCTACCACTTAAATATTATAGCTTACAAAGCTATCTTACGGAAAATTATTTGCATCATGTGGAACTACACTAACTTCTTTAAACAATAAATAATCTTGATGTTTATGATACAAATTTTAACATTCACAATGACGGACAATTATTATTTTGAAAAGGAAAATTGTCCGTCATTGCAAATGTTAAAATTTGTATTATAAATTGAAATATAAGCTTTACTGTTATAATGGTAATGTAAGAATTCTCATTAAATGTGTGTTCTTGATTTAGAAGCCTCTAGATCGTACAGGTAACAATGGCTATCTGCCTTGGATGAAAAAGAGAATAGTATATGAATAATAAAAATTAGCATTTGCATCAGGATGGTGCAGTCGGTAACACGCTCACATATAAATTAGAGGTCTTGGGTTCAAATCCTAATTTGGGCATTAATTTTTCTTCTCAAAATAATAAATAATCTGTTAATTCTACTTTCTCGGTGAAGATAATTATGAAGTTCTTTAACTTCTGGTGAATCATCTTCCTTCATTTGCATACCAATACTGTGCAGTGGCCACTATGATCATTGATTTCTACATCCCAATGAAAAGGCCAGAAATCTCCTTTTCCAGGCTCCATATTGTCTTGCCACTGTGTTTCTTGTCTGTTGTATTTTTTCTCTTCTTGATTTTGTGGATTTAGAAATTATGCATGAAATGGGATAAGACAATATCCATTATCACCTAGCAGATGTCCTTGTATTTTTCCTATCCCAAATTTCATTTTTATTTCAGAGCTGTCAAATATAACATTGTCATGCACAGAACCCAGCCAGTGAGCTACAATATTCCTTATTAAAAAATTGTCTACACATAAATGTATAAATGCATTTTCCTGTTGTAGTACAGTTCAGCATTATGCCCACCTGAGTCAAAATTGGTATGTGAGTGCAGTCTTATAGCAGCTATTTCTTCAGGGAAGTGACTAATCATTAAAACTCTAGAATAACTCTCTAGAAAAATTGCACCAATAACATTTCTTATATAACAAAATAAGCACTTTAGTTCACTAAAATATGGAGTGGGAGTTGACATCCAGGGCCAACAATGTAAAAATCAACAGTCTGGACAAGCTGAAGATGAAAAACAAGTGTGTTTTGAAACAAGTCCTATTTATTAAGAAAAACTTCATAATGTTATTTCCTATTGTAATTTTATAATAAAATATGTTTACTTCAGAAACCTAACATTTGAAATTCCTAATTGAAAAGATCCTATAGTATAAAAACAAAATGTTAAAAGTAACTGTAAAATTGGAGATGGTAGCCCATTTCTACTGTAGGCATTCCAGTGTATCTTTAATTTGTTATAAAATTTCCATTACTATTTTGGTAGAGTCAGTATCTAGCGACAAATTTTGGTTCAACCATTGTGAAAAATGATCACGTTCAGGAATGATATGTTCTGGTCCAAGATTGTAAATGAAAACAACAAAATTTGTCTCCCATATTTATGACAGAAATTAGTTACATATATGTGATACTAATTTTCGATTAGAATACCTTAAAGTGTATTGTAATATGTAAATTTGCCAGATACAATATTAAATAATGATCAAAATCTTAATCATCAAAAGTTTATTATTGAAAATTGGCTCATCAATTTAGCAGGTTGAAATAAATATAAAACAGAAGTAAACAAATTATAAATGTAAATTAATGAGTCATTTTTTAACATCTTACCTCAGTTATTATTTGAAAAATGATCAATGATCTGTGATCTCCAGTGAAGAAAATGTTTTAAGCGAAGATGACTGCAAGCGTAAAGAACTGAACTATAATATAAACTGTGGAATCTTATATCAAAAAATTCTGTGTGTTTATAGAATGAGTTAGTGTAATAAATAAGAATTGAAAATTTTGTATAAACATTTGAGGGGCTCAGTGGAATAAGGGCCCATCCCAACCAATGTTTGATTTTTAGTTATTTGCAGATTATGTATCCTATGGTCATCTTCTGTTAATCTTCAGAAGCTCATAATTCTAACTTTGCTCAAAAGAGGTTAAATGAGATTTTAAGTCTAAGAAAAATTTCTAACTTCTTCACGCGCGCGGGAAATAAAGACCCATCCCAACTGCTGACACGTGACCGTAGATTGTCCGCTACTCTGTAGTCTGCGGCAATACTGAGTAGCATTGCCGGCAAATATCAGTAAATGCAGAATGGCTGAAGCGGCAGGTTCTTGTGCAAATGGAAATAGTGTAATAAAATATAAGAAAAGAAAAATAAATGTGCAAGAGTGGAAGAAAATGAAGCAGAACATTTTACGCAACAGTAGAAAGGAATATATATCGGCCTGAATCAGTTGCTTCAAGAGGTGCGGACAAAATTGCTATTTGTTTATTAAAAGCTGTGCCACTGACTGAAAAAGGTGCTAATAAAGAGAAACTTATAATTAGAGCGAGGAATTATATGAAGAAAATTATACGAAAATATGAAATCGTAAAGACAAAATATGAAAATTATGACGCAAAAATATTATGAAGTTACTATTTTCTAAACTTGTTACATATATTTATATACATAGGCCCACTATAACTTATAAGTGTACATACCAGCACATAAATGAGACAAACAGAACTTATTTATAGCTCAAGAAATCAAGATATTCACTGAATTTCGATTTTAAATAGCTTTTTCATGAATTCTGACCCAATATAAAATATATTTATAATATGAAACAATTTTAATGGATCACGCCATAGTGTAGTTGTATAAGGAACGTGGTGCAAACAGGAAAGTCATGGGTTCGAGATTCGATATTGTCAAGAATTTTAGCTGGACCAGATCTTCTGGTGGCATTGTGGACCTGGGGTCTCATCCTAATGGAAGTGAGTACTAACTAGATGCATGTTCAGGGCACAAATGCGGCCATAAGGCAAATCCGACAACCCGGCAGACATCTCGTGTCTATTGTCTAGAAAGATGGGAGCTTCAACATACCACTACCCCAAAGGCCTCCCAAGACTGCAGTGGAATCACTTTACCTTCATAAATAAAAACTGAGAGGTCATATATAATACAATTAATTAATGTACTGAATATTTAATTATGAAATCCAAACATATGCAAGAAACAAAACATTGTAACCAAAACAAACAGGTTTCCATGAAACATAGCACTAACAAAGTTTAGAACAGGTATAGTTTGGATTATTGCTATTTTTACATTGCATAAAGATATTAAATTCCTGGAGATGCAAGTGTAACAATAACATTAAATTGGATGATTTAAAATACAAGTAAACCATTCCAGATGACATATTTGGAGAAAGAAGATGTTAAAAGTTATTAGTCCATGATTGATTCCAGGGATTGTTTCAGAACTCTCTTTGCAATTAAAGTTACATTTAATATTGAACTTCAAACATGGTGAAATGTATATTTGAAAAGAAAAATATACGCCTTGACTGGGGTTTGAACCCAGGACCTTTGACTTTCTATGTCAATGCTCTTCCATCTGAGCCACCTAGGCCTCCAATCTAAACGCGTATTTTTCTCTTACACATAGTTAATTCCCTAACCCCAAATGCTACGAGCCGTTGCTACGATTTTTGCAAATGGCGGCTTCTTTGTTAAGAAGACTTTTTATTGGGAATTTAAACATTACTTATAAAGCCAGTAGTGCTTCTTTCAATGTTAATATTATTCATTTTTAAACACCTTAATGATGGACAATTTATATTTGAAAAGAAAAATATACGCCTAGACTGGGGTTTGAACCCAGGACCTTTGACTTTCTATGTCAATGCTCTTCCATCTGAGCCACCTAGGCCTCCAATCTAAACGCGTATTTTTCTCTTACACATAGTTAATTCCCTAACCCCAAATGCTACGAGCCGTTGCTACGATTTTTGCAAATGGCAGCTTCTTAGTTAAGAAGACTTTTTATTGGGAATTTAAACATTACTGATGCATGTAGACTCGCATTCCGGAGGCTTCTCAAAGCCTCAACTCTTGCTGTAGTGAAGGTTCGATGGCCAGAAACTTCTGCACTGAAAAAAATCTCAATCGGAGGCCGAGAAATTTTTTTCCTGCCCTATATAATCTGCTGCTAGGAACAGGAGCAAGCTAGTTATGTAGTGACAGTATTATAGTGAGCTGTGAAAGAGTAGAAACTGTGGCAAATGGATTTGTCAAGAGTCTGTAAAATAATTGTGTGATAGATAAACTTTGAAACAAGAATAATTACAACAAACTGTGAATGAACTGTCACTGACAGTTTATAGAAATAAATAAAGTTACTGTGAGGTTTTTCACCATTACCTGTGTTATTTTATTACAAGAAAACAACGTGAAAAACAACTTCACGGCAAGCAGTGAAACATCATTCCTATAATGCAATGACCAACTGACCTAATCAACTGCAGAAGCAGTTCAGCAGGGAATTCTGTGTTAAAATAACAGTATTGGAAAATGTTAAATAACATCGTTTACTACTTATAAAAGTGGTGGTGTAAAATTCTCAAATATAGATACTTCTGAACGAAGCTGGCCGCTGGCGATGGCAGTGTTATTTACCTGACAGCGGACGAAACGAGAATTATAGATTTATATATGTGGAAAGAATTGTTAGTGTTTGTGCCAGGTGTGGAATGGTGTAGTGGGCTGCACACTACTCTGGAGAACTAGAGGTCCACGGTTCGATTCCTGGTTCACACATTAATTTTTCTTTTCACAATATCATTATAATATTATAATATGATCAATTATTGGAACTGTGTTAAAATAATAGTATTGAAAAATGTTAAATGACATTGTTTACTACTTATAAAAGTGGTGGTGTAAAATTCTCAAATATAGATACTTCTGAACGAAGCTGGCCGTTGGCGATGGCAGTGTCATCTACCTCACAGCAGACAAAACGAGAATTATAGATTTGTATATGTGGAAAGAATTGTTAGTGTTTGTGCCAGGTGTGGAATGGTGTAGTGGGCTGCACACTAGTCTGGAGAACTAGAGGTCCACGATTCGATTCCTGGTTCACACATTAATTTTTCTTTTCACAATATCATTATAATATAGGGAATTCCAAGTGTGTCTCTTAATTATAACTATACTGTATTAAACATAAACATTGAACTTTTATAGGAATAAATCACTACGAGATTTAATTTAAGATAAATTAAAATGTTTATTAAAAACTCATAGTGTTACTTCCTAGAAACATTAATTATGCAATATTTCACAATAGCCTGGGGCTTCCTTCTTTTACCTTCATACCCTAAACACTGCTTTCTTATCCATTTGACTTGAGTTAATTTTTATAAGCTGATAAAAAAAGGGGAATCACTGATAAATGACAGCTAAGAGTGAAATGTGCACTTTTAAAATTACAGTCTTGAGTAAAATATGCTTTTTCAATTAAAAATCATAAAATAAGTAAGTAAGAACATTTTTCTGCAAAATGAACATTTATAAGCACTAACATAGTTAAAACTCATCCAGGTGTGTCTTATGAAGCATAAACCTTTCTAAACACCTCTAAAAGTGTAGAAAAGAATGTGTTTTGTTTGAAAATCCAGATTCTAAATATCAATATTCCAATAATTTAAATATAGCCAGGTGACATCTATTTTTTAAATTAAATTAATATTGAGAAGCTAAAGCTATTACAATGATAAAAATAAGTAAATTAATGAACACAATTAAATTATTGTAAATCAATGGTAAAGAGAAAAATTTTTGCCTGAACCGGGAATCGAACCCCGAACCTTTAGCTTTCGATTCCCGGTTCAGGCAAAAATTTTTCTCTTTACCATTGATTTACAATAATTTAATTGTGTTCATTAATTTACTTATTTTTATCATTGTAATAGCTTTAGCTTCTCAATATTAATTTAATAAATAATGTGTGGAGTCCCTTCATGTCTTCTTCAGGTAGAATCCATTCATTGTGTATTTGTGAATGATGATTCATTGCAATTGAATGTGGGACCAGTAGAGTAAAGGTAAAGGAAGGATTCTTGCTTGGATGGGAATGAAGCCTGGATTAGCTCAGTGGTCAGAGCATTAGCACGGAAAGCTAAAGGTTCGGGGTTTGATTCCTGGTTCAGGTAAATTTTTTTTTCTTTACCATTGACATCTATTTTGCTTATTTCAATGCTTCTAATTTGACGAATGGGAACATATCAGCAAATAAATGCATTAACACACATTATCTATCTTCACCACTTGTAATCTCAAACTTACCATGACCGAGTTTTTGAGATAATTTTTTTTTTATCGTTGAGGTAACTGCTTAAGTTAAATTGTGCAAATGTATCTGAGTGATCCAGTCATCGTCAACCAAGATTTTAAATTAAAGAGGCCTTTGGAATATTGTCTATCACGATTTAAATACAAAGCTCTCTGAAATTTTTAACCATAGTTGAGGATTATTGGATGGTTCAGGTACATTTCTACTTTTTTATTCTTCTTCTTCTTCCTTCCAAGTATTTGGCCAAGGCCTGTTACAATTCTATAGAAAATTTTCCCTCCAGCGTTTCATAGGATGGCACAGTGATCTTTGTCCTCTTGGTATATAACATTTTTTTATTTAAATAAAAATTGATCACTTCACCTCATATTCTTCTACTTCTAAGACATTTATACAATTTAATCTATCTGTAAATTAACCCATTTATATATCAGATGGTCACAACTAAAATGTTGTTACTAACAATAGTTCAGTATGAGCTATAATGAGCAAATGACGAAGGTATTTGGTAGTATACTAATCTCTCGAGGAAGCCTGAAACCCCTAGAGGGCACGTTCACGCTGGTGGATCGGGGAATGCCCTGCAAATATGCAAGATAGGAGGGAAATAAAATACCTCCTACAGACCAATAGGCAAGAAGTGCCTGATCCCAGGTTAGGAGTGACTATAAAGGTGTCTGTACTCCAGAAGGGGCAGCCACATTAGAGACAAAGTCACTGGATACCTTGCATACCATATACTCCAATCTACAAATCTCTAGATAATTTGAAACCTGTACTTACAAAAAGATACTTACTTGGAAGCTGGAACACCTTGCTTCTTCTGCAGGTCAATGCGCAGTCTGTCTCCAACATGACGGTACACTTCCACAAGAGTGCTGAATGCCGTATCACGCACTGAAGACATGGGATCACTGAGCAACTTCACAAGACAAGGAACAAGTCGCGACACTGACAAAGATTGCGCCCCATGTCTGAAAAATAAACACAATAGAAAATTATTCACAAATTATGTTTAACCTCATTATATGTTACATTAAATAACATGATTTGGATATTAAGACAAATAAGGGGTTATTAAAACATATGGCTGCTGTATTTACAGTATTAATATGGGAGGATCCTATAAGTGGTTGACACATCTATATATGAAGATTTTTTTACAGTTTGTATTTGTTTAGCTCAATGTTATGAAATTGAAAAGTATGCTTTTATACACATCATCATCTTTACTTCAAATAATATAATATCCGTAACTCTGGGTCAGGTCGAGGGATGAGATGAGGCCCCTATATTTTAGAGCTCTGTGAATGACAAGGGTGCCAGCCAACCATGCCTGACACACCGTCACAGGGACAGATGAACAAAATGGAATTAAATGGATGAGTGTGAGAAATGGTGGAATGTAATTTATGACAGAGGAAAATAGGCGAAACACCAAAAAAAAAAAACCAGTTCAAGTTCCTTTTCATCGACCATTAAACTCATATGGAGTAACCGAAGCTCAATCTCGAAATCCCAGCAGTGAGAGGCAAACATCTAATCGCTTGCACCACAGAGCCACCTCTTTATTTAAAATATTTTTTAGTTAAATTTGCATGTAACAAATATGGAAATTAGAAAAATAATTGAAGCAGAAGAAAGCATAATTGAAAGGATTGAGGAGAAAGAATTAAAATGGTTAGGACATATTTTAAGAATGGAAGATGAGCAATGGCCAAAACAACTAGTATATGAATGTCAACCGACCAGAAAGAAGAAAAAAAGGGAGACCAAAGTTAACATGGAAGGAAAGCATGAGGATAGTAATGCAAGCAAAAGGGCTAAGCATTGAAGATGCCCAAGATCGTAAGCTTTGGAGGTTTGGCACAGGAAGATGGCAGCAGCTGTAAAAACCTGAAGATAGAATAGAAAATTTTGCAAACACATCTGCATTATTACACAAATTGTTTAGATTAGGAAGGACTAATTATGATTCACTTTCATAGTTAAATATGGGAAATAACATTATGAAGTTCTTATTTCGTAAATTAATGAGTCATTTTAAACAACTTACCTCATATTTTATGTTTCTTTAAACACGGGAACTAGTTTTCAAGAGAAGGATCTCTCTCATTTTGAACCGACATATGACTACCGGATTTTCGTTGGAATCTCCATCAATAACGTTGCCAACTGGTGTTGATTTGATGAACGTGACATCCCAAAGTTCATTAAATCAACACCAGATGACAATGTTATTGATGGAGATTCCAACGAAAATCCAGTAGTCATAACGTCGATTGAAAATGAGAGAGATCCTTCTCTTGAAAACTAGTTCCCATGTTTAAAGAAACATAAAATACGAGGTAAGATGTTTAAAAATTACTCATTAATTTATGATTCACTTTTCCTGGTATACTACTTGGCATGGCCCTGTATCATTTCTCGCTGTGCTCATTGCCCTTATCCTAATGAAGAAATCTCTGACATGGATAGAAGATCTTAAAGCAAATAAGCAGAACAATTAAAAGTTATAAAGCTAACATTATCTTAAACTGAATGGGGATTTTATTTTATGGAAAGCTACTAGCCAAAATTAAATTATATATTGCATAATCTTAAGAATCGGAAAATTAACACCTCACCTCACGATTCACAGAATTCCTGAACAAGCATTACGCTATGATAAACAAATTTGATGTTGAATTATACTTCTTACACATAAAACTTACAAAACATTTAGATTATATGATTTGGGAGAAAATATTTTTTTAATAAACTTAATGTGACAAGAAGAAAAAAATCAGAAAAAGGGAAGAATAAAATAAAAATCCTCCTAAGAATAAAATTCCAAAATCTGAAAATAAATCTGATAACAACAAGATAGGAAACAATGTGATTAATTTATCATCCGAAACTTTAAGTAAAGAGGAAATCCTACATCTAGAAAGAGGTTTAAAAACTTCAGTTAATTTTTCAAACAATTAAATGTGAAGGATTATATAGCCGATATTGAAATTTCAATTCAGGCTTTAAATTTAGAAGACATGATTATTAAAAAATAATGTGGGGAAGATTAGACGAAAATACTAACAACAGGAAATTCTACAGACAAAAGGTAGGACTTGCAATGGGGAACCCATTATCCCCATTTTTGGCAAACCTGTTCGTGGGTAATTTGGAATGCTAGATAATGATGCCTTTAATGTTCAATTTTGAAGCAGATATGTGGACAATATAATTTCAATAGTTAATAAAAACATAGAGGGTGCTTTAAAACTTTTTAATATTCATAGTATAATAAATTTACTTTAGAAACTTAAAATAACAAATATCATTTTGAATTTAAATACATCAGGAAGAAAAATAAAAAATAAAATTTGGGACTTACAGGAAAGAAATATGCACTGATAATTATATTAAAGCAACAAGATCAACCATACTGCACACAAACAAGCAGACTTTAATAATAATAATTAAATGAATCGTGATTTTTTCTTACCTCATACATCTATGTTTCTTTAAACACAGCACTGCAGTATCGGCGACCCTTTGTCGTCATCGTCAGCTGTTTTCACGACTGAAAACAGCTGACGATGACGACAAAGGGTCGCCGATACTGCAGTGCTGTGTTTAAAGAAACATAGATGTATGAGGTAAGAAAAAATCATGATTCATTTAATTATTATTAATTGAACCTCATAATGTTAAAAATTCCCAAATTTAATATATAAATATAACAGACTTTAATAACTTTAACAAATACAGGATAGGGCATAAGTTTTCCACACAGGTAACAGACTAGAATACGGTCTACTTTTAAAGAATATGTTCAATGTGTTCCCCATCACACGCCAAGCATAGGTTAAGATAAATATATACAATAGAATATAAATAAATGTACATGAAAGGCAACATCATCTGTATAGAGACTAATGTGCCACTCTGTAAAATAGACTTGTAAACGTTCCCATGGGCACAGAAAATTTTTTAAAAAGTAAGAGAGAATGGTTTTGAAGAAAAAAATTATTCACAAGAAAATAAATAGATTCAAAAAACAAAAATTAATAAATGAAAATGCTCTTCAGACTAAAAAAGAAATTAATAGAAATAAAGAAATTTACATATCATCCTTCAGCATACAATTAGTTTCAAAAAAATGTCTACAAATTCAACATCAAATTAGCACCAAAAAATGATTGTAACCTTAATAAAACTAATTAAAACTAATGGAAATGAAAAGATTGATGAAGGAAAAAAATTAGGAATGTGAAAATAAAACAAAAATAAACCTGAACGTTAAAATGAAAGAACACATTAGATATGTAAAACATGGGGAGACAAATAAATCTGCAGTAGCTTCTCACGCTTGGTCAGAAAGGCATAGAATCAATGTAAGTGCAAAATTATTGGAACAGATAAATCCAAAAAACTCAGTTTGGGAGAAAATTTATCCTGAAATATAAGGAAAAATCATGCATTTTTTAATACCCAGGCAAAAGGGTTTGATTTGGAAATTCATTGTCAACCTAAAGATGGAAGAGGAAGCTATCTATCAGATCACCAACCATTATCTCAACAGCCAGAAAGAGCTGACGATAGAACGCAACCATTCTGAAATATTATTTTATTTTAGAAAGAAAAATTAATGCTCAAACCAGGACTCAAACCCTGGATCTCTGACTATACACGTCAGCATGATAGCTGTTACACCATTTGAGCCCTGATATGAACATCAACAATTCTTTCCTCATATACAATTCTCTTTCATCTGAAGCCAATAATCGCGCTACCAAGAAAGCCATCAAATACTTCTATTCAGAAGTATTTTTATTGAGAATTTATACATTACTTTTAAGCAATATAGCTTAATATTTTGATGTTACATTTGATTTAACATTTTCCAGTCTTGGACAACATTTTATTTTAGGAAGAAAAATTAGTCAGAGATCTGGAGTTCAAGTCCCGGTTTGAGTGTTAATTTTCCTTTCTAAAATAAAATTTTGTCCAGGACCTGAAAATGTTAAATTGAATGTATCATCAAAATATTAAGATTTATTGCCTAAAAGTAATGTATAAATTGTCAATAAAAATACTTTTGAAGAGAAGTTGCCAGAGGGCATTGTTGTTAGCGTGGGCTATCAGCCTTCGGATGAAAGAGAATTGTATAAGAGGAAAGAATTGTTGATGTTCGTATTGGTGCTCGAATGGTGTAACGATTATCTTGCTGATGCTTATAGTCTGATATCTGAGGTTCAAGTGTTAATTTTTCTATCTAATTCTAAAATTAAATTCAGTCCAGGACTGGAAAATGTTAAATGAACATCAAAATATTCTGAAACATGTTCTCAAGTATTCTACAAATTATGAGGTGATGTGTTAATTTTCAGATTCTTAAGATTATTAAAGAAATCTTATATTTTTTTAAGCAAAATTTTTTATCACTCACCTCATATTCTTCTTCTTTTTTTAAACTAGTTTCAGAACTTTACACTTCAGTTCCATCTTCAGCAATATTGTGTTTTTCAGTCTACCAACAAGGGAGCGAAAGGCAACTCTTCAAGACGACAGAACAACGGTCATGAAATTACTGTAGATGGAATTGAAGTGTAAAGTTCTAAAACTAGTTTAAAAAAAGAAGAATATGAGGTGAATGATAAAAAATTTTACCTAAATAAATATACCTCATAGTTTATATTCCTAAAAAAAGTAACTTAAAACCTTATAGTGTTACTTCCAAAAAAAATATTAATTATATTGCACATTGAAATTGAGTGAATATCTCAAGAGCAAAAATGATTGAATCATCAAACAAACATTCAATTGGATTGAAGATCAAATTTAAATGCTTCATACCTCACCTCATATCCAGTCTTCTAATTATACCACAGTTTCAAAACCTTGGCAGCTTCATCTTCAGTAATTTCTCGTCGACTGATGTTATGTCGATCAGAGGAACTACTTCTTCTTCCCTCTGTTGGTGGACCGATAAATCTCCGGATCCAATCAGAATGTTATCAGACCACCATCAGAGAAAAGAAGAAGTAGTTCTTCTGATCAACATAACATCAGTCGATGAGAAATTACTGAAGATGAAGGCTTTGAAATCGCAGTATAATTAGAAGACTGGATATGAGGTGAAGTATGAAGCATTTTAATTTAATCTTAAATTAAACCTCATAGTGATTTTTTCCTATAAAAGTTCAATTCAATTGGATCCTCAAGCAGAAAAGATGAAAGAGCAAGAATATCACACAGCATGATTTGAAGATGAGCAATTGGGGAAGAGTCTGAGTTAAATCAAGATTTAGATGAAAAGGGAGAAGTTTCAACCTACAAAATTTGGGGGTCTTATGCAACCATCCTGTATTAAATGATTACATGTGAGGAAACAAAACAGAACAAATTAATTTTAAAAATTTTCTAAAATATTTCAGGTTTTCCAGTTATTGAATAGTACTAAAATAAATTCACAAACCTTCCATCTACTTACTCTGTAAGTGTAGTTTGCAAACAATTCATCACTTCTTCTCTAATTTTCCCATTTTTATGGGAAAATGCTGGTGTTAGCTTCTCGAACAATGTTTGAGGTGTGATAACATCACGTTCCATCATCTTAAGTAAAAGAAGCTGTGCTTTCTCCCGGACCATCTCTTTACTGTCCCCTGAAAAACACAATTTTTATTTTATTCAAAGATTCTGTACATTCATACCTTCATACAAGATGTTTTAAGATATTTATTTTCAGAATTGGACCACTCTTTTTTGACTTACTGAATTTATGACATGCCAAAAATTCTCAAAATGTGCTGGCCACCATACATTTAAATCAAAATATACAATATAACCATGATAGCTATGATAGCTACAGTCATGAGGAAGGTGTCACTTTAAAGCACATAAATAGAACTTTCATTTGATATATAAATAGATTGTATTGATGACATTCTGCTATATTTAAGGATGACTTTCCATCCCTTAGGACACTTGACTTTGCTATCAATATCAATTTTAATGAGGGTGGTATTTGGTAAATGATTACTCTTGTTCAGGATGGTCAATCAAAGTTACAACCCCAAAAAAAAAAAAAATGCTGTTCAAAAAGCAAATGAAGAAGATTGACAGATTATATACAGGTAGATAGAAGAACTAAAGATTTGTGTATTTCTTTTCATTGTTAATGAGCTTATAAAGGTACACAGGTTATGTATGCTTCATGCATCACATTCACTGAACAGAGTAGTACTCTAATGTGAATTAGTGGAAAGACATTTTTAAGAGTTTTTTATCTAGGATTTCTATGCTATTGAACGATTATCACAGGTGACAAAACATGGATTTACTACAATGATGTCACAAATAAACTCCAGAGCAAAATCTGGTTATTTGAAAGAGAAGATTTATCCAAACTGGCAAGAAGATCTAGGTTAATTGGAAAGAAATTGATAGTGGTTAGTTTGCCAAATGTAGTTTCATCAAGGTGACAATCCTGGAGAAGCAAAAGACTGTTATTGCAACCTTCCTGTTTAATCCAGCTATTAGAAGTTTTAGTGAATCTCCAGCCAAGATCAAAACGACAACACTCTTCCACACAGAGCTGAAGCTACAACCATCATGGGTTAAATTATCCTCTGTACAGCCCAGATATTACCCATGAGAGTTTGGACTATTCTCTTTCAAAATGTTCCAGCTAAAGGGATGGAAGTTTGAATCAGATTGGCACCTAATTGTGGGGTATGGGGATATATGTGATAAAATATTTGAAGAAAAGTGGGTGGAATAACTTAAAAACTGTTTTTTTTTAATACATACAAATTACTGCATTAATAGGAATTTAAATTTTTGAAAGAAGTGAAAAGGGCCAGTGTGTGAAAATAAAAATGAATTGCTCTTTGTAAAATTAAATTAAGTACTCAACCAAAGGTTTTATAAATAATTTACTCTCTATTCAAATCTATTTGTGGGAAAAGCATATGCCAAACATCTGTCATAAATATCAGAAAAACATATGTATATAAATCCCCCTTATTTTTAATATGCTACAATATTGGTATTTGGAGAAGTAGACACTTAAAGAAGCTACTTAAAGTAAATCTGAATTGGGGGGCACTTGTGGTAACATATGGAGCCATTGAACTTGTAGACATAATATAAACTACACCCACAAAGATTTTCTTATGAGTAGGAGAACAAGACAGATGGCAAATCCACTTTACAGTGGTGCCAATATATCAAGGTTATATCTGTATGTATGTGTTGATTAAAATCATTGTTACTACTTTATAGCACTATAGTAAAGTTTCAACTGATCTGGTCAAACATTTTTTTTTAATTTCTACCATCCTTATAAGTTTTATTCTATTACATTATTATTACAATTATAATTTATCATCTCTATTAGGTTTTTCAGCAGTGTATTTTTTTCTAGTGGAAGGGGGCTGGCCTACCACATCAACCCCCAACTTGGAGAACCAGGGTTTTTTTTTTCAGGTGTCCATCCTTAGATCAGTTGCTTTCACCATAGCTAAGAGCCTGATCTGCCCTTAATAAGGAAGAATTTGACAGAAAATATACGATGAAATGATCTCCTAGGCCTCAAATACTCTAATACCATCAGGGTCAGAAAACAACAAGTGATTATAAAACGTTTTAGATTATATTAAAATTCAGCAATTAAGATGGTATTGACATGTCCAACGAATGGAAGAGAATTGGCTACCATAATGTGTTTTGGAATGGAAACCTGAGGGAAGACGAGGCAGAGGAAGACCTAAAACTTCCTGGAGTCAGGGAATACATTTATACATGAAGACAAACATTTACAACCTGGAGATTGGATGGACCGACAAAATTGGCTATTAGGAGTCGGACAATGTCAAAGACATTAATCATCCGATGATCTATCTATAATTTATCATGTATATTTAAAAAAATATTTTGTATATGACATCTAAATCTTGAGAACCATTCTTCATCTAGTTGTAACCATTTTCATTTTGTTAAAACTTTGAATGTCTGTTACATACAATTACTGTTTAATCTTTATATTTTTACAGGGCAGGTCTTTCACTGCAATGCTATGCTTTGCAGCTTTATTAGGGATTTATAGGTGTGGTAGCTTCTTCGTTGCTTTCCACATCGTGGATGATAATGATGATGGCCAGATGATGTAACTTAATATAAACCTATCAATTAATTTCATTCCAAAACATGAAGTGAAACATACATCTATGTTCAAATGTAGCCTATAGCAAATGTGGGGCTTGTAATTTGTTTGAAATTATATCTCCAAATGACTAAGTTCGTACTAATACATCTCTGTTTCAGACTTCAAGAAATTGAACATCTTTATTAAACACAGACATTTCAGCTATATCACCATTCAGAATGTGAATATACTATTTGTTTTGAGATATACCATAAACATTTTTCATTGATTAATTAAATAAAAATAAAACATAGTTTTATTTGATTTTCATATTTATTATATAATTCAGTGACAGCTGTTTCGGTACACTGTACCTTCTTCAGACATGTTAACAAATTATGAATTGTGTTCCAACTGATCTGAAGAAGGTACAGTGTACCAAAACAGCTGTCACTGAATTATATAATAAATATGAAAATCAAATAAAACTACGTTTTATTTTTATTTAATTAATAAATATGGATTTTCAACAAGTAAACACCAACTCAATTGATTATTTTTCATTGATTTCGCAACGCTTTACAAAAGGAAGCAGTGTACTTAATAAGCATATAGATTTAATGTAGACACAATTGTATGGGTGTATATAAAAATATAAATATATTATAAGGAAATAATAATAGAGGAACAAGAAAAATATATGCATTGATAGGAATATAAGTAGTTATGTAAATGTAAACCATAATTAATTCTTAAAAGTTTTTAACTGCCACAGGCCTTAAGAGGCCCTTGGGGTAAGAGAAGGTTAAGACTCTAACCTTTCTATACAATTGCCAATAAAGTGAATGCTACAGCATGTGAAGGCGGGCTATGTTGAGCTGTTTCTTCAGGAAAGAATCACTTTAATGGATTTTATGCACCTTCACATACCAGATAACATCAATAGGGTGATATCGAGTATGTAATGGGTCCAAAAAAATTCAATTAGAGTGGTTCTATCCTGCTACCACTCTTAGGTTATTGAGGCATAACCGTCAAACAAGAAAAATAAACTTGCATTATCCAGCACTGTTACATTGGTGCTATACTAAATAGTGAAGATTGTCTTAAACTTCAAATGTATTTTTTTCGAAACTTAGGTAATGGCGCATAGCCGATTGATGCATAACGTGGTCCATTTCATACTGTGCGTTATATTCATTAAGTCATTATCAACCATTTTTATTTTTATATTTTTAAGGTACTGTGCAACATTTATGCAGGAACTGCATAAATTAAGCAAATTCCTCAGAAAACCGAAATTGTGGTCCGAATTTGCTGGTTGAGAGATTATATATTTATTTTGCTAATTAAATCCAAGTATCAAGATACATTGGGAGAAAACAAACATGGCGGCAGGTAGAGGGACTTTCAAATTATGGTTTTCGGGTAAATCCCCACTCCTAAAGGTAGGATTTTTGTTTTAGAAAAGATGCCACGTTATATTTCAATGGCATATACCGAGTTTCGTTGCGAGAAAATAAAGATTGCTGCTGCTAGGGCGATTTTTAAAATTTCGCTTCAGATGAAATGGTCCGATTTTGCTGGTTAACGAATTTCACTTTACTTTTCTTAAATGATTGCAAAATGCCGAGTTTGGTCCGAAGAAAAAATACGGCTGTTAGAGCGTTAACAGGTGCGTGTGCAGCTAAAGAAATAAGCCCAGCGATATTGAAGTTAATTAATTTGGAAAACTGAGGAGTTACTTGGTGAATGGAGAGTAGAATATCTGTCCATTGCATATAAAGGGAGATATAATGCAGTGTTCTATCCATATAGGAATAACACTTTTAAACACAACATATAAAGTATTCTCAAAAATGTTCTATGTCCCACTTCTCCCATAAGCCGAGAAAGTTATTGGAAATTATCAAACTGGCTTTCGTAGTGGGAAATCTACCATTGATCAGATTTTTACTCTAAGGAAAATTCTTTGAAAAACAATAGAGTTTAATATTGTGACACACCATTTGTTCAAAGACTTAGTACAGCATATAATATTATTAATAGGGCTGGTCTTTATAAAACTACGGTACAATTTGAATTCCCGTTAAATTAATAAACTTAGTTAAAGCTACAGTGGATAAAAGTCAGTGCCATATTAAAATCCAATATGAAATATTACAACTCATTAATATTATGAATGGATTACGATAAGATGATTCACTAGGGTGCATTCTTTTCAACACTGCATTGGAACAGAACATGAAAGAATAAAAATAGAGGAATATACTTTTTTTTTAAAGTCAGTCCAAATGTTAGCATATGCTGACGATATTGACATTATTGGCAGGATACACGATGACATAAAGAGGACTTTCCAAATTGGCAGTAGAAAAGACGGGACTTAAAGTTAATGAAAATAAAACTAAATATATAATAAAAATAATAATAAAAATTCAAGGAAACGTTAAATTTAAAATCAATGAATTGACATTTAAAAGAGCAGGTTGGTTGGTATACCTTGGTTCACTTGTGACTGATACTAATGATGTTGAAGAAGAAATCAGCAGAAGAATTCAAAATATACATAAATGCTATTTTGGACTACAGACGTTTTAAAAGGAGATTTCTTCTATTCTTTTGTGTTCTGCCCCAGGGCAGGTCTTTCACTGCAATCATAGCATTTTCATGCTATGTTTTGTAGCTTTACTAGGTAATTATAGGTGTGGTAGCCTCCCATTGCTTTCCACACCGTGCATGATGATGATGATGATAATGATGATGGCCAGATGATGTTCGGGGACCGTTTGGGCCTCAAAGCTTCCTGACATTTGTCTTACAGGTGAGGAAAACCCCCGAAAAAATCTCAAGCAGGAAGCTTGTCCTGACCGGGGAATCGAATCCAGGCCCGCTGCATGAAGAGACAGCACGCTACCTCGAGACCAAAGAGGTAAGCTTATGGAACAAAATGTAAAATCTATAAAACATTGATAAGACTAGTGCTGATGTATGGAGGTGAAACATGGACCTTGAGACAGTGTGGTGCTGACAGTAAGTTTTTGAAAGAGAGATCCTGAGGAAAATATACGGACCAGTTCACCATAATGGAGAATGGATAATTAGAAACAACCAAGATCTGAATTCTACGAGCATGTATAAATTCCCAGATATTATTAAAGTAGCAAGTCTATGATAGGAAGGGCATTTGAAAAGAATGAATGAGGACGAAATTCCAAAGCGCGTGATGGAATATAAGGTGATGAATGAAGAAGAGCTGGATGTCCCAGATCGAGATGGGCGGATGATCTATGGAAGCTAGGAGTCGGGAACTCGTGGATGGTGGCCAGAAATAGAGAAATGTGGAGGAAAATCCTTAAGAAAGCCGAGACCTATAAGGACCTGTAGTGTTATGATGATGATATATACACACGTAATATTTAATTTTTTTCATGCTCATTTCCGATGAACATTTGTAAAAATGTCTTCATGAGAATATTCTAAATAGTTACATTCCTTTAGGATTCGCTAAATATGTTATATAATTTTACTAACTCACTGGCACTATCGAACCTGTTATCCGCTGTGGTCTCGAGGTAGCGTGCTGTCTTGTCACGCAGCGGGCCCGGGTTCGATCCCCGGTCGGGACAGTTTTTCTGGGTGAGGTTTTTATCGGGGTTTTTCCTCACCTGTAAGACACATGTCAGGAAAACTTTAAAGGCCCAAACGGTCCCCGAAATCATATGCCCATCATCATCATCCTTCACCGGTGTGGACAGCAACGGGAACCTACCACACCTACAATTCCCTAGTAAAGCTGCAAAGCATAGCATGGAAATGCTATGATTGCAGTGAAAGACCTGCCCTCGGGCAGAATTACTATGGATGGATGGATGTTCATGGCCGCGCGGACATAAGCTATCCATACATTGCTATCTTGAGCTAATGTTTTCCAATCATTCCCTGTATATTCTACTTCCCTCAAATCATATAGTTAATGTTATTCTCCTACCTAATTCTTGGTCTACCAACGGGCGTTTTCTCTCTGGTTTTCCTACAAGAAGCTTCCATGCACGTCTTTCATTCTCCATTCGTGCCACATGTCCTGCCCATCGCAGTCTACGAGACTTAACTGTTCTTATTATATCTGACGTCCTATAAAGACCATGTAGTTCACTGTTATGTAAGTCTTCTCCATTCACCTGTCTGTTCATCTCTCTTTGGTCCAAAAATTTGCTAAGAAATTTATTCTCAAATATTCGTAATCCCCTTTCCTCCCTTAAAGTAAGAGTCCATATTTCACATCCATATAATATAACTGGTAGAATAATAGTTTTATATATTTTCAGTTTAACGTTTTTTGAAAGGAAATGGGACGTCAAGAGTCGTTGTAATGCATAGTAGCACGCATTTCCAGAATTGAGCCTATGTTTAATATCTATGTGCATCTCATTCCTATTTGTGACTATTGTCCCTAGATATTTGAATTCAGCCACTTCCTCAAAAAAAAATCACGTTTAACATAATTATATCTAAAAGAGAGTCAGTTTCCAATGTAAAAAGAACATTAATATTTTGATTTCTAATTAAAAATTACGAGTATTACACGTACATACATAGGTGATCCCATATAATCAGCCTTTTGTAGCTGATATTAAGCTAATATTGTACAAACATTCAGTGCCACAATTTAACTCACACATTTTTATTGCATACATTTTATAACAAAGTACAAATTAAATAATTTGGCAGCTAAAAATGTAGTTTTTTTAACTACAAAATATTTTGCAGAGAAATTGAGTTATGGCCACATGGTATATAAGAGTAATATGTGATAACAATATTCAAAATTAAATACTTTTAAGTTTTCTGATAAATAATTCCATAAATGAAAGAGTTAAGCAGATAGGTAGGAAGCAATATTTTATTAAAACAATTATATTTAAAAACCAGGTCCAAAGTATCACGGTTCAAATCAGTATGATACGTTTTGCTCATAGGGATGTTATTTCAGGCTTCAGATTCCTTTATAGATTCCAAAAATACATGGACCCAGGTAATCATTATAGATAATAAATAAAGGGAAACATGGAAATGTTAAAGAAAGTATTTAAAATACTGATTACTGCAAATTATTTGTAATTTGTTTCTTTTAGCTTTTAAGTGTTTATATTGTAAAATACTGCAAAATTAAAGGAAGTTATATTATATATTTATGAAATCAATGCTACCAGGTTGTCATTACATTTCTGGAATTTTCTCCTGACATGCCGTATTTGTAACCCACTTCTGAGGTTGGGACGCCTGGAAGGAGGGGCTACGCTGTTTCGATGATATGAAAGGTGAGGTTGATGGCAATGACTAACGATGCACCAGAAGAGGCCTTAAACTAAACTCAATCTAATGATGCGAATATGATGACAATAATGATGGCCAGATGATGCTCGGGCATCTTTTGGGCCTTAAAGTTTCCTGACATTTGTCTTACAGAAGAAAAAAAAACCTCATCCAGGAAGCTTGTCCGACAGGTGATCTAACACGGGCCCGCTGCGTGACAAGGCAGCACGCTACCTCAAGACCACAGCGGTGGTAGCAATATAAATATTTTATGGATAATATTTTATCATTAGCAGGTGTATCGTAATATTGATGGATAATGATGATTGATGAATTATAGGAAAATCCCTGTTTTATGTATTTTACGTTATTTTCATATTCTTTATTCTTTCCTCTTCATGAGTTTAAAATGCATGTTATTTGCTGAACGAGTTGGCTCATGAGATATGGTTTCAGACTCGTATTTTAGAAATTCAATTTCAAATCCCAGAGCTAAACAATCTGAACTTTTTGTGATTCTTCTAAATTGCCAAAAAAAATGGTTGGTTGGAATTTCATTACCACATTTATCATTAATATATATATTTTTAAATATTTAATTAAAAATTAATACGCAATGAACCTGCATAAAACATGTTATAAACAATAAGATGAAGCCTACACACTCTACTGAAATAATCTAAATGTCTTAGACATTCTAGACACATTACGCTAATGCTAGGATTTTTATGTAATATGAACATGCAAAATATGTACATATTTATGTAATAACATAATGTAAAATATGTAAGATTACATAAAAATTCCTTAAAATATGTAATATTACATACGTACATTAAAATTTAATTTTATATAAATTTATATTAAATGTTAACTTTAAGATAGGTAAAAATTGAAGGAATGCGACAGTTAAATACTTGGCCAATGTCATGTTTCTATTACAAAATGACCCCACTATAGGTCTTAGGAATACTGGGAGGTTAAGGCTCCCATCTTTCTAGACAAGTGATTTCAGCCGATAGTCGTCTTTACCCACACAACATAGTATGGTATTAATTTTTATAGGCTGAGTCGACCCCAGGATTTTGATGCCGCCAGAAGATTAAGCAGTTTAAAAATCCTGACCCCATCGGGTCTCGAACCACGATTTTCCAGCTTGTAGGATACTGCCGTAACCAACTATACCACGGTGCTCCACCTATATATTCCTACTATTTCATTCATACTATACTAGTTTTCAGAGTCTTCCTGTATCTATGTATATCGTGTTTAGTAAATGGAATTCTTCTTTGACCGTTTCTCAGCAGCTTTCGTACAGGTTGGAAAAAACAGTTTCAGTGTACAATCATGTAACCGAGCTTTTTAATGTATACAAATATTGTTTTAAATTATTTTCCGCTTGTGGTTTTTTTTAATTAAGAGGCATACATAATATGTAATGATAAATTTTCATATGTGATACGTTTCTAATTCGTGGACATTTATCAATTTTACCCATGTATAATCAAAGGGAAAGAATATGTAATTACATACCAATTCTAGCCTTAATTATAACCAAAGATGTTGAAGCATCTCAAATCAAACTGAAATAAACGAATTTAATTAACCCTTATAATTATTATGTTAACTTTACAATTATGAATTTCTAATTATAAAACTTACCAAGTCTCTCAATGACAGGGGGTAAAACTGTGGCAATGTATGGACGGAAGTCACCAGCCATTCTATCCACCAGGTAGGTCATGGCATCGATACCATTCTGGGATACCTAAAACAATGCCCCATGATTAGCTGCAAGGTCACACATGAGAAAATACAAACAAGTTCTGATTCTCATCCTCATTTGTTTCACAAAGCAAAATAATCTCACACTTCCGTAAGTTCAATGTAACCAAATTAGTATTCACAAATTTAGTTTAAAGAAGACTTGTGAAACTTAACTACAAAAATTATTATAAACTTCACCTGATTAAAATATTCAACTCTTACTAATCTGGTCATTACTTTCAAGAAGAATGTTAGAACTACAACAAAATTCTGAAGCACTGAAATAAAAATGCATCAAGCAAATTGGCTCATGTCGTAGTTTTTAAGATAAATGTTTGGTAAATCCCCGATATACAAATTCTCAAACATCTGATTAGAGCTTCTTCAACTATAAAGGCAAATACTGGGTTAATTTTAATTATTAACAATTAATTATTTTTATTTATTTATTTTACCTGAAGGAGTTAAGGCCGTAAGGTCTTCTCTTCCACTTCACCAGGGTTAAATTACACAAATAATAATTATGAATACCTAGGCCTAATAAGCATAGGCTACACAAAATTGAGTTGACAAGGAAATAAAATTATTATTAATAATAATAATAATAATAACCTATAATTTGATTAAGTAATTGGCTTGGTAAAGAAACTGTAAATTATTCATCAATACATAAAATTAATTATGTTCAAAATCAGTGAACACTTAGCAAACATATATCAACACAATAACAACCACTATATTTACATGTTTAAAGATTCTGAATGTGATATGACAAAATGTTCAAATATACTTACTTACTCACTGGCACTATCGAACCCGTAGGTTCATGGCCGCACGGACATAAGCTCTCCATACATCCCTATCCTGAGCTAATGCTTTCCTATCATTCCCTGTATAATCTACTTCCCTCAAATCATAGTTAATGTTGCCCACCTCATTCTTGGCCTACCAACTGAGCGTTTTCCCTCTGGCTTTCCTACAAGAAGCTTCCATGCACGTTTTTCATTCCCCATACGCGCAACATGTCCTGCCCATCGCAGTCTACGAGACTTAACTGTTCTTATTATATCTGGCTTCCTATAAATACCATGTAGTTCATTGTTATGTAGTCTTCTCCATAGAAATAAAAATAAAAATGTACACTATCTCTTATTTATTTTTTTTTATTTTACAACCTTGGTGCATAAGGTTTGGATATTATTGTTCTGGTATCAAAATGTTCCTTACAAAACATACAATTATATTATCACGTTACTTTATAATAATTTTCATGTTACTCTATCATGCCTATAAATCTACATCTCAATATATTTGTAATTTTATAAATTTATTAATACACAGAGTTTTTAAGAAAAGTTTTCCTTTCTGTGCACCTTTATTTCTTGCTTTTCTATTTTGTTTTCATTTTCATACATACAAAAACAAGATACTGCATAACAAGGGACACACTCCAAGTCCTAAAAGTAGAGTAACTTGCATAATGTGGATAAATATTTTACTTTTCATTGGCAGCAGAACTACACTCACCATAAGGCATGGAAGAACATATAAAACTGTATATTCAAATTAAAAAAATAAAAAAGTTCCATGTGTAATTAATTCCCCTTTGAGCTAGTCCATCCACAGGAATTCTGCCCGAGGGCAGGTCTTTCACTGCAATCATAGCATTTTCATGCTATGCTTTGCAGCTTTTACTAGGGAATTATAGGTGTGGTAGCTTCCCGTTGCTTTCCACACCGGTGAAGGATGATGATGCTAAGGATCACCATGATGATGGCCGGATGATTTTCGGGGACCGTTGGGCCCTAAGCCTCCTGACATTTGTCTTACAGGTGAGGAAAAACCCCGAAAAAAACCTCACCCAGGAGCCTGTCCCGACCGGGAATCGAACCCGGGCTCGCTGCATGACAAGACAACATGCTACGTCGAGACCACAGTGGTATTACTTTATTTTTTTATTGTGAAATATATTTTTGGAATACAAATGGTGTGCATGTGTTTATGAGTTTGCTTCCGCCTCCCAAACAGAAATCTCTGTGAAAAAACCTTTGCTAAGAGTTATACACCAATGTAACATGATCACTTTCATTCTGTTATTTTTTTTAAAAATCGGGTGGCTCCGTGGCGCAAATGACAAGCGGTACTCGCCCTCCATTTATGGGTCCGAATTCGCATCTTTGCGCTCGTGGCGGACGAATCGGAACCAGAGTAGGGTTTCCTTGTGTTTTTTCCCTGCCAAAAACTTAATTGTATCATTTCTCCATACCCATGCTGTCAATTTCGTTTCCTTTAGTTCCATCTGTCCCCGTGATGGTGCGACAGGTCAGGTCAGTCGCCATCCTCACAAAAAAAAACCTTGACCTGATATTACGCCCATATTACCTGATATTTTACTGTGGTATCATAAAAAAATTACATCTATATGTTCAATGATAAATTTACATAAGAAAACTGCATCACAGAATGTGTCAAGTTGCAAGCATATGTTTCACAATGATTTGACTATTATATAATTAAGAATTACGTTGCTAACATTGAATTTTTTATCTCACTAAAACAAACATAGCACAAGAATGCATTTCGTAGGGCAGTGGTTCCGGAAATACTCGTGCTATGGACTATAAAGATCCACCCACCACAAGGTCACGTTATTTTATTAACTTGCACATTGCTGGGAACGGTCAATGTCGTTTATATAAGCAGAGTAAATATATTTTTAAAAATATCCGATAACTTTTATACTTCTTTACACATTTCAGATTCAATTTGTAATGTATTCAATACTCTCTTTCAAACGGTGATATTTTAAATGCAAAAGCTTAAGGTAACGTATCGAAAGGTCGCAAATCGAATTAGCAAGCTAAGTTCAACACGGCGCGGCGTAAGCCACTCATGAGCGTGTCCAGGCATTTCACGACTAATTAGATACCATGACCTCAACTAAATAATCAAGTCCATTTTCCAGCTATGCATTTCGTATGCAAAAATGGAAAATCGGCAGAGGAAGTCGCTTTGCGTACAAAACTTCGTCCTGAGTTAACTTTGCGTATTTTGTCATGATTAGAGTTAGCACTTCTAGGGTCGCGCCTCTTGTATATTAATTTTTACTTATATATTTTTGTTTGAGAAATTATAGCTCTCTGATAGAAACGAATGAGTGAGATTTTGCGTCTGAAATTGAGGATGAGGGCCCTTTCTACAACTTCATTTTTTTTTACTCGTTTTGAGATATTTAGCCTTGTTTGTCTCTTTTTGTCTCATTCTGTCCCTGACCTCCCCCCCCCCCTTTACTGACTGTCTTGCGTTATTTTTTTAAATATTGTTATAAGTGAATTCTGCCATTTACTTTACTTTACAATCTCCGATAAATATTTAATTATTATGTATCAATTTAAATTAACTTCTGGAATCGACTGCTTTCAATGAACTCAGGACTGAACAAAATTTAAATACAATATATTATCGCCTCACTATGATGGTTGTCCAGCGGGCTCGCATTGTTTCCCCGCAGCTGTTATATATAATTAAATACAAAGATGCCGATTACCGCCACTTTAATAATTCCGCATGTTAATCATTGTCAAGCACTGTCGCGGCACCCGCTCTTATATAAACGGACAACCATCATAGTGAGGCGATACTACCTGTAACAATGGAAAATTTTAACTCTTTTTATTTAACTGGAATCACTCTACATATTATTTTTTTAGATTTTGTTTATAGATTAGGATGTCCATTCGTCCCGTTTTCTCCCGGGACAGTCCTGTTTTTTTAAATGTCCCGCTGACCCGAAAGTTTTCTTGGGGACGCTCAACTGTCCCGCTTTTGGGATGCTTTGTCAATGTATTTATGAATGGCGACTTTCGTTATGTTCTTTACTGTGTAATTATAAATATGAACGTTAGAAAGCGCCAGTTGTATGACCACGATGCACTGTTTGGTCTATAATATTTGTTTTTTACTCTCATATATTGGTAACTGGTACATTTTTCAAATTGTCAATCCATGGTCAGTGCACCCAATGTCGAAGATTTCCTGCTGCTTCTGGCACTTTGGCGGTGGAAAAATACAATTTTAACTTGGATGAAAGACATTTAGTTAGTGGATTTATATACCCCTTGCAATGATAAATATTTTTAAACATAATAAACAATTACTTTAATTGGTTTTTGATTTGTGAATGGTTGATTCTTATAAATTTGTATTGACAACAGTGTCGTGGTAAAAAAATGGTCTTTTTTTGTTAATGTCCCACCTTTTTTTAAATGTCCCTCGTTTTTCCTTTAATTTTGTGTATATGTCCCCTTTTACGTTGAAAGTATTATGGACAACCTATCATAGATCTATAAGGAAAGAAGGAAATTTTATTATATATGTATTCTAGATCATTGAAAATTTAAAAAGGAAAAATAAATTATTATTATAATTTCAGATAGAAAGCACTTTATCTTTGTCCTTATCATTGCTTAAGAGAAGAGGATGGTATGAAATGAACCCTCCCTCCCTAAATGGTGCAACAATCCAGTATTCAACATACTTGAGAAGTATATCATTATTATTTTTTGTCCAATGCCACTAGTTTGTCTTACGGCATTTGTGGCTTATCTCGTGGCATTGGCGGAATTGTAACCCACTTCTGAAGTCGGAGTACTTGGAAGACGGAGTTACGTTATCCGTTAAGATGGATGATAATGAAGCACTAGGATAGTCCTTAGGCTTAAGCTTAATGAAAATCCCAGACCATGAATGGTCATAGAAATAAGTATCTTTAAGAAAAAATGCTTGTGGTCTGACCGAAAATCGAATCCGGGACCTTATGAACTGTAGTCAGAAGTTCTGACCTCAAGACCATCAAGCTGGTATGATATTAGATTGAAAATCAACAAATAAAAGACTGATGTGTTGATGAAGATTTTCGGGCTGTAGGCCGTGGTCGTGAGGCTTGTAGTTCCCCGACGTTTCGCCAGAGACTGCGCCTGGCATCCTCAAGGGTTGTCTTGAGATTACGTGAATACAAAATAAAAGATTGGCCTCCAAATTTAATATAGGCTATATATTAGAGCCGTTCAAGAACACACTCACTCCCGCTCGAATCTCGGTCCACGAACTTCCCAGTTTCGTTGCTTCTATGGAAATACTTGGTGTATTCAAAGGAGTGGGCGGGGAATGCCAACGCATGGGCGGGAGTATAATGCAAGCGAGAGCGACCGGGAGTCCCGTTGAATCAGATTTCCCGTGAACAGTGAACAATCTTCATAAGCAAAATAATATAGGATATGCAATAACTACGAAAGCAAAAGAGAATGTATTAAACAAATTATCTGATGCAACTTAAATTCTACAAACCTTACGCTTTGAATATAAGCATGTGTATAACACGTGAAAACTAATTAAACATGTACTTACTACTGCAAATAAAATGTACTCCGACAGCACTAAAAGTGTGTTCAGAATTTACATTCATTTATTTCCATGCGAAATTATTAAGAAAATTATAAATTACGAGATTTACTTTGATCTACCAATAAATAAAAATATCAGACAATAATTGGTCAGTATGGATTAACTTTTAATTTTTTATTTACATAAAATGGTTAAAATGGTCAATCGTACATTAATAGAATTTACTCCATTTATAAAAATGTAAATATCAGCGTACCAATTTTCAAGCGATGGTGCATTAAATTATTTATGTTACTATATTTTTCAAATTCAGGGAGAAGTTACACTTTGAGTAATTTATTTCAAACAAAAGGCTTATTTTTTTAAAAAAAATACGATAAACTGACCGGTAATTCTTTAATTACAGTGTGCCAAACTGAGACCTGAAATTCTGTTCAGTGTCCCATAGCTTTCAGTATAAAAATTGTAAACTTTCGAAGATGCAAATTCAGTTTATAGACTTTATATGCAGTCGATTCCATATGAAATTGCCCTTAAATGTTATATTTATATTTCAATAATAATAATAATAATAATAATAATAATAATAATAATAATAATAATAATAATAATTATAATAATAATAATAATAATAATAATAATAACTGTTTATTCGTAAAGTAAGTAATTTTTCTGGCTATTGAGAAATGTACGGCTTCCCTTTCAGCTGCTCTCGCTTACGAGAGCCAGAAAGAGTAAGAGAATAACCGCCTAAAATATATATATATATATATATATATATATATATATATATAGTTTCTCTTTATTTTATTTATTTATTGTTCTCCCAGAAACGTACAGTATATGACTCAATTATTTTCAAATATAATTTCAAAATTCTTTCACAGTTATGTTGGTAAAATGCTAACCTAGAATTTGACATTTCAGAATTGTAATAATAATAATAACCCATATAAAAATCCATCCATAGTAATTCTGCCCGAAGGCAGGTCTTTCACTGCAATCATAGCATTTTCATTCTATGCTTTGCAGCTTTACTAGGGGATTATATATGTTGTAGCTTCCCGTTGCTTTCCACATCGGTGAAGGATGATAAGGGTGATGATGATGATGGCCGGATGATTTTCGGGGACCGTTGGACCCTAAGCTTCCTGACATTTGTCTTACAGGTGAGGAAAAACCCCGAAAAAAACCTCACCCAGGAGCGTGTCCCGACCGGGAATCGGACCCGGACCCGCTGCGTGACAAGGCAGCACGCTACCTCGAGACCACAACGGTGGACCCATATAAAAATATTATATTATTATTAAAGCTCTAAAATTAGTTTAGTATTTTTTCATAAAATATGTGAATTTCTTGAAATAATTATAAATTTAAACTTTTAAAATGTATTTTTATTAGAGTGTAGATAAAATGTACTATTTCAAATTCCGTGCAGATATCTTTATTTTTGAAGGAGTTGTATCAACTTCTGTGCTATGATATGACTGAAAAAATAAACTTATGGTACGGTGCAATGAAGCATTAGCATGCATATCCATCATATACATATAAAAAAAAAGGATTTCCTAATGCGCAAAGGAGTATAGAGTACTTTTAAGCATAAATTAATAAAGATGCGATTTTTTTTAATGTTAACTTTTTCAGATCATCCTCTTCTCTTAATAGTACAGGGTGGACCGCTCGAATGGACCTAATTTCAATTGCTTGTTACTGGCAAACGGTTGAAGATAGAAACTTAAAACAACGTTCATAGTACAGAAAAACTCACCAAGTTTCGAATCCTGTCGGTAGATGGCACAAAGATACGTTTCTCCTTCTTAGATTTAATTGTTTGTGAAAATGGCGACTCTGCAGATGAAAGCGCAAGCTGTTTTGTGGTATGCGGAGTTTAAATCAATCATTAGAGTTCAAAGGGAGTTCCGGCGTGTGTTTAACCGTGATGCTCCAACTGCTAGAAGCATAAAGAAGTGGCGTGATACATTATTAGCTACAGGATCTGTGTTGAAGAAGCATGGTGGTGGTCGCAGAGCATCCGATGAAATGGTAGCATAATAAGGTCATTGGACCGTTTTTCTTCGCCGAGAAAACTGTTCGTGGTACCACATATCTTGACATGCTGGAGCAGTTCTTCTTTCCACAAATTGAACAACTGCAGCCTAACATCGTTTTCCAGCAAGATGGTGCTCCTCCCCACTGGTCCAATGAAGTTCGTACGACTTTGGACAACATTTTCCCTGGCCGTTGGATTGGTAGGGGAGGACCAATCGCGTGGCCCCCGAGATCTCCCGATTTAACACCACTGGATTTCTTTCTCTGGGGCTATGTCAAAGATAAAGTTTACACCACCCCAGTCAAAGACCTTCGTGATCTTCGTGAGCGCATCATAGAGGCTATTGAGAACATTCCAGAAGACATACTCCAACGTACTTGGCAAGAAATTGTTCATCGCTTTGATATCGTCACAGTGACTGCTGGGGCTCATATAGAGATGTGGTGATCTGGATATCAAAACTTGGTGAGTTTTTCTGTAATATGAACGTTGTTTTAAGTTTCTATCTTCAACCGTTTGCCAGTAACAAGCAATTGAAATTAGGTCCATTCGAGCGGTCCACCCTGTATTTCTTTGTAGATTTCCAGTCGGCATTTATATCTATCGATACCCTATTGGCTGACGAGGACTGTGGTGATAGTTTAAATGGAAATGCAGAGTTCACTGAAACGATTCACTTATACAGAACTAATGATTAGTTTTAGGTTAACAAGCACGTGAAAGTCAAATCGATATAATTGTTCAAAATGTATGATCAGGATGAGGAAAAAAATGAACGATAGGTGGAATCAATAGGAGAATGACTTAAGAGTTGCAAAGTTTGATGACTACCGTTACAATAGTAGCACGCCCATCCCACTTTCATCACATTTTTATAACTTGGGTATTAAAAATAATAAATGTTAGGCGGAAATCAGTAGGAATACAAAAGTGCTTAATACATTTGAGGCTACCGTTATGATAGCAGTAGACTTATCCCACATTGTTTTGTATGAACATTTCAAAATCAAAACTTATTTTTATAATTCGGGAAAATTGTAATTGCTCCTGATGGAAGAAAGTGCGTAAATAATTTCATGGAGTTTCTGTGCTCAAGAGAAGTTTAGACACGAGAAAACAAAATACGTTATTTTAAACTTTTATTAAATGATTACTAATTTTAGTGCCAATGTTTTATTTTACTTATTCGTAATTTTACCAATAATTCAAATTCCAATATCCTCATGTTCACTACAATTCTAGGCTTCGACATATTTTTTACAACTTTTTTTAATGTGACAGCATTATTAAAACTTAATTTTACACTGAATGTGTTTTTTTTTTCTTCCGGAACGTACCCAGCCAACTTATTTTTTTATCTCAAAACAAACATCCTCATCCTTGGTATCTTATCTCAGATCTAAAATAATGAACTTCTGCTTTTTAATTGTAACTGTGTTTTCTTTCATTCCTCAGAAACCGATCTATTACAAAATACATTTGTAAATGCCTAAATGTAACATTGAGAAAACTTCAAGAGGAAGATTATAAAGAATTATATATTACGATAATTCTAGCTCAATACCCCTCTACTCATAATCCTTGCACATCCATAGGAAGTTCGTGAGCGACAATCTTTCTTCTTCCGGTCAATAGTTTGCAATAAAATAACCTAAATATTTCAGAACACAGTTTTCAACTATTTGAACGCCACGCCGAATACTCTAGTCGCAGAACAAAAGGGAAAACCTCCAGGAGTAAATTCTCCGCACACTCAACAAATTTGTACTTCCGACCTTAAAAAATACGTTCGTGCAAGTGAACATGCTTATATTTACATATAAAAATGAACGTCCGTGGGTGGACTCAAAAACAACTTGACCGATTTGAATGGGGTTTTTACCATCACTCAGATTTTTTTTGGGACATTTAACGTATATAACATATTACCGTATCGTACTATAGGCCCGAAGAAAAAATGCAACGGTGTACTAAAAAGTCGCTTTTTGGACGCTTAAATGTCTTACGTTGCCTAAACCATAATAAATACATCAAATTAATGTACACAGAATTTAATATCTCATAAAAATCTACAAAGCGTCCGCGAAAGTATGTCTATCCTTTAGAGGGAAAACTCATAATAACCATTTTTGTCTTACAAAATTAGATTACAAATAAGGATTTAATTACAAAGACTTTTCCAACAATACAATGTTAACTCATCAAATTAAATTAAGCATTTGGTGAATGTTTGAGAATTGTAACGATTATTTTAATGTAGGCTAATTGTTTTTAGTGTACATATTGATTAGTACTATAATATTATTAAATGTTTAACAATTGTAGGAAGTACATATTTTGATTTGATATTTGTGTGTACATTTTAATAAACTGTTTATACATAACATGTTTAAATTATTTTGTCCACGCGAACAACGTCCGGCCCCACTAGTTACAAATAATATCTTAGTTGTGAAGTCAATGATAGTTAAACACACAAATTTAAATATCATTAATGTTGATGATAGTGATGAATATTAATTAATTATTTGAAATTCTTATTTATTTTACCATTATTTAACATGTGTATAATTTACTTGTATTGCGACTACATTAGAAAGTGTGGTCAATTTAATATACAGGTATGTCCTTTGTTCTTCCCATATCCCTATCTACCTGACGATTTTTAGTATAGGGCCTAACTTTTCACATGATAATTATTCTGATCACTAAACATCGTAGTTTCAAACTTATTTTCAAAAATATATTTAAAAAGTTAGCACTCATGCTTAAAAAATAATAACACATAGTTATTACATTTTTTATGTTCAAATATTGCATCTCCGTTAGTAAAGTTGACGACCTTTGAGAACCTCATCCCGGGAGGTGGGACAGATATACACGATTAAGTCGATTTCAGCTTAGAGAACCAATTCAGCTACAAAACCATTTCCGCCCAATTTAATAAAATATTATCCGCTTCAGTATGAACCAATTTAAATATGAAAATATTAACATAATTTCAGTCAACAAAAGACCAAGAATAATAGAACATTTTATGCAGGTTCAGGCCATTCTTGCTGAACATATGATGCAGATTCAGACCATTCTTGCTTCTAAAATTTTAATGAAGTTGTTTCTTGATCATCTACAAGGACAATCCAGGAAACGCTAAGTTAGTTACTTCTATGTATATTTGATACAAGTGTAATAAATATGAATTGAATCAAACACAAATCCAGGTAAAAAAGTTTAGTTCTGTCAAAACAGGTCACCGTAAACGAGTTCAGAATACGTAATCATACAGGCTAACTTGTAATTCAAGGCGGAGAATGTTACACCTACACCACGAATCAGGAAATATCAAAGTAGCAGGTTTGCAGTGTTCTTCAAGGTTCCTAAGACAATACATTGGCCTGGTTTAAAATTACTATTCTGAATCTCTTTAAAAACAGTATGCCTACACAAACCACAAAATGCCATAAATAGAATGAGTCTTATTTTTTAACTATTGAATTCGTGTTCTAAAAGCTGGACTTGAAAATATGCTACGTTTCAAAATAGATACATAGTCAATAGAAATCTCCTTGAGGCGTCGTGCTGACCATATGCCACTCACTGACATTTGTAGGAAAATATGCGTAACTAAATTAATTTGATCAATAACTCCCGCTAGAGGAGCTTCCATGTCTCCAAGAGGGACGCAAGGGATGTATATGTATACTCCTGTGTAGGAGTCTACTTCAAAATTATATCGCTGGCGACAATTGGATTTTCGGTATACCCGAAATGTAACCTTACTTTACAGAAGAGAGCTCCTAGTTTAGCTTTTCATGTATATTAATAGCATGGGTTTCTCTTCTAACCGACCGTAAAAGTCTGAATAATTTAGACCTTAATTCTAATGTCCTAATTTTGTAGTTTGTGATATTTAAGTGAAATTTTGCAGAATTTATTTATTCCTAAATATGTCACAAGAATTAACAGTAACAGTTAAAATCTTTTTCGTTAGTTTTAATACTCTAATTTTGCAATTTGGTGATAAATAAGTAACAATTTGCAGTTAAGTACGTTCAACTCTTCATACTTATTTAATATCGTAATCTATTATTACAACTAACTAGGCCTATAGGTATAACTAATTTTAATTTAGGGATATTAGAAGTCTTTGGGTTACTTTTTCTTTAACGTGAGAAGTGAAAAAGTCAATATTAGCCTAACAATAATTTATAAAACGAGTTATCTCGTTAGGCAACATTTACCATCATATTCGAAGTTCCGAAAACATTTTTTTTTTCCATTTCTCTCAATAATATGATCTACTCTACTGCATCATTATAAACATTTTATTATTTACTGATAATGAAAATTAATTAATCTACATAGTGCAAAAAAATACAATCACATAAAACTTCAGACCAAATAGCTTATGTTAACCTGTTTGTAAATAAAAAATTACGGTATTACAATAGAAAAAAGCGTCAATTTTATTTCTTATTTAACATCAACATATTGTGAGTTATGCCCATACTTTTCGGCAGAAATTCGTTACTTTTTTGAAGACACGAATCAAAGAAATAAACAATTTAATATCAATTGAGTAACTACTCATAATCCACTTTTAAATAATGTGATAGTTCATGTAACAAGTGAAGCAAACCCTATTTTATTCACGCGGAGTGCCATTTTAACTTAATGTTGCCATATTTATTACTATTACCTGAATTAATTATTTATTGTTAATCAGAATAGTGAAAAAAACGGCTTAGCCTACTATGGCTGCGAGCCCCTCAATGATAGAATATTTTAGTAATATCTTCATCAATTGAAAATACGTTAAGTGGATAAGTAGGTATACGTGGTAATATGACATGTATTAGAAACATTTTAACAATGAAATTTCACAATATGCTGTACAATAAAACTAAATTAAATAGTAACTGAAAATATTTAACGATATGATGGAAAACGAACTCGGCACTGAAATCTAAGTTCGCAAATTCCGCTTCGGTGCAAGTACGCGAATTTCAACATGTTTAATGTATAATGCACTAAAAATATAGGCCCTACCTCTTTCCTCTTATAAGAGATTAAAATGTGTTCAGATAACCACAAGTAAACAGAAAACAATGGTTTATTAACCAATAAATATATCCAGCCATAGTATTTCTGCCCGAAGGCAGGTCCTTCACTGCAATCATAGAATTTTCATGCTATGCTTGTAGCTTTACTAGGGAATTGTAGATGTGGTAGCTTCCCGTTGCTTTCCACACCGGTGAAGGATAAATATGGACCGTTTGGGCCTTGAAGTTTTCCTGACATTTGTATTTCATGTGAGGAAAAACCCCGATAATAACCTCACCCAGAAAAACTGCCCCGACCGGGGATCGAACCCGGGCCCGCTGCGTGACAAGGCAGCACGCTACCTCGAGACCACAGCGGTGGACAATAAATATACAACTACTATTAAAAGTGAAATATATAAAAAGATAATATGATACCACAAGAACGTAATAATAAAACAACTTAATAAAAAGTATTAGAGAAATGTCATGAAATAATCATTAGTATTAGGGGCCTAATAATTAAAAACAAATTCTAACAGATACTTTAAAGTAAATAAAATATTAAGATACGTAAGAAACAATAGATATATAGATCCTTAAAATAATCTAATATATAAAAAAATGAATGTTTGTTTGTTCGTATTTTATGCGCTGCCATACCGTTCATCTGATTATGATGGGGCTTTTTGCAAAATGTTCAGGATATTCCCGGGGTGAACATAGGCTATAAGAGAGTTGTGATACTCAACTCCTACACCCACAAAAATCACTCTTTGTAGTGAAAAAGAGAAAGAAGTAGCTTTTTTTGGACGCTTAAATGGATTACGCTGCCTAAACCATATCAAATAAATAAAATTAATGTACACAGAATTGAGTATATCAAAAAAGTCTATAAAGAAGTCCGCGACAGCATATGTTTATCTTTTTACGGGTAACTCAAAATAGCCATTTTTTCCTTTCACTGATATCAAGAAGATCGAGATAAGTAGATTCCAGGGCAGGCGTAGAAGCGCACGTTGGATACGCCTATTCTCTTATGGATAATAACGAAAGCTCATTTATGCCAAGTAGAGCGGGATAAGTAGATTCCCGGGAAACGCCGGGTAATCAGCACGGGGTATCTAAAAATAATTACGATATAAAATTATAATTTTTTCCCCTTTTATTTATTCAACTAGACATAAAATACATTAATTTTCATTCGTTTAGGTGTAGCAGCGCACGCCGAGTATTAGCTAGTTATGAATAAAAACTCAGTTCTCAATCACAATAAACATAATTAGTTTATCTTAACGAAAACAGCTGTTGCAATAACTATTGACAAATCTGATTTTTTTTTCTGGCAATGTAAGATATTATGGTTAATAGTGGCCTACTCTCCACTGATGCATATTAGTAGAGAAAAGCTAATTTAAGTTTTATTAAATACAATTAAGTAGAATACTTTAAATGAACATACCATCATACTGATATTAGTCTGACACAGTCTGAATTATAATTGGGTTGCTAATGTACAACTATTAAAATTTTATTTGAAAATTATTTCTGGGATATTTCTATTCGTATATTTTTATCGATGGGCAGCAATTCCACTAAATGTTTCAAGTACAAAATAAAAGATTGAATTTGCATGGGCTATCTGCTATGCGCGTTAAAACACTTTCAAGAGAAGCTCGCCTTCCTATATGATGGAAGTCAAAAATAGCACTTGCTATGCGAGATAATGGATTCATTTTTATTACTCTGTCAACATTTGATCCCCCTAAGCTTATCTTAAATTTTAACGACTAGAAACCTATTTGTTTCCACTTCCTTGAGGCAAGAAAAGACTAGTAAATCATTGATAAAATATGTATACCCTTTGACAAAAAAAAAGTCATCTCTTGAACGCACATTTCTTCTAAGTCATACACGGCACAGCGCTGGGTTCAAACTAGGAAACTAGTCATAATTGTGCAGTCTCTGAGGCAGCGGGTAAAGCATGCGGTCACTGTTTTTGTTAGTGAAGATCGCAGGTTCGCGTCTTCAATTACGCTTTTTTTTTCGTGATATTTGTATTAAAACATTTTATGAATTAAATACATTTTATTTCGTCATTTGAATTAATCTATACTTTTTTAAGTTCATAATTGTTTTTTATACCGTTGAGGTTATAACAATGTTAAATTATGTATTTTTTACACTTTATATTACTCGTATCTCCTCGCTATCGGCCAATAATACTACATCATCAGCATAAACTAACAGCTTATTAATACCATTGAGTTGTAGGCCTTCCTCATCCTCTAAAGATTTGATGGCATGCTCTAATACAAAATTAAATAGTAGAGGAGATAGTGCATGTCCCAGCTTCAACCCATTCTGGATTTCAAAAGTGTCCGAAAACTGTTTGCCTACACGCACCCTACTCTTTGTGCCATTTAGACACATTCGTATAAGTATTTATTATTATTATTATTATTATTATTATTATTATTAATATTATTATTATTATTATTATGTATTTATTTATTTACTAGCGGACCCGGCAGACGTTGTCCTGTCCGAACGTTCAATTCTCGTGTCATGGCCGGACGATAAAAATATCAGTTACGTTTCTACCATAAAATTAATTAATTAAGACGTATTAAATAAGTTCGCAAGAAAACTCCAGGATACAAGATCGAAGTTCTACAAAACAATGGCGGTACCGGTACTTTTATACGGTAGTGAGTCCTGGGTAACAAATAAGAGGAGTTCGAGTAGAATACAAAGTGCAGAAATGGCCTTTCTAAGAAGGACCAAAGGATCCACAAAATTGGACCACATAAGAAATGAAGAAATAAGAAATGAATTAGAAATATGTATTCAATAAATGACAGAATTCAACAACACCGCGTTGGCTGGGAACAGCAAGTTCAGAGAATGGAAGAAACAAGATTGCCCAAGATAGCATATCATTATAAACCAAAGGGATTAAGGGATATAGGAAGACCTAGGAAGAGATGGAAGGAATCATTGTGAATTCGGAACAGGCGAATCACCTAAACCTTGAAGTGAAGGTGATGATAATTATTATGATAAAATAAGAATATAACAAGAAATTTCCGTAACAACTAATATCCGAGGGAATGAAAATAAGTGGAAATTTGACATATAACTATTTGTTCCTTGGTAACTGAATTGCAAATAAAAATGTAAAAAAAATCATTATAAAATTACGTAACAATGGAAACATTTCCTAGCAACTGTTATTTCAGATTGTATTTTATGGACGAAATCACGAAATGGAAGTGCATCAACGAAGATGATATTAACAGAAGAATATGGGATATATTTATACAGGAATGATTTAGATTAGGATAATTTAGTTTTAAGAAACTGTGAGATAACATCTAGTTCCGGTAAAGGCTCTGACCGCAGGGCGGGACCAGTAAATTGTCTGTGGTGATCTCGGTTTATGAAGTGGAGCCATCTTCTTCCACAGAGGGGAATTAAACGCACCGCTGATGTTAATTTACATGTGTGGTGTGGGGATAGATGCTTAGCATGCATGAGATAATGTTAGTTCCGAGTATCTGGCAGCTGTCATTTGGTCAGTGAGTCCCCAGGACACAGTTAGTGAGCTTGTGGTTATCTCAGCGCGTTGGCGCAGCCCACTTATTGAGAGGCTCATGTAAAACAGTGACAGGCGGGCACTGCTGGGCCACAGATTGCGAAATTTCCCGGGTCTTGCCACAACAGGTCGGCCAGGAGTTTATATCCTCGCGAGTGTAACAGTGTCCGTAAGTTAGGTTTACTACAGAATTGAGATAGGGATTCAGGTTGTTATCTTAACAGTTTAAAACGAACGATCTTGGCCTAATTAATTATGGTATTTGTTAATACACACATTTTACAAATTTGACGCTTATGTCGCTGAAGATATTAGAAACCAGCGACAATGACCAATCGGCGGATTGGGATACCCTTCCAATGTCAAAGGCAACGGAGTAGTACGGTTTATTTCTTGATACCTGGTAAATGTCCAGAAATAAATCGGGGGACTGGGCGCACTACTATCTTCAAGCGACTTTGAGAGAAATGTAGTACACACCAAATTATATTACATAAAAACTATATTTATTACGGAATATTAATTACATTTAAATGTATTCTCTCTGCCTCTCTTTATCTTAGTTTAGTTTCTCCATTTATAGGTACTTTTACACTATTTGTAATTATTTTTTCTAGATATTTGAAAACTAGGGACATGTTCCTAGGAACATGGAATATTAGGACTTTATACAATAGCGGGGCACTAGAGATATTAACGCGGGAATTAGATAAATCGCCCTTGGATATAGTCACTTTACAGGAAGTTAGATGGCCAGGAGAAGGTAGTCAGGAATCAGGAAGCTTTGCATTATACTACGGGGGTGCAGAGAGACCTGAATTTGGAACGAATTTTTTAGTCAGAAGGAGGATCCTGTCCGCTATCCGAGATATTAAATTTGTCATTGATAGGATATCATACATAATTCTAAAGGGTAAACGACATGATTTTATAATCGTAAATGCACATGCTCGCACAGAAGATAAAGATGACAAGATCAAGGATGAGTTCTATGAAGAAATAGAATGCTTATTTGATAGCCTTTCACGATATCATATGAAAATTGTATTAGTACGTAACTTGACCTGTATCTGTCTATGTAACGGACCTGTATCTATGTAACGGAATCTTTGAACACGATTTTCACCCACTTAAAAACATTAGATCGACTTGAAACTTTGTATTCTTGTAAAGGACTCATGACAATACAATAATTTAATTATTTTTTTTAAATCCTGGCCAGAATCATCAGATAATAAAAAAAAAATTAAAACCGGTGTAATAGGTTGCGGACTTATCGACTTTTTAGTCAATCGTTGTAAGAGCTCAGTTGGTAGAGCGGTGGACTGTAGTGGTATATAATTTCAGTAATCCATAGGCCGCTGGTTCAAATCCAGGCCGGAGGATTTTTTTAGAAGAGTATTAAGCAATTAAATTTTCATGGGATTCCAGTTTATGACAATCAATTAAACTAAAAATTAAAAAAATAAATAATAGTTTAAAAAACTGAAACAACACGCTTTATTAGAAAACCATACTAAAAAATTAAAAATAAATAATAGTTTAAAAAAACTAAAACAACACGCTTTATTAGAAAACCGAACTAAAAAATGAAAAATAGTTTTAATTTCCAACACGCTTGGGATAAAATTAAAGTGGTCAACAAAAAAATCATCTCCAACACATCTAGAATAAAACTAGAGTTATCTACAAAAAAAAAAATAATTTTACCATCAAAAGCGTGGAGTGCTTTTTATGGTTTTTACGTTTTCTTCTTAGAGACTTTAATTTTACCAATATCTGTTTATTATCAAATATATTAATTGATATAGGGCACCCCACGCTTTTGATGGTAAAATTATTTTTTTGTAGATAACTCTAGTTTTATTCTAGATATGTTGGAGATGATTTTTTGTTGACAACTTTAATTTTATCCCAAGCGTGTTGGAAATTAAAACTATTTTTCATTTTTAGTTCGGTTTTCTAATAAAGCGTGTTGTTTTAGTTTTTTAAACTATTATTTATTTTTACCTTGTATACTACCGTCTTCCTCAACTATTTAAAATTTTCGTTGATTTCACTTTAGGCCTTTCGATGCATGCTTCATCTTCTGGAGTTGTTGTAGTAGTATTGAATTAACTGTATGTCTAATAGAGGGTTTTGCTCATTAGGCATATTTTCGTTGAGAATGTTTGTATTTTTGGCCTTCTTGATAATTTCGATTTCTTCTAAAATGTTAATTTTGTGTGTTGTTTTCCCTGTGTATAATTGACATTGTATTATCGATATTGTTGAAACTGTGGCGGCTTTCTGAAATGTGTTTAGCTAAATTTGATTTGATTGTTAAAGGAGAAGGCAAATCAAATTTCGCTGTTCACCTGATTTGAATCCAATCGAAAATGTGTCAGCTAAGATGAAAATAGAGATGAACTCTAATTGGCCTGCAGATGCACGAAAGACGAAAGATCGCTTATGGCACAAATTCAAGACGCCTGGGATGCTCTAGACGATTGTCCACGTGCCTGTAGAAATTTGATTGCATCAATGCCCCGAGGATTGAGGGCGGTAATAGATGCTGAGGGTTCATACACCCGATATTAATTTTGTTAAAGTTTTCATTTTAGAAGATATTATTTTCTTTCTTCATTTAATTATTAGAAGGTTTTCATTTATGTGTTTTGTGTGTGCATTAAAGCCATAAAACTCAAATATAAAATTAAATATGAAACTATATTACAGGCGAAATACTATCCTAACATTCAGAGAAAAAAAAAAAAAAAAGAAAAAAGGAAAAAAGTAGAACGTGAATCGAACCCGTGAGGTTACGAACGCAGATGTTGTGTGTTAAACCTCTCGACCACGGAAACACACAAAGGCTCTCTCTTTTACGTTACTTGAGTGTGCACTGCGTTAGCTAGCAAACAACACAGTACAATTACTGAAAACGCGTTAATGTGAATAAGGCTCACGAAGTTCCCCGATCGGTTGATAGAATCAAGAGATGACTTTTTTTTCTAAGGGTGTACATTCCACTGCAATCACTAATAGTTCAATTCTGACGTATCCCAATTAAAATTATACTCTCCCCAAAAGTTAGAGAAGAAAATGGGTTCACGAGAAAGGTGATAGAAAGTTCTGCTCTACTACTGTTTAAACTGAAGTGTATATTTTCATTCTCATTACATCACTGTATACATTTTCTCGAGTTTAATAATAATATAATATAATAATAATATAGAATAATAATATAATAATAATAATAATAATAATAATAATATAATAATAATACTAATAATATAATAATAATAATAATATAATATAATAATAATAATATAATAATAATAATAATATTATAATAATAATATTAATATTATAATAATAATATTATTATTATAATAATAATAATATTATAATAATAATAATAATAATAATAATAATAATAATAATAATAATATAATAATAATATAATAATAATAATAATAATAATAATAATAATAATAATAATAATAATAATAATAATAATAGCAATACATTTTGCAAGCGATAGTTGTCCGACTCCTAATTTTGGGTCTCTATTTGAGCCCATATGGATAGCTACAATAAATAACGGCTCAAAGTTGAGGATGCCAGATATAACGACTGTGGGACGAGATTTCCTTGACTATTTAACTCATGCTCCAAATGGGAGTCAATACCAATCACGTTTCAATGATTTCTGTTTTACAACCAATCAGAGTCGTGTTTCACGAAATATTTATCAGTGTTAAATTTACCATATTAAAGAAAGCTCCTCCTTTTTAATATTCTGAACAGTTCTAACCATTATTTTGCAGTGACTGAGCCTGTAAGAAATACGGCTACCAGATTGTATATATAGTGCATAGATGTCAACACATAGCGCTTGCAGGAGTTAATATAAAAACATTTGTAGCAATTTATTATACCACCAAAAAAAGAAACCACCGTTTGCACTTTCTTAAATGTATTTTTTCCCAGGTAATAATCCAGAAAAATATAATTGTCATATTTACATCATACGACATCAGAAATGAATTAATATACAGTTTGATGTTTCATTTTTTCTCCACTAGAGAACATTCTTACAATATTGCGTTCATTTGGCAATAAATAGTATGATCTGGTTGCAGTGATAAACAAAAGAAGCAGATGAAGCGTACCTATCGTTTCTCATTTGTTTTCAAGCATCGCCGTTTACATTAAATATATAAATATTTTAAAATAACTATAGTTAAATAATGATTTGTGAGTAAACAGCTTAATTTTATTCGTTAAATAGTCCTAACAAATGCCACTCTTGATTTCCAAATTCTCTAGATAAATTCACTCCTCACTTCGTGAGTCGTGAATTTATCGATAATTTGGAAATCACTCGTGGCATTACTTATGATAATCGTCCACCCCTGAAAATGGCTCTTGTGGATGTGAGATCAACAGCTGGCTGGTAGGCCAAGAGCCTTCCAGGCCCTGTCGCGTCATGGAATTTAGTTTATGTAACGTTAAAATATTAAAATAGATACCTGATATAGCAGTCGTCCTCAACTAAATCAACTTCTGTTTAAAAAAAACTTCAAGTAATTAAAACAATGAAGGCCTTTCAAAATCAAGATTCGTCTTCTGTATCTTCTGTAAAAGATGAAACTTGATTTTGAAATGTCTTCATTGTTTTAATCACTTGATGAAGTTTTTTTTTTAACAGATGTTGATTTAGTTGAGGACGACTGATATACCAGCACCTATTTTAATCTTTAACATTATATTACATAACCTCCACGGGTGTTTTTAAATGAATTTTAAAAGTACTGATTAGTTTATGTGAGTCCAAAATTGTTTTGAGTAATTATTTCCTTTTTGTTAAATGAGTTTTCAAATAGAGAATGGTAAATTTAGTAGGGGTTTAGTGTTTATTATTTATGATACAATACATTCGTGTTAAGATATATGTGCTGTAATAGACATTGCTAGTAATTAACACTTTTACTCTAAAATATAATAAATAAGGTTCTCGCGGAAAATGCATAGTTGAACTGAATGTGGTGGTGTAGACCATACCTTCTAGGAGTCACCACAATCAGTTCAACTGTGCACTTCCCGCGAGAAACATTTATTAAATTTTAGTGTGAAAGTGACAATTACTAATGCAGTGTCTACTGCCGATACGCTTATCGCAGGTTTTTTTTTTACGGATTGTGCAGTAGTACCATCAAACCTTAAAGGGCACAAAGTAAAAGTTCGATTATGAAGCAATGTTATGTAACATCTTAATTAAAACCAAGCACGTCGATCTTGAATTGTTTATAGAGTGAAAAAAAATCAGCTTCTCGTATGTTATACAGGATAATTACAAAGGAACTGGGGAGGGTACAGTAAAATGTCGACATATTTTTATTATTTATCTAACTTCTTTAATTGGTCTTGATATAGCTCTAGTTATATATCGGCTATTCCATAATAGCGGTTCAGCAGAATTAAATGCTGTCTGATATATTGCTGTTATTTTGTGTAATCCTGGATTAAATTCACATTTACATTACGTAGAAAGAAGATATTTATATAGCCTAAAGAGCCTGCAAGTTAATGCGAAAATATTTATTTTAAGTGCAAAGATGTGTTTCATGTTGGATTATCTCGGTAAACCTGCTTTTAATAAATATTATATTGTTTAACATCAAATTAATAAGTTAGTAGATATAATAATAAAATCGGATATCGAATTACTAGAGCTGATGAAAGCAATGACTATTTTAATTACATCCAATTATTTATTATTACCATCGATCCACTTTCCAGAGCAAGCAAAATAACATTAAGAGCAACAATAATAATTAGGTTATACTTTTAAAAACACTGTCAATCTACTTTTTTATAAAAAAAACGGTGACAGTACTTCGTGTTTTTTTCTACTTTAAACCATACCTGTATCAGAATTATCAAATGCGGAGTATTTTTATTGGGTTATTATTCAACACAGAAATTGTTTTCCTGGTTTGGGCAATTTCATATTTAATAATCTCCAAAATTTCCTTTATTAATTGCATATAGTGTTGAATACTTCAGTCACTCTTTATTTCTGGATATCACTTTATTTAAAAAAATCAACACAGGTAAGAGACGTACTGCGGAATAATCAAATTGAAAAGAAAAATCTGTATCCTATTTCGATTTCATAGTTCTAATAAAATTAGTAAATTTGGCAAACGAGAAAAATGAATATTTGTGGGCATTCTAAATAGTAATTTAAATTTTCGAATATGTAAAGCATGTCCCTGGCCAAATAACTAGATAGCCCCTATAGGAGTTGATTTGGCACTGCGATTAGCCTTGTAGCAGAAAAAGGAGATAAAAATTAGCGTGCATCTCAGTATTAAATACTTTGTTTATATGCGAGGGTCAAATCGACTGAACTACACAGTTTTTACTCAAAACGTCATGAGAGCAAGAATTCGATATACATATTGAGATTTGCTATCAATATGACAAAACGAATGATCGTATCGGATTCGGTTCTTACTACCCGACATAGCCCACATTGACCTGCTTCGTGTGTGGATGATTTGCAAACTAATGCCACGTCATCCCGCGTATACTCTCTTTACGTCAGTCTGTGGCGTCGAGGAGTGCAGCTATTACCCTAAGTAAGCTATTTTGTTATTGGTTCCTGACTATATATAGTTAGTATCTATGTCCGTGCGAAACAGCAACAGTGCTGCTATGACTGGAGGTAAACGTTCCGCTGTGTCGTTTAATACAGACCTTCTATATAAACATGGAATATTTTAAACAGATTTTAGGGGTATTGAAACTACCGTATTTCCTAGGTGTATTTTCAATTTAATTACTATTTTTTATATTGGTAGGTAGGGGGTAAAATTTTGTTTATCACGATGCTCCTTACTAAATGAAGTTTTGGGCACTCAGTCTGATTGTTACAGACGATCGACAGAATTTAAGGAACACAAATAAATAAAACACATACACACGTGTATATATATATATATATATATATATATATATATATATATATATATACTAGCTAATACCCAGCGTGCTCTGCTACGCCTAAATAAATGAAAATTAATGTGCTTTTATGTTTAGTTAAATAAGCAGGAAGAAAAATAATTATACATTTATATTTTTTTAGATATCCCGTACTGATTACCCGGCGTTTCCCGGGAATCTACTTATTCCGATCTTCTTGACATAAATAAACTAAAATACGAAAATTAATGTGTTTTATGTTTAGTTAAATAAGTGATAGGAAACATTTAGGCCTATATCGTAATTAGTTATAGATACCCCGTGCTGTTTACCCCGCGTTGTCCGGGAATTTATTCATCCCGATCTTCTTGGCATAAATGAGCTATAAGACACAAATTAATGTACTTCTTATGATTAGTTGAATAAGTAAAATTAAAAATTATAAACGTATATCTCGTAATTATTTTAAGAGTCCCCGTGCTGATTACCCGGTGTTGCCCGGGAATGTAGCTACTAATCTCGATTTTCTTGGCATAAATGAGCTAAAAGAAAAAAATCGTTATTGTGAGTTATCCGTAAAAGAATACCCGCCATATGCTGCTATGCTTGCACAGGAATCTACGTACTTGTCTCGATCTTGATGGCATCAATGAAAGACAAAAATGGTTATTGTGAGTTATCCGTAAGAGATAAAAATATGCTGTCGCGGACTTTTTTGTAGAGCTTTTTGAGGTATTCAATTCTGTGTACATTAATGTTGTGTATTTGTTATGGTTTAGGCAGCCTAAACCATTTAATCGTCCAAAAAGCTACTTTCTTAACGTTCGCCACTATAAAGGGCGATTTTTAAGGGTTGAGTTGAGTATCACAACTCTTATAGCCTATGTTCATCTCAGGAATCTCCTGAACATTTTGCAAAAAGCCCCATCACAATCGGATCAACGGTATGGTCGCGCATAAAGTACAAACAAACAAACCAAGAAACAAACAAACATTCATGTGTGTGTGTGTGTGTATATATATATATATATATATATATATATATACACATATGTATATAACACTACAATAAGAAAAAATGAAGTTCCTAAAGGTTATGTTATATTCTTTAACGACGCTCATTAACAATTTAGGTCGCCTGCGTCGCAATTCTAATATAAGCGTAAAAGGTTCGACAAATTTGTGATACATTTCTAACATAGAGAGAGAGATGAAGATTGATTAGAGGGAGGGAGAGAGAGTTATTATGTTTGTGATAATTAAAAGAGTCAACAAACAGTAATAATCTTATAATTGTTATATAATGAATTCCTTAAGCCTGCAGTCTAAAAGAAACAAATTTTAACCAAGTTGAGGAAGATGGCATTTAAGGTATTGATTCAAATGTTTACTGCTGCGAGAATGGAATTTTATCATATATTTTTAATAGCATAAAATAATATTATTTCCATGGGCAATTATCACTTTTACTATAACTCAGGTGATTCTAAAAACGCGAACTACAAGTGAATTTGCACATGTTTATTAAGTACTGCATACATTATCACTCAGACATGACCTACTGTAAGTGTTGACCTTCGATGTAGTATACAAATATTTGTTTCATTGTGTAAATATGCTAATAAATGGAAACATCATCTACGTCTATAGTATTAGTTAACAAAGCTCGGACTGAAACGGAGGGATGGCTTTCTGTAAAGATCAGTTCTCTTCCGACCATTGCCATTATTATCTAAGCAATAATTATTTACCTATATATGATTGAGTCCTCTACATGAAAATGCATCACGCCTAATTTGGTTGATAATGATAATAATAATATTATTATTATTATTATTATTATTATTATTATTATTATTATTATTATTAATATATAGTGCGCACCGTGCACCGGGGAGCGGAACGTTGAAGATGAATAATAATAATAATAATAATAATAATAATAATAATAATAATACTTTATTTTAGCTGACAGAGTTAACACCTTCTCTTCCACTCAACCAATGAATAGTAAAAATTATACAAAAATTACATACTTATTACAATTTTAAAATATTGTTAAAATATAGACAAAACAAATTACATACTTATTAATATTTTAAAATATTATTAAAATATAGATAAACAAAAGACAATGGGGATGTGGTCTAATATAATCTACTACTAACAAAAAATGGAATAATAGTAGTCTATATTACGATGCGAGGTTCGGAAGTGTTTTTTTACAAAATTGAGGAAAATGTTTAAAAACCGAGCGAAAGCGATAAAACACTTCACGAACATGTGTTGTACATTTTTTTTTGCGATGGTGTTTTCAAAATAATAAGTAATAGTAAAATAATATATTTGTTGGAAATATTTGCGTTCATTATGAACAATTGACTAACGTTAACGGTGTGGGCAATCTTCATTAGTTGAAACAACAGGAGACCGTGAGATCAATTAGTGATAATATAACAGGAGGCCGTGAGACCATTTAGTGATAAAATTGCGGCAAGTACGTATTTATTGTTTTGTATAACAATACAAATAAAGTTCAGTTCATTTCAAATGCAGTGATTTGCTTCGTATAATGTATATTAATACTACCTTTTGGATATTTTTTTGTATATACATTATATGTAGTATACATAGAGAGCAGTGGTTTTACTTCCCACGCCCGTGTTTGTAATATGTGGTATTACAGTATAGTTATTTTATTTTAGTACAGTTATTTAGGTTGGCAACCCAGAAATGTAAGAAGTTGAAATTTCAATCATGGTCACCATTGCTGTAAGTACGACAAAACGCACTATCGCGCAAAAAAATGAAATAAAATAAGTAAAGCTTCTTAGATTATATACTAAAGGAAATTTATTTTAAAAATAGATTAAATTATCCGAAGAGAAAAATAGAAATGTGGGTTTGCTTTCTCGATTTCAGTATAAACACAATAAATAGACAAACGGTTAACGTTAACACAGAAAGACAATAACAAATTTGTCAGTAGTATTTTTGGACATCTTTATTTTCCGTGAGAATGCGAATATTTTGAACACTGCACGTGAGATTTTCTTTTAAAGTACTGTGATGAAATAAATTTAAAAGATTTAAAAACTCTGACATCTATCATTCTCGAGCAAATTTAATAGTACTATACGGCATCTTACATCCATCCATAGTAATTCTGCCCGAGGACAGGTCCTTCACTGCAATCATAGCATTTCCATGCTATGCGTTGCAGCTTTACCAGGGAATTGTAGGTGTGGTAGCTTCCCGTTGCTTTCCATACCGGTGAAGGATGATGATGATAATGATAAGGGTGAGGATGATGATGATGATAATGATAAGGGTGAGGATGATGATGATGATGATGGTCATATGATTTCGGGGACCGTTTGGGCCTTAAAGTTTTCCTGACATTTGTCTTAGAGGTGAGGAAAAACCTCACCCAGAAAAACTGCTCCGACCGGGGATCGAACTCGGGCCGCTGCGTGACAAGGCAGCACGCTACCTCGAGACCACAATGGTGGACGCATCTTTATATATAACTTATATATATAAATCAATATGTGTTTGTATTCTATGCGCGGCCATGCCGTTGATCCGATTTTGATGGGTTTTTTTGCAAAATGTTCAGAAGATTCCCGGGATGAACATAGGCTATAAGAGAGTTCACCCATTCACCCTTTGTAGTGAAAAACGTGAAATAAAGTCCCCTTAATTCCTAAATTTTTCACGCTTATAATGGGCTTATGCTGCCTAAACCGTCATAAATAACAAAACCAAATTTATGTACACACCGAATTGAATATCTCACTCAACAAAACTCACAAAAAAAGTCCGCACGACAGCATACGGTTAATCTTTTACGAGAAACCTCACAGTAACCATTCTTATATTTCAGTGATGCCAAGAACATCTTGATAAGTTTTGATTCCCGGACACAGCGTGCTCTCTGGCCATACTGTTCACCACCGCCCTTGAGATGGTGCTTTTTTTGAAAAATGTTCAGGAGATTCCGGGCATGAACAGAGGCTATAATAAAGGGAGTTGTAATACTCAATCCTTTCACTCGATAAAAATCAAAAATCCCCTCACCCTTGTAGTGAAAACCGTGAAATAAAGTCCCTAAATTTGACGCTTAAATGGCGTATGCTGCCTAAACCCAACCAAATACACAAAATTAATGTACACAGAATTGCAAATCTCAAAAAACTCTATAAAAAGTCCGCGACAGCATATTATATTTTACGGATAACTCATAATAACCATTTTTGTTTTTCATTGATGCCAAGAATATCGGGATAAGCAGATTCCCGAACAGTGCACGGCTGGTGGCAAAACATATTACCATTTATTTATGAGTAGCAGCGCATGCCGGGTATTAGCTAGTACTTTATAAAAAATACGCATGCTTTCATATTTTCTTTGCAGCTTCTAGGACAAAAGAAAATAGACAAAAATAATAAACACTATATATTTACAGATCAATCCAATAAAAATATTAGTGCTCTTATAAGAGCCAAGATTGTATAAAAGCTGAAAATCCCACATAATTCCCGGTAAATAACTAAATACAGCAACAGACTATGCATTAACCCAAAGTCATCATAATACAGTAGTCTACAAAGCTATTTTCCGCTCTCACTATTATGATGTTGCCGTTGCGAAGAGAATTTTAAATAAATAATTACTCATAGTTGCCACGAAAGACAGGAAATAAATTGCACTGTCCCGGTGTATCATCTATTTTAGGAGCTGTAAATTTCATTTCTACTATTATTAACATAAAGCCTATTAGTATAAAGCCAGAACGAATCCCCCTGTTTGTTTGAGCAGTTGGGATTACTGCTTTATTGCTTCTACATTCATTACCGGTCCATCCTATGGTTCTTTTTCCTAGTTTTCCCCGGTCATCAAGATAAATCTTGGGTTGGAACTTCATCATCAGAACAAATTATTTTCATTATTGCCATTAAAATTAAAATTAGTTAATTTCTCAGAAAACATGACACACAGCACTGGACACATCCAAAGATCCAAAACACGATATGATTACTTTTATTACTAATTCTACACTAATTAAAACATTATAGAAAAATTTTGAAATAAAAAAATTATATTCCACAAAGTAAAATTTTAACATACTTAAATTATTACCCAACTTTAAATCCACAACATTTTACAGTGTTTTACAGATGTTAAGAGTCTATAAATAAGAATGAAAAAGTGATGCAAATGTTTTGCTTAACATAATACAACTAAAGAGAAAACATAGTTGTAATAACTACTGCATGCGGATGGCAAGCCTGATTACAATAATGTCAATATTACATTCGTAATTAGCTGATATGATACAAAATTTAAATATAATATTATGGAAATCCTGCCGATGATGGGACAAGTCCCGAAAGCGCTACAGTTAAATAATTAAGTTGAGGAGACGGACCTTTCAGGTGAATATTCCATAATTTTATATTTTAATTTTGAATAATACCTCAACGGAACACATCATGAATCTTATAAAAGTTGATATGATACGGGGGGAAAAAAATCATGTCTTCTTAGAGAAAGCATCCATTACTGCAGTGTTAACAGTGTTCACTATAAAAGAATATACGATTGAGAAAAAATCATATCTGACCGTACATGCCTGGTTAGCTCAAAGGAAGAGTACCAGCGTGCAAAGCTGGAGGTTAAAATTCCTGTTCAGGCATACATTTTTCTCTTTAGATGTATTGATTGTTCCATTTGGATGGCAAGCCTGAGTACAATAGTTTCAATATTGCATTTTTTTAGAGTAGATCAGCAAAAAACTATAAAAAAATAAAAATGAGACTTATCCAGACTCGTGCAAAGACAACATAAAATAAAATAAATGTATTTATTTACTAGCTAATACCCGGCGTGCGCTGCTGCTCCTAAATAAATGTTAATGTGTTTTTATCACCAGCCGTGCGCTGTTATGCTTGCCCGGGAATCTGCTTATCCCAATCTTCTTATCGTTATTGTGAGTCGTCCGTAGAAGATAAACATATGCTGTCACGGACTTTTTTTGTAGAGTTTTTACAGATATTCAATTCTGTGTACATTAATTTGGTGTATTTGTTATGGTATGGCAGCGTAAGCCATTTAAGCGTCAAAATAGACTTTATTTTACGTTTTTCACTACAAAGGGTGATTTTAGGGGTGAAAGGGTTGAGTATCACAACTCTCTTATATGTAGCCTATGTTCATCCCGGGAATGTCCTGAACATTTTGCAAAAACCCATCAAAATCGGATCAACGGTATGGCCGTGCATAGAATACGAACGAACAAACAAACAAACATTGATTTTTACATATTAGATTTATTTACTACAATATTGTGATTGAGACTCGCTCGTCCCGCTCGGGACATGGGTGCTTCCGTAGTGGGAATTTTCTTAACCAGACTAATTTAGTTAACGCTTATTTCTTGGCAGATGTCAGCGAAGGACAGTAGTTATTAGATTGCCTCGAGAATCATCTAGTTGGAAACTAAGGTATTGTTCGGATGGATGAAGGTCGGTTCAATTTTGCCCAGAGGTCGTTTTATTCATTATTTATAATATAGGAATATAAAAACATTATAGGCTATACAATTTGTGACTTTAGTATATTTCATAACACTTGAACTATCTCTCCTCGCTCCTGTTCGTTGTCGACTTCGCTCCTTTAAGCACAAATAACTATTAAAACTAGCATAGTGTGTCATTCATTCTTTTCGCATTCAATTCTTCACTATTAACCCAAATCCATAATAACATAACTCTAATTAGGCCACACACACGCGATAATAGTAATGATACCACAATCTGGTATTTGATGAACGATGTCTAAGGTAAAATTATATTTTGAAAAAAAAATATATAAATATAGCCCATACAATAAAAATGTCTTCTTTAAGTGCAGATTATAATTTACAACAAATGAGGTAATGCATAAAAACACTTAAATTATTTTAACCTACATTTTCTCAGAAAATACATTCCTCGTTTGTCGAGTTCATGACATCTTATCAGTCTTATCCGTGGCCTATTTAAATAATGTAACGCTAAAACAACTGTATTAGAAAATAAATCTCTCACTTCTTTGATCAAAATCCCGCGTTTAATGGACACATGAATATAAGTATTTTATTTTCGAAGATCGGTTCAAATAAAATTGTCTACAATTTTATAGTAACTTAAGTATTCGTCAAAGAAAATCTATCGTTGCCGCAGGGACGGAGATAGAAAATATTCTAAAACCTATTGCTTTGTTATATTTGAGAATAGAATTCTGTTATTTCTTAAGAAACAGTGCGATGTTTAGTAGTGATACCGCATTTAAAATTTGTCTATACCTCACAATAAATTAATGATTTTTTTGGACACAAATGACACACCCAGGTAACGGTATAGGATTATAAATTGGTAAACAAAGATGTCTCGGCTTAATACGAGGGCTATTCAATAAAGAATAATTATTTTTACAGCCATAATTTAGTCTAACGCGTAAACATTTACAATAGAATAACAATAGGAAGTAACATTATTACTTATGAGGTTCGTCTTAATAAATAAGTTGAGTCTGTTTTAATCTACCTCAAAGTAGTTCTTTTTTTTTTTGTCGGCTCTGAATGTCGACTCCAAATCCCATTTTTTTTTTTCGTCCAAAGAACTTGCGTATCAAATCTCTCTCCCCGGAAATTTCAAAATTCATGATTCTATCCTTGTTCTGGATGTAGATCTTCTCCCAAAAGGCGAGTTATTTTGTACTTTCTATCAGTTTTAATAATTTGGTGCTTACATCGATCCTATATTTTCTGACCAAACGTGAGTAGCTAGAAGAGATATGTTTACTTCTTTTTTCACATTTCTAATGTGTTCCTTACTTCTAATGGTTAAATTTCTCTTTGCTTTCCCTATATATATATCACAATCAGCACACTATATATGGTATATTCCTGATTTTTTTGCCATCATCAATCTTTTCATTTTTGTTGATTTTTAATAGTTTATTTAGGTTATCATTTTTGGTGCTAATCTGATATTTTTTTTCAAAAAATCTTTTAGAATTTATGGTGTACCCATGGATGATATGTGAATTTCCTGAATTTTTTTTCTTTTGGTTTTTCTATCTGAATAGTATTTCCATTCCTCAATATTAGTTTTGTTTATACTTATCAATTTGTTGTATATCATTTTCTCCTCGAAACCATTTTCTTTTGCCACTTTAATTATGTGTTTTTTTTTTCTCTAGCTCAAACTACGGTATTCTCTGCTCAAGCGCATATTTACCTATCTATGTGATAGGCTGTTGAAGACTACCAATTTGTGTGAAATATGGTTGAATCCCGTTGATTTAATATAGTTATATGTGTTTCTTTTCTACGAATGCCAAATTTTATTTCCTTCTCCCTCCCCCCATATTTCTGTGCAGTTTGAGATTCAAAAATGGTACTGCAATTGTTTGTTCTCTTCGGTTTCTAAAGTGAATGATTGTTTTCTTTTGTATATTTAAAGCATCTTTCATATGTTTTTGTTTAACCATAGAAATTACATCTCCACATATATGCACCAACATCTGAACATTAGAGGATGTGCTTTAATTAATTTGCATTCAAATTTAACTCATGAATAAATTCGCTAAAAAAGGGGGATATAATGGGTTATCCATTGAAAGTCCTTACTTTTGTCTATATAAATTCCCGTTGTAGGTGAAAAACATTTGATTCATGGAACTACTATATGATAAAAACAGACTCAACTTACTTATTACATACAATTTTGGTTTTACGATATGTTACCTTAATGCGTTATATACGGGTGTTTGTTACAAGTTTGAAAATTATCCCTCCCGGTTTCTTTCTGCGAATGGTGAGCAAGACTAGACATGTTCAGTACCACCTACGGATACAATGGACGTTAAAAATATGCTGCTTTGAAATTCTGCTTTCCGTCTCTATAAATTTTCAGCTGAGGCATATATAGAATTTGTTCTTCCATACAGTACGAAGAAGGTATAAATTGTTTAAAGGGGAAGACAATCAATTTCAAAACAAGGTGGATTCGACACTCCGAGTTTCTGCTCTAACGGAAGAAAATATCAACACCACTACTGTCATAGTGAAGAGGATCGACCAATAAACATAAGAACACTTTCTGAAATTTAAAAAAATCACTGGATGCCACCCACACATTACTGAGAAAATAAAAACAAGCTGGATGCTGCACTGCAATAATGCGATGCCTTACATCTCAAATATTTTTACTAGACATTTTGCAAAAATAAAGATAAGTTCGTCCCTCACTCTCCCTATAATCCAGATTTAGTCCCGTATGACTTTTTTCTATTCCCTAACCTGAAGAAATGCCTTCGCGAGTGCCGTTTTCAATCTTCAGAAGTAGTAGAGAGAGATGCGAAGGAGGTTTTGAAAGACTTGTCAAAAACGATTTTCAGCATGTCTGCAAACTGGCAGAAACACTGGTACAAGTGCATTGCATCCAAAGGAGAAGACTACTTTGGAGAAAGATCATTCATATTTTGAAGACGAGTAAAGATATGTTGCAAAAAAATATTTGTAAGTATGTGTATATATATATATATATATATATATATATATATATATATATATATACACACACATACACACACACACATCTATCACCTGCTCTTTTTCAACATCTACCTGGAAGACCTAATGAAGAACTGCTTCAGCAATACGGAAGGCGTAAATATGGGAGGAAGAAGAATAAAGTGCCTAAGATTTGCTGATGATATGGCTTTGCTAGCAGAAGATGCAATTACACTGAGGAACATGCTGATGGAGCTAAATGACAAGTGCGAGGATTATGGAATGAAGATAGATATAAATAAGACGAAAGATATGATTATAGGAAGGAAACCAAGGAAGATAAACATGAGAATTAAAGATGAGGCCATTGAGCAAGTGAAAAGTTTCAAATACTTGGGCCGTACTATCAATAGTAACATGAACTGCGGTCAAGAAGTAAAGCAGGGGATAGCAATGGCAAAAGAAGCTTTTAACAAGAAGATAAGCATTTTTTGCGAACCACTGGCAAAAGAATTACGGAAGAGGCTTGTGAAGTGCTTTGTGTGGAGTGTAGCATTGTACAATGCAGAGACTTGGACATTACTATGGAATAAGGAAAAGCGACTGGTAGCTTTTGAGATGTAGATATGGAGAAGGATGGAACGTATAAAATGGACAGACAAAATTAAAAATAAAGATGTGTTAGACATAGTGGGTGAAGGAAGAACACTGCTGGAACTCATAAAGAAGAGGAAAGGAAATTGGATTGGCCATTGGTTAAGAAAAAACTGCCTGCTGACGGATACCCTAAAAGGAATGGTCAACGGAAAGAAAGAGGCAAAAAAATATATCAGATAATAGACAATATTAAAATAAATGGTTTGTATGCAGATACAAAAAGGAAGGCTGAGTTAAGAAAAGAGTGGAGAATGTTGAGTTTGCAGTGAAAGACCTGCTCGTGGGCAGAACACTATGAATGAAAATACGTTCACACACACACACTAGCGGACCCGACTAACGTCTTGCCCGAATTATTCTCAGAAAGTCAATTATTAATGAACTTTTGACAAGGTTTTAACGATCAATTATTATTTTTTTTAATTTTAAAAAAGTATTGAGGGTGTTGGGGGGATGAAAATTTGGGGGTTATGTGTTTTGATATGCAAAAAATCTTAAAAAATATAAAAAAGATCATCAAAGAAAATTATATATATATATATATATATATATATATATATATATAAACATTCATATAACCCAATCACAGCGCCACCTACCGAGTCAAATTGTGAATCTAAACCATACAGTGACCCTCTCGAACATACACAAAAAATTAATCAAAATCGGTTCACTCATTTAGGAGTTCAGTAACATGCACACTTAGAGAAGAATTAAAAAAAAAAATTGGTGTGTGTGTGGTGTGTGTGCGCGCGCAAGCGTGCGTGCGTGTGCTTTCGTGCGTGCGTGTGTGTGGGTGGGTGTGTGTTGTTATACAAAGAACAACTTTCAATATGAGAAATATCAAACATTAAATCTGCAACGAAATTATCAGCCTATAGAATAAACAAAAAAACTTTTAAAAACGTAAATATCCCTCATATAATGAAATTCAAATATATTCGAATCTTAGCCAAAATCTACTATATGAAATTAGTTAAAATCGTCTATCGGGTTGGAGTCTATTAAGAAATACTTTCAAATTGCAATCACCATAAGAGGCTTAGAATTTACATTAGATTAATTTTGCAACAAAAAATACAAGCATTTACAAAACTGTGATATTATTTTTATGAAAATGTAACGGAATACACAAATGAATAAATATTTTATAGCAATATTGAAAAAATAAAAAATTGAAGTGCCTTCGGAAATTAACTTTTTTTTTTCGAATTTCATGTTTGAGGTCGTCTGTTAGATGTTCGGTTTTTTAGTAAAATAAAGAGACAAAGAATATGATAAAATTCTAAGTAATGAGGATCAAATAATCAATTAGCAGAATATCCAAAAATAATGGAAATAGGCCTATGGTCCCCTGAAAAAATAACCTTTTCGTTAATTTATTTTCCCTAAAAAAAGGGTAAACTCTCCACTCGTGGCTGGCGTAATGTTGGGCCGAGAGATAATAAGAGATAAAGCTACTATTATTGAAGGCCTGCGATATTATACGCGGATACCGGCTTACCAGGTCTATCGCACTATTACAAAGATAGGTGAAATGAAACGAAATGAATGATATGAATATGGAGAAATGATGGAATGAAGTTTTTTTTAGCGGGGAAAAAGGAAGATATCCCGAGAAAACCCTAACTTGGCTCCGATTAATCCACCCCGGACCCCATAGGTAACAAGGTAACAGTATCTAGGGGAGTAAGAGTGCCATGGAGCTAGAATCTTACATTTAATTCAACGAATATATATACACACACACACACACTAGCTAATACCCGGCGTGCACTGATACGCCTACATAAATGGAAATTAATGTGCTTTTATGTTTAGTTGAATAAGTAAAAGGACAAATAATTATAAATTTATATTTTTTAGATACTCCGAGCTGATTATCCGGCGTTGACCAGGAATATACTTATCCCGATCTTCTTGACATAAATGAGCTAAAATACGAAAATTAATGTGTTTTATGTTTAGTTAAATAAGTAATGGGAAACATTTATATACGTAATTATTTTTAGATACCCGGTGCTGTTTACCCGGCGCTGTCCGGGAATCTACTCATCCCGATCTTCTTGGCATAAATGAGCTATAAGACAAAAATTAATGTACTTCTTACGAGTACTTGAATAAATAAAATGAAAAATAATTATAATTGTATATAGTAATTATTTTAAGATTCGCCGTGCTGATTACCCGGTGTTGCCCGGGAATCTTCTTATCTCGATCTTCTTGGCATAAATGAGCTAAAAAACAAAATTCATTATTGTTGAGTTATCCGCCATGTGCTGCAATGTTTGCACAAGAATCTACATACTTGTCTCATTTTCTTGGCATCAACGAAAGGCAAAAATGGTTATTGTGAGTTATCCATAAGAGATAAACATATGCTGTCAGTAAAAGATAAACATATGCTGTCGCGGACTTTTTTGTAGAGCTTTTTGAGATATTCAATTCTATGTAAATTAATGTTGTGTATTTGTTATGGTTTAGGCACCGTAAGCCATTTAAACGTCCAAAGAGCTACTTTTTTCACGTTTTCCACTACAAAGGGCGATTTCTAAGGGTGTAGGAGTTGAGTATCACAACTCTCTTATAGCCTATGTTCATCCCAGGAATCTCCTGAACATTTTGCAAAAAGTCCCATCACAATCGGATCAACGGTATGGCTGTGCATAAAGTACGAACAAACAAGCAAACAAACCAACCAACAAACAAACAAACATTCATATATATATATATATATATATATATATATATATATATATATATATATATATATAAGGATTGTCTGCCATAAAATTGTTTCATTTTATCGAAATTTATTGAACGTTTGCAATGACCTCATAATATATGTCTACAAGGCATGTCTATAATAAATTAGACCTACGTAATGGACTACTCAAAATCTATAATCCAAATATGTGACACGAACGAATAAACCATACTTAATATTTGCAGCTAATTAATTCCTCTGAAATATTGAAATGTTTTGATTCGAACACTAGGATTTCTCCGCTGTATGGAAAGTGGCCTTCGCAATATTTACTGCTGGATATGGGCATGACTTTCGTATCAGGTTCTGGTGAGGTCATTCTTGCGAATAAAAATGCAGGAAGAAAGAAAATATAGTGGCTTATAATGCTGCAACATACACCACCTGCTATAAGATGATTTACAACAATTATTACAATCATAAAAAGACCCACAAGCCATACTCTCAATTACACGAACAATGGAAGGCAAAAGTAGAGGAACTCCTGGAGCTATGTAATCCAATTAAGAGACCTCCAAAATTAAAGAAACAGTTGCTTTTTTATTCATGATAATTCCTAGTACAAATTAAATCTGATAATATATATATATATATATATATATTTTAATTAGAGGAACAACATTCATGAATCAGTAATATGCAAGACCAATTAACAACTAAAATATGTCAGTTTATAAATGGATTTAATAGGAAAATGAATTCAAGGTATTTTGTTAGGAAATTTTATTGATTTAAACCTGATCCAGCATAACGTTTTACACAGTTTATATTCAGCAGCACTTCGTGGCATTGTATCTAAATAGATAGGTCTATCAGCTTCGAATGTTTTTGATACGCCTACAGCGTATCTATTTTTTTTTCTGGAGGTACTATTTAATTATTGTTCTTGTGGTGTGAAGTCTGTGAAATAGTCTCGATCTTTAGAGCCATGAAAAACATTTGTTCAACGTTTCATAGAGAAGCTATAAAATTACTTCGTGAAAATGTCCCAGTATTTGTTTTGTAAAAAAAAATATTACCATGGCTTTATTCGTGGAAAAAGTGATTAGGCTATTATATTCTGTCATTATGGTCACTAATGTTTTAGTCCTCCTTGTAATTATTTCAACAAATCCAGTCTATATTAAACTGTATGTGCGCTGCTTTTCTTTCTTTATCTTAGTTTAATCGCCCCATTTGTTCGTATTTTACTTTTAAATTCCCCAAGTCACACGGGCTTTCAAGAACATGACAAGTCGGTAGAAGATTTTAAACATGTGCTCTGGTAAATGAATAAAGTAGTTTCAACATTTCCAGCCTATGCACTGATATTTTGTAAAGTGGTTACCCTGTAACGTAAACCTGTATATGAAAATGACTGATTAGAATATTACATAATTTATATTAAAACGTATGGAAATACAATCAGTGTGATTTTATCAGTGTTTTAAAGAACAGTGAAGGACTTAAAAGCATACTGGAAATAATATTCGAAGGTCTCAGGACGAGTAATTCGTTCGAAAACCTCCCTCATCTTCCTATTTGCTGATTCTCCGATGTTTTCTATTCTATTTCTAGATCAAAACCACGAAATGTTTCAGATACTTTGCAATGCTGCATGAAATAATTATCTTTATTCTTCAAGAAGTCCTTTAAATTTCATTTTAAATACTGCACAAAATACTATTATACTTGTTACAAATTCAATACGCCCATAAGGAACTATTCTCCCTTTATAACCTTATAACTATTTTTCAATGTTCTACGAACATCAGCACTTCATTTTTAATTTCTCTTCACACACAGTTCTTACATTCTTTCTTTTTCTTTCTTTATCTAGTTTAACCTCTTACCTTATATATGCCTTTTTATATGCCACACGCCACCCGGGCCCTATAGAAATCAAACATGGGTTTAACCGGTTCAACCAGTTTAGCTATCCCCAAAAGTATTGATATGACACTAATTTCATTGTTTCCATTTCATTTTTCCCCTTTCGCCACCTTAGGGGGTTTAAATTTCATAATTATGACTAATCAGCAGAGTGAATCGGTAAAAATATGGTTTCGAATCTAATCTCAGTCACATTTTGAAATGTTAATTTTCATACCTTCACATTCCTAGGAATCAAACCTGGGATTAAATGACATAGATATTGCCACCAATCAGATAAACAATCCTGGAAACCATGGTTTCGACACTAATCTCGGGATGTTTTACACTTTATTTTTCATCCCTTCTCATCTCCTTAGGACGTTGCGGTCAAACTTGAGCTAAATAGCATCGCGACTATTATCAATCAGCTTAGATACCCCAAACATTATGAATTCAAAACTAATCTCGGCCACTTTCCATATATTTTTCACCTCTCCTTACTCCCCATTTCCATTTAGTGGTTCTAGACTCAAACTTTGACTTAAATGCCGCCTGGACTGTCACCAATCAGCTTAGCGACCCCGAAAACGATGGATTCGACACCAATCTCGATTATTTTTCTCATCCTTCACCTCTCTTAGGGGTGCCAGGGATTAAATCTGACTTTAAATGCCACCGAGACGGCTACTAATGGGCCTTAGCGTCACCAAATTATTACACTGATCATTTACGATTACTTTTAAATGTCACACCCCTCATAGGAGTGCCAGGGGATCTCTTTACCCCCTAAGGAATAATTTCCAGATTGTTAATTATGTGTGTACCGATTTCGGCTGAAATTAATCCATGTGGTCTACAGATATGCTAGAACATGTACGTCGCTGTCGACCATTTTTCCATTTTGATCTCCCTCTCGGGGGGGAGGGCTATAATCCGTTACAACTACTTTTCCAAATCTTAATTAATATGTGTACCAGGCGTTCGAGAATTACGCAGGCAAATGCATTCTAACATATCATACATTCATTCATCTTTATATAGCCTATATACCCAGTGAGCAGCAAAGAAGGCGCTATCAAATATTAATTTCGTCTATCACCGGGTATGGATTGGCAGTTCGCCAAGATTCGATGAAGGATTATGCGGCTAGACTATGTGACATTTGTTTCAAGACCGCCCTCCCTCAATCTGTACTGTATATTTATCAGTATCGCAGTGAGTGAAATGGTCAGATGCTGAGTACGGTGAATGTTTGGTAGCGTCTTCTACGTTGCTCACTGTAGACAGAATTCGAACTTTACTTGGATCCAGCGAGTCTGAACTCATTATATACTAAAGACAATTTTGTTGTGTAACCGTAGCATGTATGACTAGAAACACAGAGGTTCCGAATTCGATTTCCATCTGCATCATTTATTTGGCACAATATACTGAAGAAACGATATTGCTTAAAATTATTAAAAAAATGAAAATCCCCACAAATTAAAGATGTATTTAAAAAATACATCGTTAATATATCGATTCCCGTCTGAATAATTATTTTTTTGGCAAATGATGGTCAAAAACGGATGCATACATATTTAAAAAACTATACTGAATTCGAGGAGTACCGATTCAAAATGACAGAAAAATAAAAACATTACAAACTAAATACAGATCAAACAAAACCATCGTCAATATATAAATTCCTATCTATACCATTATTTTTGGCATATTATGGTTTAAAATGGAGTGCATAGGCTTATATACTGAAGAAACAATATTGAATTAAAAATTCGATAAGCACTGATTAAATATCATAGAAAATGAAAATATCTACAAACTAAAAATGTATCAAAAATCATCATCATCATCACTCCAGGGATTAGGCAATTGCCCGTTCCGACTTCATAATGCATCAGCCCAACGTCTTCTAGGTCTTCCAACATCACGTCTTCCTCTTGCTTGATAATTTCTTGCTAACAATGGATATCTCTCCTTACTCATTCCATCCATGTGATCAATCCATTTCTGTCTGTAATTCGTGACTTTATCCAATAAAGGCTGTACTTTCAATTCTTCTCTTATATCCTCATTTCTTATTCTATCAAGTCTTGTACATCCTTTTACTTGTCTTAGGAACCTCATCTCCGCCGTCTGTATTCTATCCTTCTGTTTTTTCACTGGAGCCCAAGTTCAACATCCATACAATATTGTGGGAACCGCCATAACATTATACATTTTTATCTTGGTTTCTTTTCTAATTTTATTTTTGAATGTTCTCTGTATTGTTCCACACACCGTCTGAAATTTATTTATTTTGGAGTCAATATCTCTTTCCACATTGTAGCCAACATCACAGCCCAAATATTTGAAACTAGACACCTGTTCTATACTTTGATTTTCTAAAATAATTTTGGATCTCACTGGATCTCTTCCTCTAAAAGCCATGGTCTTCGTTTTCCTTACAGAAATCTTTAGATCGTATAATTTACATATTTCATTTAATGCATGCATTGATTTCTGTAAGTCGTCTTCATTTTTCTGTATTATGATTACATCGTCAGCAAATAGAAGATTATTTATGCACACTTTATTATCTATTCTTATTCCTGGATTCACTAAAACTTTCCATTTATTTAAAATATCATCTATATATATATATATATATATATATATATATTAAACAAAGTGGGTGATAAACTACATCCTTGTCGCAATCCAGTATTTGTTTTGATTGTATCTGTTCTTTTGAATCCGGTATCTATAATTATATTTGTGTCTTCATATAATTTCTTTATTGTTTCAACAAGGCACAGCGGGTATCCTTTCATTCGTAATATTTCCCATAATTTTTGTCTGTTTACTCGATCGAAGGCCTTATCCAAATCTATAAATCCTATGTGAGTTTCTAAGTTATGTTCTCTTCTCTTTTCTATGAGTTGTTTCAGTGTAAAGACATTGTCTATACATGACCTTCCCTTTCTGAATCCACTTTGATTTTCATTTATTATTACTTCTGTTATGTTTCTCAATCTATTATTTATTATTTTCGTATATATCTTGTAGCCAGTATTCATTAAGCTAATCCCTCTGTAATTCTCGCAATTTCTCCGGTCTCCTCTTTTGAATATATTCTTCACAATTGCTGTTTTCCAAGTAGTTGGAATCCCATAGGTCTGCCAACATATATTAAATAGATGAAGTATTCGTAGTTTACACAATATTCCACAATATTTGACTAACTCCATATTTATATTATCTAATCCTGTTGCTTTCCTATTCTTATAAGTTTTCAAAGCCATTTCTAATTCATTTATGTCTATTACATCAATATTTTCCACTTTTATTTCTTCCTCATTGTTCTCTTTTCCTTCAATTTCCTCCTTTTTCCAAAGTTTTTCATAATGTTGGATCCATTCTTGTTCTGGGATTATATTCAATCTGGCAGAATCTTTCTCAGTCTGATTTAGATGTTTCACTAATTTATAACCTATTTCTTGTCTTCCATACATATCATGTTCTACTGAGCTTATAAATTTATCCCATGACTCCTGATGGGCTTTTCTTATAATGCTTTTAGCAATTCTCCTTTTCATTTTATATTCTTCATAAGATTCTTCTGTTTTCAGTCGTAAGTATGTATAAAAAATGCATAGTCAATATACGAGGGCGGATCGGAAAGTGACGCACAATAATTTTTTTCTGCCTTGGTATTGCAGCTAGAATGTTGAAATTTCACAGAGATATAGTTTGAAGTTTTCACTACAGATGGTATTTTTTTCTCAGGTGCACCTCTTGCGAGAGAAGCTTGAACTATGCAACAAAGATGGCGCGCATGCTACAGTCGTTCACCTGTGAGGGACGGATCGGATCGGAAAGTAACGCACAATAATTTTTTTTTAAAAAGTTTAATAGTAAAAAAAAGGAAAAAAATCACAAATGAACTTACACCTTTTACCTACTTTTCGACATAGTCACCAACTTTCTCAACACATTTTTCCCATCGTGTTACCAGTTTCAATATGCCCTGTTCGTAGAAGTCCGTTTGGTTGGAGTGTAGCCATCTGCGCACTGCTGATGCCTGCTTTGTTTCGGGCGTGTAGTGGTACGCCCACGACTCATCACCTGTGACGATTCCTTCCAGAAAGTCATGTCCTTGTGCGGTGTACCGCGTTAAGTGGTCCAAGCTTGCCATCATTCGCTGGCCCTTGTGGTCGTCTGTCAGGTTCTTAGGCACCCAGCGAACACTAACTTTACGGAATTTCAAATTTTCATTAACAATATCGTACACCGCACCATAGGAAATGTTTAGCCCACAAAAATCGAACAACACTTCTCTGTTCCTCACAGGTGGACGACTGTAGCATGCGCGCCATCTTTGTTGTATAGTTCAAGCTTCTCTCGCAAGAGGTGCACCTGAGAAAAAAATACCATCTGTAGTGAAAACTTCAAACTATATCTCTGTGAAATTTCAACATTCTAGCTGCAATACCAAGGCAGAAAAAAAATTATTGTGCGTTACTTTCCGATCCGCCCTCGTATGTATTTTATTGATTATTTACAGTCGGGTTAAGAGCTAACACGGCTTTTAATCCCTAGAACGTAAAAAAATAGAGTTTGAACGCTTGACATTCGATTGGGCTACCTTTAAGGAAAATTTAAGTAAAAATAAAGTAAATTTTAATTCACCTTTCTAAAGGTTATTCTTTACTTTTGCTGCGTAAATAACCCATCTAATTTAGAATTTTGCCGAAAAAATATGAAAATATTTTAAAGGTTAAAAATACTATGCTACAACTATCGTTCGTCTTATCATAAGCAAGTCTAGAGTAAATTAAATAAAAGGTCTTCCCAACATATCTAGGAAAATCAACCGTGTATATAATGTTTTGGTATTGCGGTTAATGTTTAGATTGGCATGACTGAGTTTAAGTAATCTCGCGGTTCATTGCAGATATAACAGGTTTAAAATTGTGTAGTAGTCTTATCATTGTTGTTAATGTACTTTATGTCTTTCAGTATTGGTATAATTTAGAAAAAAAATGCAATTTGGCTATAATCATTAAATATAACATAGATTCAATTTGTAGTCTACAACAAAACTATGGTCAATATGTTTAAGAAATTTTTTTGATGCCCCAGGTTTGTCCTTTTGCACATTTTCGGTGTTCTCTCCAGGCATTGGCGTAATTGTAATCCACTTCTGCGATTGGGGCGCCTGGAAGACAGGGTTACGTTGCTCCGATGACATGATGGGTGGTGATATTGATGGTGGTGCGCCAGGAGAGTCCTTAATCCTAAACTTAATCTAAGATGAATATGAATTATGATGATTGCGATGGCCATATGATGTTCGGGGAATGTTTGGGCCTTAAAGTTCCCTGACATTTATTTTACAGGTGAGGAAAAATCCCGATAAGACCTCACCGAGGAAATTGTCCCGACCGGGGATCGAATCCGGGTCCGCTGCACGACAAGGCAGCATGCTACCTCGAGACCACAGAGGTGGACTGTTTAAGAATATAAATAGCGTCTTTATGAATAGCATTCTTATGTTATTTATAGACATTTTAACATCTTATATAGAGGAGATTAAAATTCAGTAAGATTTATCATTCGCAACGATGATCAGGAGATATAAAAGACATCGAACATCAATTACATTATTGCTCCATGGGACTATAAGTGACCCAACTATAATATATATTTCCTTCGATTGTCTAGGGGTTGAGTTCTTTGCCTCTGGTCCCGAGGATTGCAGGCCGTCGTAGATGGATTTTAAGCCGTACCTCCTGAGTCTGAAGATTTTAGGGTCGTAAAAAGAATCTCAAGCCTAAATTAGAGTCTCTGGCCAAAGTTTAATCGGCCTTTCTCATTCAAGTAATATTTCAGTTGCCTACTATGCCAGGTGAAAAAAAAAATGTTACAATAAAAATAGTAAACATTTTATTTAAATCAGATTTTAAAATTTAAATCAGGTTTCTTTAGGAATTAAAATATATAGCCTATATATTATTATTATTATTTTAGTATGCTAGGTAGATACACGAAACATAATCAGTAACAAAATGTAATTCACCAATCACACTGCAGTCAAGAATAACACAAACCTACTGAAATACACCAAGGATAAACCCATATTCCACAAGTTCAACAGAAGCATCGACATTTTTCTGCTTTGTATTATTAGCCATTTCGATACCACATTGGAACTTGTTTTCATTTACGACGTTTGTTAACATGTCAAGTCATTAGTTTTGCAATTTATATCTGAGCGTGAAAGAACCAACACATTTTATTCAGAGGCCTCTTATTTCGTGTTTTTGAAGTTCTTTTTATGTTCGATAAATCTACAAAACGGCAAATCATGACTTTAATTTTCTTCCGAAGAAGTCATGTTCCTTAACTCTGGAAACTAATACTATTATGTATTACAGGGACTTGTCATTCCAACTTCTCTCAAAACATATTAAACTAAAAATAAATATTCTTCCAGTTATATGGGTGTAAACATGGTACCTTACTGTAAGGGGAAAATGAATGACACGGAAACTTTGAGATATATGGGGTGCACATGGCCGCGTGGCCATGAACCTCCGAATACGATAGTGTCAGTTAGTTCGTTAGTTAGGAAGCTATATTCAGGATTTCAAATCCTTAAAAATCCATGGATACCGGCCGGGTTTGAACCCGCGAAGCTAGAAACCACAAATCCTTCAGGAATGACACAATCGAAAATCCTAAACATGTCAATAATATAATGTAAGAAACCGAAAGTTTTGAATGTAACATATTGACCAATGGAATGATAGTTACATATTTCCATGCATTATTATTATTATTATTATTATTATTATTATTATTATGTCCACCGCTGTGGTCTCGAGGTAGCGTGCTGCCTTGTCACGCAGCGGGCCCGGGTTCGATCCCCGGTCGGGGCAGTTTTTCTAGGTGAGGTTTTTATCGGGGTTTTTCATCACCTGTAAGACAAATGTCAGGAAAACTTTAAGGCCCAAACGGTCTCCGAAATCATATGGCCATCATCAACATCATCATCCTTATTATCATCATCACCATCATCATCCTTCACCGGTGTGGAAAGCAACGGGAAGCTACCACACCTACAATTCCCTAGTAAAGTTGTAAGCATAGCATGAAAATGCTATGATTGCAGTGAAGGACCTGTCTTCGGGCAGAATTACTATGGATGGATTATTATTATTATTTGGGGAGGGCAGAGACTAATTGGGATTAGCGGACCTCTGATGGAACTGATATTTAACCTCTAGGGTGAATTTCGGTCAAGTCCGGAGGGTCTAACTTAGCCAAATCCACTCTCCTGGCCTCCAATCGCTACCCCCGGGGACCTTCTTAAGATTTTTTAAGATTTTAAGATGCAAAAGAGAGAGTGGGGTGTGGAAAGAAACGGGAAGCTACCGCATCTATATATCCCTAGTAAAGCTGCAAACATGGTTTGTATGCAGATACAAAAAGGTAGGCTGAGTTAAGAAAAGAGTGGATAATGCTGAGTTTGCAGTGAAATACCTGCTTATTGGCAGAACACTATGTATGTATTTATTATTATTATTATTATTATTTTATTAGAAGTTAAATCAACTGATATTTGTACATTATACATTTTAACTTATACCACGTTATTGAATTATCCCAAGGCAATTAACGCGATTCTCTTCAAATTATAACCGAGATGCAAATAATTATGATCATTTCCGTTTTTAAATTAACTGATTTCCGTTTATTCACAACACATAGGAAACTTCAGTAATACTACGAAAAACAGTTTAACAATTTGGGAAAAACTTATGTTAATCCACTACTACCGACTCATAATACGTCTACTACTAATAGTAAATATAAGCCAAATTGAACTAAGCTGTCTGAAAAATGTAACATTTGCTAATTTATAGCCTATATCTCACAATATGTTGTATTTTCACCATGTAAACGAGATAAATTAATTAAATTGTTAGCCGTAGCGTAGTGGTTAAGGCACTGAGCTACAAGTCGGAGGGTCCAGGGTTCAAGTTCCGGTGGGGTCAGGATTTTTAAACTGACCCAAACCCTCTGGCGGCACTATGGCCCTGGGGTCGACTCAGCCTCTAACGGAAATGAGTACCAGACGCTTGTTCTGGGGGTAAAGGCGGCCGTCACGCAGGGCTGACAACCCGGCTGACATAAAGTGCCGATTGTCTAGAAAAAGTGGGAGCCTTAACCTCCTACTACCCCAAGGGCCTCCGAGTCTGTTGTGGGATCACACTCACTTTAAAAAAATAAATACATTTTAGTCTTTCTTCAGATAATATACCGTTCAATTCGGTTTATTGTTTACTAAACTGAACATATGCAACACTGCCAATAGCAAATATGATGATGATGATGACGATGATGCATAGAAGGGATAAGGTGAAATCCAGTGCCGGCAAATAGCCTATTCCTGTCGAAAAGAAACGAGGGAACGCCAGGAGAACATGTAGCCACGGTGAATGGCAATTATTTAATGCAGGATTCTGGTGCACAATCTAGCTATTAAAAAATCACCACTCCTCTTGGCCCCAAAATTGAAAATTTTACAATTAAATTGATTAAATTAAAATAATTTCATGATTAAATTTTTCAATCCCGCCGGCTTTCGAACCCTGGCCCGCTAGTCAGAAAGCAGGCATGCTACCATCCGACCTGAATGTTGATTTAGAAGTTAACTGATGCTATTTTTATCCGTGCAGCTGCTTTTCCTTCCGGGGGTTTAACCCGTGATTGCAGTTCTCACAATGTTGGGATGATAACAGAAAATTTCTTTAAGAAAAACACTGTCAAGGAAAGAAACAAATCTACGTACCTGTTTCAAATTATCGAAATTTTATTTTCTTTATTCTGCAAAATTTGAAATTTCTGGCTATGCTGTTTTTCTACAGTATCCTATTATGAGGATTAAATACAGCCAACCGCGCCTTAGCCGAGTGGTTCAGGCAAGATGCCTTGGCGCAGAGACTTGGACTGGTTCGAGTCCCCATGGAGGAAAAAAAAAATCTCATGGAATTTCGGCTGGTATGGGACAGGTGCACACCCAGCATCGTGAGGCATTTCGATAGCTACAATAAGTAGCGGCTCCAGATTGAGAAAACCAGCTGTAGGCTGGGGGACCCGACATGCTGACCATATTTTACCCTACACTGGTTGGATGATCTTCCATCTTTGTGATTAACACATGTGGATGCGAGGCCAGCAGCCGGCTGGTAGGGCAAGGACCATAGAGTAAAAAAAAATGGAAAGGATGAAATACAATCTGAAATACTACCGTATATTGGCTACGAATAGAAGTTGTCACCAAATTACAATTACTGTCTAGCTACCCATCCTCGCCGTCAGGGCATATTGAACAATCCTCTCTGTATGCCCCACTGACCTGGGTTAACATATTATGCTACACTCCATCGGAGCTACTGGAAGACAAGAGCAAAATTATACTATCACTTCAAACGTCCTAATTATTTTATTTCGTTCTTAGTGCATTAGTTTTTTTATGACTTATTATGTCTGTTAAGTCCACTGCTGTGGTCTCGAGGTAGCATGCTGCCTTGTCACGCAGCGGGCCTGGGTGCGATCCCCGGTCGGGGCAGTTTTTCTGGGCGAGGTTTTTATCGGGGTTTTTCCTCATCTGCAAGACAAATGTCAGGAAAACTTTAAGGCCCAAACGGTCCTCGAAATCATATGGCCATCATCATCCTTCACCGGTGTGGAAAGCAACAGGAAGCTACCACACGTACAATTCCCTAGTAAAGCTGCAAGCATAGCATAAATATGCTATGATTGCAGTGAAAGACCTGCCCTCGGGCAGAATTACTATGGCTGGTTGGATGCCTGATAAGATTATGTCCACCGATGTGGCATAGAAGAACATATTTGATATATCTGATCCTCGGCTGGGGTCTAGCGGTAACTTCATTGCCTCAGGCGCAGCGGGCCCGGATTCGATCCCAGTCGGGACAAGTTTCCTGGATGAGGTATTCATGACAAATGTTAGAAAACCTTAAGTCCCAAATAGTTCCCGAACTGCATCTGCCCATCACAATCATTCATATAATATTTGTCTTGTTTTAGTATGAGAGTGTCTTGTCATAAATGTTACAAATTATAAATATTCCCTTGGTATAGTGTATATGTTCATAAAATTTATAGTGAATCCATAGACTTGAACTGCGCTTATAAATGTCTCGGCAGTAAACTATTCACTCAATGAAAGAGATCCTTCGTGTCTATGCGGTGGTCAAAATAATATGTAGGCCTATGTGATCCTCTCCCGGTAGGTCCTATCCTTGTAAGGCCCGTGTGGTGTTGGGCTTGTAAAAGTACTTAAACACGAGTGGTTAAATTAAGGTAAATAAATAAAGATTATTTTGTTTATAGTGTTTTTAATGTTTCCCAATTTTATTATAAACTTTAAAAGTCTATCATTTGGGTTAACGAATTGCAGCTATTTCAAGTGCCCTGCATTAAATTAAAATATAAATAAATATATAAATATATATATATATATATAATGTAGCGTGCTGCCTTGTCACGCAGCGGGCCCGGGTTAGATCCCCGCTCGGGACAGTTTTTCTGGGTGAGGTTCTTATCGGGGTTTTTCCTCGCCTGTAAGACAAATGTCAGGAAAACTTTAAGGCTCAAACGATCCCCGAAATCATATGGCCATTGCAATCATCATCATTCATATTCATCTTATCATCATCATCATCATCATCCTTCATCGGTGTGGAAAGCAACAGGAAGCTACCACACCTATAATTCCCTAGTAAAGCTGCAAAACATAGCATGCAAATGCTATGATTGCAGTGAAAGACCTGCATTCGGGCAGAATTACTATGGATAGATAGATATAATTGTAATTATACATTTGCCTGCTGCTAAAATCTCTTAATAGAATTCGAGTATTTCTCGTAACACAATTACAAAGTATATCAGATTTTATATTCACAAAAGCATAATAATAATAATAATAAATAATACTGTCTCCCTAAACGCCCAGAAAAATTAAATAGTCGTCTGCATGACACGTGTGTAACTAAGTGATGTACCGGTCGTTGCTCTGATCTGTTCCGTTACCCCATGCCGCGGCGCTCTTCACTCAACTTTCTTCTATATTACACATCCTCCTACTCACGCTACAATTTACATCTGTAATCAAGCCGCAAGTCATAAATTATCTCTATAACAAGTCAAATCTCTAATTTCCACAACTTACTTCTCTAAAAAGGTCTAGAGACAATCTGACCTCCTGAGAATTTCAACATAAAATTGTAATAAAGAACTTAAAATTATAATTGGATGGCTACCACATATATTTACTTATACCGAAATGTACGACTCACATTTGAAGACTTTGGTGGTAAATAATAACCCGTATTTTGTATGTTTTCGATGTTTTTGGTGCAAACGATTATACCCAATACGATCTCTCATTTCCTTCATGTAGCATATAAATCTATTGGGCATAATGTAGGCTCGATTTTATAATAACCTTGTAATAGCAAAAATTTTGTGAAAATAAAATACTCAACTCTGAACTTTATAAATGTGGATTATCATTATTTGTCCCCTCATTTATGGAGGTTTTGCTTAATTTCTTGCCGTATCTATCAAATGTTCATACTAAAAATTACGACGTAACTTGCGTAATCGATTTCTTATTTATAAATGTTTTAACACCTAGGATCTATTTACAGGTATCCAATTGTCTGAGTGATTGTGTTATATTTGTTTATGCGTTTTTCTAAATAAATTAACTTATTTTTATTTAACGATAATATGAAATGGTGATTGATGAAATGAATGCACAATACCAAAGAAGAGTATCGAAAGAAACATATTCGGTGGAGGACATGTTGAAAAATCTAAAGGTAGATGGGGATTGATGCAGTAACAACTGACTCTAGAGAACTCCTTGGCTCAGCAGCATGAAGAAGAATGAATTGAACAGTAAAGGATGGAGGAAACGGATAAAGGAGGCTAAGTCCCGACATTGAGATGCGAGGCCATTGTAGGAGAAGATTGATGAAATGGGTCGAGGTAATCAAATTTCAATCCAGTATTTGCTTTGACAGTTCAGTAAAACCAGGAGAGAGAAAAAAAACTCGGCCATGTTGGTCGGAACCGGAGTTTCAACCTGGTAAGTCCGAAATATTAGTTTCAAACGCTATTCATGAGCCAACTCGCCCGGTACTTCTTCATTTATTTGCCCAGCTTTGTGCTTAAAATGTTTGTAATGTTTGTTGTTTTAATTGATGGACGTGGTGGATAAATGGTTAGGAATTGGATAAATGCTATATTTTTACGTATCTTTAAATTATTTTTGGGGCTAAAAATCATATATAGGCTATTTTAACTATTCTACAATAGAGATTTTCCTAAACATAAAAGTTTCTCTCAACCTATTTATTATATAGATAGGGTAATGCCTCAGAGGGAAATCAAATGCTCACCGCAGACCAAACAGGCTGGACAAAATAAACTCGTTAGCTAAAGTGTAATTTGTTCTAGGGGAAGGTAACTCCGAAAACACATTCTTGGTCCTCCAAGTTGAGGGTTGATGCACTAAGCAGGCACTATTAATAAAAAAATAATAAATGCTAAAAACCCATACGATTTTCTTTGGGAAATACATACAATTTAATGAACTGAATGTAAAATTATTAGGAACACCAATTTTTTTTGTTGCATGATTTAAATGCAATATAATAATTAAAGGATAAAATCAACTCATAATCTTGTATTAAAACACTTAAATGTTTAAATTACATGTATGGTCTTTATTCAAACCCACTGTTAATCTAAATTAAAAGTCTAATAAATTACGTATATCATGTACTGAATCTATTTTAATTAAGACATAAACGTACAAGATATTTTCGATGTTAATAAACTCGTAATTTCTTACTTGCACATACATTAAGCAGCTATTTCACGGTGATAAACTGTGATGTACTTAGATATAACAACAATGCAATTTTATTTTGAAATTTTATCTTTAAACACTTCAGATATAAAATGTCCTACATATTTTCATTTAGAGCGGGTATATGTAGTCAACCCCCGTCATAAGGTCTCTCGTTACAGTGGCGCCCTCGCATTATACAAATGAATCCTTGTAATTCAACTCAGACCTCAAAAATCGGTTCGTCGTGCTTCATGGGAACTGCATTTACCAAAATCAACCATTAAAAATTCCTCCATAAGCGGCTACATCTTCAGGTTTATAAAGTGCAAATTACGCAAGCGTTGCTGCCAACTGACTTCTCTCGGCGTGCGGATTTTGCTGATTCCATGCTGAACGCAATTGACGAAGACAATGAGTACCTAAGGGTGATGTTCTCTGATGAAGCGACTTTTTTTTTTTTTTGTCTGGACATGTTAACCGCCATAACGTTCGGATGAGGGTACTGGTTATTTACCAGACTCAGCATACCACCATACATATTGGGTATTTTCCTGAAATGTCGTTATTTTCGTTTAAATCACAATCTGCAACAAATGTAAACAAAACTTTGAGAGATGTAGAATAAGTTGCAAAAAACCGCATATCTCTATCTCAAATAGCATACGAACTAAGTTACAGTGTTTTGGTAGCAGTACTTTGTGGACACCTGTATATTAAATACTTGAGACACCCGTTACTATGTCAGTAGTGCCAACATGTAAATTGTTACAAAGAAAGTTTATATAAGTAAATGATTTAAAATATGAATTCCTGAATTCCTAGAATTGACAACATGTCATATTCCAAGCTTTTGTTAACCGATGTCTCAACTGGATCTGCCAAACCTAGTAGATGTAGAATGGATTAGGGTGTGGATTGCAAATCTTTCGCAGATTTAGCCGGCGATCTTCAGACTTTTTAGGCAGTGATCAGAATTAATTATTCCACAGAACAGTGGGTCCCTTTATGATGACTATTTAACTCATGCCGCAAACGGGAGTCAATGACCAATCACGTTTCAATGTATCTTGTTTTACAACCAATCACAATCGTGTTTCGCCCGATATTTATCAATTAAGTTTATCATATTAAAGAAAGTCCTTCCTTTTTAATATTCTGAACAGGTCATAGCATTATTTTGCAGTGACTGACTCTCTAAGAAATACGGCTACCAGATTGTATATATAGTGCACTGATGTAAACAGATACTGCTTGCAGGATATAATATAAAATCATTTGTAACAATTGATTATACCACATAAAAACACTGTTTGCACTTTCTTAAAAGTATTATTTCCCAGGAATTTACGTTCCAGAAAATTGTAATTTACATCATAGGTCATCAGAAATTAATTAATAACCTATAATGTTGATTATAAACAGTTTGATGTGTTTCATTTTTCTCCACTAGGGTGCATTCTTACAATATTGCAATCCTTTGGCAATATATAATATGATCTGGTTGCAGTGATGAACAAATGAAGCATAGCAAACGTTTCTTGTTTATTCTCAAACATCGCCGTTTACATTAAATATATAAATATTTTAAAATAACTATATTTAAATAATGATTTGTGAGTAAACAGCTTAATTTTATTCGTTAAATAGTCCTAAGAAATGTCACTCTTGATTTCCAAATTCTGTAGATAAATTCATTCCTCACTTCGTGAGTCGTGAATTTATCGATAATTTGGAAATCACTCGTGGCATTGCTTATGATATAGATGTAGATAAACTTTAGATTGTGTTGAGGAACTTCTAAACCAACACTCCAGTAGAATATCCGTTAACGTGGATGGGTTTCTGTCTATGGACAATAAGTTGTGAACTTTGAGGAAATGAACACGGAAACATGCAACTTACCCAAAATGATTCTGACGACGAAGAAAAAAATCGTGGTACAGATATGCCAGTTCCTTAAACTAAACAAGTGAAGCACGATTTGAACAAAGTTTTTAAAACAAATATTGTAGTGAAGTTGATGGCAGGATACGTCTCAAACGCTACCTCCTGAGCAAATTCAGTCTGTTATGTCGTATTTTCAACTGTACAATCACAGGATTCATGCATGTGAAACAAATAGGTTAGAAGCTTCGAAAATCCAATACATAATTGTTAAAAGAGATGCAACGTATAATGAGAAGAAAAGGAGGGAAGGAAGGAAGAAATGCCAACCCCGTACGAAATAACTGCTATTTTTATTGGTGTATTAATCAACCATCACTAGAGTGAGATACCTCTAATTAAAACATAATGTAGTCGGCTCGGCGATCTAGTTCCAACCATATTCGGCACTGCATTCATGTTCCGTGGAATCAAAACCGGGTGGAATCAAAGGGAATTTTCGAGACGTTAAATCTTGATTATGGCTTTCTTTGAAAGGAAAGTATAACCACAATTCCTATGTTGAAAATTTATGTAAATTAACCTTAAAAGTGTAAATTTATAGGATTTTACCTGAGATCTCAGTCACGTTATATAAAAATAATCACAGAAAATAAATAGTAGACCTATTTTACCACCAGCTGAAGATGAAACGTGTTTCCGAAAGGCCTTTAATGAAGTTTTATAACAAAAGTTTTAATTGAGGGCGATTTAGATCTCGTACAATTTTATAATTTTAACTTTTCATATAATAACCCTAGGCCTAATAATCATATTCAACATCTTAAGGCACTACAACTTCAAAATTGAATGTTTTGGCCTCCTTAATAATCTTCCTCCAGAATCTTCTATCTTCTGCCAATTTCAGGTTTGTCACCCGCATCTTCTTCGAATCCTCCAAACATCATCCTGCTATCTCATCTTAAGCCAAATAATATCTTCTTAAATAAATTCGCAACAGAAATAAAAGTCTCATCAAACTAACAAGGAAGAAATACAGGAGTCTCAAGTTTTCCAAAAATTGTGCAAAAAGACAGAAGTCATTAAAACCTGCGCACTACCAGGTACAACTGCATACAAAAATAATAAATCTGGTCATTAACAAAAATCAGCAGACTATGCTTTAAACATGCCATCACGAAAAGGAAAGAAACACTGTCCATGTGTCAAGAAGGGCAGGATGGCAAACAAGGCAGTAATGAATTAGACATGTATGACGGATGCAACTGCACGGGCGAAACAGCTGAAATGGAGAAAGGACACGTAGCGAACGTCGCCAGAATGCACCACCTACAATGGACACACCTAACAACGATGTGGGACCAAATAATAAGATGCAGAACGGCAGGGAGGCCAATGAGAAAATGGGCAGTCGCCTGCAAGAGGGTAGCAGGGACACAGTGGACAAGACAAGCTAGGAATAGAGCAGCGTGGAGAACACGTGAAAGAACCTAACTTGTGCACCAAATGTAATAGTGTCAAATCAACTCGCTAAACTTTTCAAACGTAATATGTACATCATCACTGCCTTTGTTAAGTTTGTAGAAATGCAGTGTAACTAGCAAAAAGGGCTCTTTAAAATAAGTGCCTAGAATAAGTAATAGGATTAATTGTGTAAATTGCATCCAACAGGTAGAAATTGCAGTAAAGGTCAACCCACCATATAAGGGAGAAGAGCATGATACTCTTAGATTTGCCATCCTAACGAGCTCCGTGTATCAATTATCTGTACCAGCAGAAGATATTTCCCCTGAGATTTATAGGCTATTTATTTATTTATATGGTAACCTAAACGGCTGTTCAAATTAGTTTTTAAAATATTAAATAACCTTAAATCCAAAGTGAGAGACTTTTTATCGACATTATTACGTCCACCTATTGAATCGCGAAGATAATGCTTGATATGTTAGAGAGCTTCGTGTAATAAAACATTATCAAAATACTATACACTGACAGACTAACATTTATTATTTTAATCCTATCCGCCCTAGCGATTTACGGATTACCATGCTCGCCTGATCTCTAGATTTGCGGATTCAAACCGGCCGGTTCATTGAATTTTAAGGTTGTAAAATTTCTGAGTATGGCTTCCTTCGGAAGGAAAGTTACATCTTGGGTCCCATGTTGAAGATTCGCGGCACGTAAAAGAACCAAACACATGAAATAATAGGTCTCTAATAAAAATGTGTAATTTTCATGTTCAGATTTGAATTGCGACGTCATTATTAGAGACCGTTGTTGAAAATATTAACAAAATAATATATGAGTGAAGGCTGAAGGCTGATTGAATAGAAATCTTTCACTCCAAGCAAAACACAGTGCAGGAGAAGTGGTTAACATAACATAATTCGTCAACCTCAATTTCAGTATTCTAAACTAGATTTCTCTACTTCACACAAATCTGAGCGGACGTCGTTCCAGAACTTATACCTAAAGAAACACATGCTATTACATTATAAAGACATTCTATTAGTTTATTTTCTTCACACTTTAATGTGTGTTAGTTGGTATTTGTTTTGCTACTCATCATTAGTTTCAGAAATTTAGTGTTACTGAATCTTCAAATGTGGCCATTTTTTTTTAGTCCTGAGATGCCAAACAAAATGCAGTTTTGCTAGAACTTTTAACTCTCAAATATCCTTCTATATGTGGTTTTCTAAAACTCGATATACCTCTTGTTTAGAGATATTTTTTTCTTAAACGTATTCTGCCGTATTGCATCTAGATCTTTATTGATAACCATAACTGTATATGTCTACAGTGTCTGTATTCATGGCATGTATATAATCAGTACTTGTATATATTTTAACAACAGAAGTCGCTATTCAAAGATCGGCGTAAAAATGTGATATTTTTTTCTCAAAGACCTCATTTCAAGCTATACGTTTTTTTATGTAAATTTACGACACGAGACCCATGGCTTTACTTCGCTTCCGAAGAAAGCTATATTAAGGATTCTCACGCTCTGAAAATTCTATCGGCGCCGACAGGGTTTGAATCCTTGATTTTCGGAATCAGAAGCGTGTATGGTACCCACTAAACCACTAGGATTAACGTATGTATTCATGCTTTATACATGTTAATTGAATTAAAGTTTTAACGAATTATGGAACATAACGTCGTTACTCGGACATAGCAGACTAGAGTTCGATCCTGATTAGAGAAAATTTTCTGGGTGATACTGTTTCGGAATTCATGTCGGGAAATTTGTATGCCCCAAACACTATTGGCCATTTTAAATCGCCCTTTCGCAAAGCAGTAAAATCATTATTTTGATGGAGAAAAAAATATTAACACACACACACACACACACACTGTATATTGAGTTATAATGCGCATTCGAAATAATTATCATACGTACCATGTTTTAAGTTAAATCAGGATGAATACACTCCAATGAATCTATTACAACTATGCGAGTTAACAGTATTGTGAAAGAATGAACGAATGAACATGATGAGTTATCACTGGTTTATTTTACGATATGAAACGTTTTTATGCGGGACTTTTATCGTATGTTCCTCACCAGTGAGCGTGAATGAATTAGATTATTCACTATTAATGAAACTAAACTGTAACATTAGTTTTGTTCCACTAAATGGCAGCGTAAAGTAAGATATTTCCGGTTTTCAATCTACTTTGGAAGATTCAATATTCTTACCGAATACAGATTGATTTTGAAGGAAAATGAATTACTAACGTAACACTTAGATATATATCATGAATACGTTCTGTAGATACCGTATAAGAAAATTAAGAAAAGCTCGTATTTTTTTATTCAATGTCACCAGTTTTGACATTTATGGTATTAGATCCTGGCAATGGCGTATTGTAACCTACTTCTGAGGTTGGGGTGCCTCGAAGGCGGAATTACGCTGTCCCAATGATGGGTGATGATTATTAATGATGCGCCAGGAGAGACCTTAATTCTAAACTTAATTTAATGAAGTGAATATGATAAATGATTATAACGATGGTCCGGATGATGTTTTCTGACATTTGTCTTATAGGCGAGGATAAATCCCGAAAAATCTCAAACAAGATATCTGTTCCGACAGGGGATCGAATCCGGGCCCGCTGCATGACAAGGTAGTGAACTGAAGTGGTCGTATAATTCTGTTTGTACTACTATATATAACTGAGTATTTGAATTTATAAAGAACGTTTTAAATGCGAACTTAATTTTTTACAATGCTATTTTCAAATGTTTCAGAAAATAAATGTTTATTCCCTCAGACTATTGGAACTGAACAATATATATCTGATTTTATTGTTTACAAAACACAATTATAATAAATGGTATGGGTATTAACAAGATCTAATGCACAATGCATTGAAAACTTTAGGCATAGGTAAATCAATGTTCAAGATATAATATGTCAGCACATGTACATGTCCAACATAAAGGTCACACATGTACCAATAACAATCTAATGTACCTTTGAGTGTTAATAACACTACATACATTGATTATAGTTTCACATCCGCATGGTTTTACAATCAATTAATACATTTTAATAAATATGAAACAAACAAATTATACTTTTCAGTCTTTGTTTATTGTAATGTAGATAAGTACATGTAAACATACATTTAACATAAAGAATATAGGATATACAGGATATAGGATAAACAAAGGATTTAGGGTACCTTAAGTTAGGTTAAGGAGAGATTTGTTGTCAGATAGCACTAAATAACTCTGCAACTCCCCTACAATTACTGAAATAAACCATCAAATACATTTTCCATCTAAGCAACATTTTTTTTTAGAATAATGAATTTTTATTAAATCGATTTTGTTAATTTTAAAATCATGCAAATAATACCTAGTCATTATAGGAAAAAGAAATATGCATCAGATATTAATATTCTAAATATATCAATATGGTCTATGTTTATGATAGAATCAAAGGATGCAGAGATAAATGGTTTAGACATGTAGAAAGGATGAATGTAACAAGGTTACCAAAATCAGCATTTAACTACAAAGCCAAGAGATTCAAGGAATGTAGGAAGGCCAGTGAAAATATGGACAGAACAACTGTGAGGCGGAACAAGCAATTTGCCTAGCCCGTGAAGAAGAAGAAGAAATCTGTGTTCATGTAAATAGCATTAATGTAGAAAAAACCGCTGTGGTATCGAGGTAGCGTACAGCTTTCTCACTCCACGGGCCCGAGTTCGAGTCTCGGTCGGGACAAGTTTCCTGGATGAGGATTTTCCTTGCCTGTAAGACAAATATCAGGAAACTTTTAAGGCCCAAATGGTCCCCGAACATCATATGACCATCATAATTCATATTCGCTGTAGATTAAGTTTAGGATTAAGGACTCGCCTGGCGCACCAATATCATCATATAATCGGGGCAGCGTAACCCCGCTTTCCATGCGCCTCAACTTCAGAAGTGGATTAATCCTACGCCAATGCCAGGAGAGAACACCATAAATGTCGAAATGACAACCTGGGCCAATGAATATATTATTTCGTTAATGGCTACAAACATCGTGTGTTTGATCCTGGCCAAGATGAATGAAATTTTCCTAGTGAGAAAAATGTGATGACGGTGTTCCTATGGAGGGAATGTTAAAAGCTGTGTTACAAAGATGTGTGCAACATAAGGAATTCTTAGATAGGACAAGCATACCCGTGGCAAAATCTCAGGTTTACAACCTTATCCTTATCGTCCTAATAAATAGGATTATTAAATTCAGTGAACAATCAAGTATACAATGCCTTAGCCGATCTTCATCCCAGATTGAAAATATCTATAGCGAATCACAGAAACTGGATGGAATCTATAACTGAACCAAGGATTTTCCAAGTATTAAGAACACGCAGGATCCATTAATCTACACTACTCATCATCATCCGGTATCATGGCAGCTGCCGCCGTCTTCCGGAAACCAAACACCATTCCTCTCTGTCCATCCATTGATCTTCCTCCATTCCTCTGATATTCATAGCTGCTTGTACCCCTTCTATCCAAGTTTTATTCGGTCTTCCTCCTTTCCATTGGGATCCATTCCATAACAATTTTTGGCAATATTTTCTCTGGCATTCTTTTGACATGGCCATACCACTGTAATATTTTATTTTCTATAATGTCTATGATGTCCGACTCCTCTTCTACACCCATAATTTCCCTTATTTCTTTATTTCGTATTCTATCCATTCTAGATTTTCCAGCTGATCTTCTTAAAACATCCATTTCTGTACTTAAAATTCGTTTCATTTCCCTGGTAGGAATTTGCCAGACTTCAGCACCATATGTTAAAATGCTCTGAATTATGGTTTGATATATTTGTAATTTTCTATTTCTTGTAATATTCTTGCTCCACCAAACGGAGTTTAAAGCATTTATTGCTTGTGTTTGTGCGATTCTATTTACTCAATCTTTTAAAACCTGGGTGTTTATTTTTAATAAAAAATGATAGTTTGTTTTATAGTATTACACTCTTGCGATGAGAACGGTATACGTATCTAAAAATATATATATATTTTCAGTATGAAAAGCTACCCATCGCAGTTTATTGCTACTCTCATAGCGTCAGGTCATAGATAATAATATTTATGGGAAACACAGTAAGGTGGTCTCATCACTTCGCTTTACGTTAAGAGAAGTAGGTTAAAACGATATTACTGCACAAATCATCATGTAGATGCATTGTTTCATATTTCACTTCATCAAATCAATCCCTATTAGAACAGTTTTTGCAATCCTCAAGTAGTGGTTCTCGGAGCGCTTGGTGGTAGCGAAATCCAACGATAGAGGAATGGGCCCACATAAATTTATTCTCAAATTTAAGATTACAATACGAGTGCCTTATATGCCTATTTCTTTTTCGGAATTTATTTATTTACATATTGATACTGATATAGTACCATCTGTATGTATTAATTAGTGGTTAAGGTATTATTATTATTATTATCATTATTATTATTATCATTATTATTATTATCATTATTATCATTATTATTATTATTATTGCCATTTTAACGCTATATTACCATTCACTACATTATTATTATTATTATTAATCATTAAGTCAATTCCTTAATATACAACAAATACCGTATTCTATAGTTAGTGTATAAAAATAAATGATCCCACTCATTTCTGTTAGAGACTGAGTCGACTCCCGGGTCATGGTACCACCAGAAGGTTTAGGACAATTTAAAAAATCTAATCTCACCGGGTTTCGAACCCCCGACCTTCCAGCGTATAGCATATTGCCTTAACCAACCAGTCTACGGCTTGAACTTGTGCGAAGAGAAAGGCTATGTAAATAATTTACAGTTTTAAAATTTGTCATGTTTTTTAACTTAATTTGTATTTACGTATCATTGAAATCTGTATTTTTTTTAATGTCCTGGTTTAGTGGAAGAGAAGGCTTTGTCGAGGCCTTAACGCTGCCAAAACAAAATTTTCAAAACTATTTCAACACATTTTAACAGACGAATGAAAATTTTATTAGACTAGTTAATGGATACATGAAGTTTGATATTATTTAAGGTGGGTCTCAGATTTCGAAACATCGAGAAAGATGGTGACTATAATGAGTTCAAAAAACAAAAACACAAAATAAGTTAGATACAAGATGTACTAAACTATAACATTAAATAAATCTGGATGGAATAATAAATTTAACCTACGCGAATTAAGTAAAAGGTACATTTGTAACAGTTACGTAGTTCATTTTATACTAAGATCAATAGGAAGAATGAGTCACTGCCTGTGACATCACTAGTATGAACAAGTTTAAATTCATTTCTATGATGAATAATCTTCATTATCTATTTAAGAGTGAATAAGGTCTACAGATCTCTGTCCATGGTAAATAAATTAGTTAAATTAGTAGGCCTATATTCTTATTTAGCCTATATAAAATACAATTCACTTGTACCATCGAACACGGAACAACATCATCAAATTAAGAATTCGTAACAGGATATGCAAAGTAAAAAAAAAGAAAAAAAACCTAAATAGATAACGAATATAAACTCCCAAAATCTTGCAACCTTTGACATCCCGTAAGACATTTCAACAAATTTATATCTTACAATGTTTTCACCGGTGACTTTTTCTTTTATATACCGGTAATAGCCTTTACCTTATATACGTACATATATATATATATATATATATATATATATATATATATATATATATTTATTTATTTATTTATTTATTGAGTTCACCGCTGTGGTCTCGAGGTAGCGTGCTGCCTTGTCACGCAGCGGGCCCGGGTTCAATCCCCTGTCGGGACAACTTCCTGGGTGAGGTTTTTTTTCGGGGTTTTTCCTCACCTATAAGACAAATGTCAGGAAGCTTAGGGTCCAACGGTCCCCGAAAATCATCCGGCCATTATCATCATCCTTATCATTATCATCACCATCCTTCACCAGTGTGGAAAGCAACGGGAAGCTACCACACCTATAATTCCCTAGTAAAGCTGCAAAGCATAGCATAAAAAGTTATGATTGTAGTGAAAGACCTGTCCTCGGCAGAACTACTATGGATGGATATATATATATATATATATATACACACACACACACACACTCCTGATGCTGCTAATAAAAACAAAATAATAATCAACAGCAAGGTATGGACTTACCGGTCCGTTGACTCCATTAGAACTGTTCCTCCAATGAAGTTTCATCGACCAATACAATAATATAATAATAATAATAATAATAATAATAATAATAATAATAATAATAATAATAATAGTAATATAATAAGGAATGCAATTCAAAATATAGTAAACAAAAATATTATTATTTTCGTCTTATATTCATTTTTAAGAACTGCACTAAGTGATGATAGAGAGTGACTTTCGAAATATCGACTGTGCGTTCTGTAATGCAACAAAATTTGCACGAAATATTTAATCGGTTTTCATGTAAACGGTAAAGGAAACAGAAATACTGCAAGTATCTACGAACCTATTATACATTTTACTGTAAATTAGCACTGTTAGTCTACATCCGACGAGCTGAGAGAAGAGACACAAAATGCTGAATTAGTATGCAATGAAATTAAAGAAAGCACTTTCCTTAATTATAATAATCCACAAAGTCGAGTAATTATTTATTACAAAATTGTCACAGAAAATCCAAATAAAGTCCGAAACGCAGGAACTGCGTAAATTAAGCAAATTCCTCATCAATTCCAATATTATGATCCCATTTTGCTGGTTTACGGAATATATATTTATTTTGATACATTAGAAAAACTCAATTATGAAAAACCGTAAATTTGTACCTAATTGATATTGTATAATTTAACGTCAATGTAAATAACAGGCCTATATACCGTTCCATTTTTTTCCATTACTTTATTAAAAATATTAAATAAATTAAACTAATGTATCTTCTAGGATTTATTGCCAATTTAAAGGTTATGTAATTAAATCAAACGGTATACATTGCGACGTACAAGACGTCGGGATTGCTAGTCAATTTTTAATTTCGGGTTTCAGGTAAAACCCCATTCTAATGGGCGGATTTCACTATTTTTTTTGCAGAATATCTTCCTTGGTTTATTTTAATAGCATATATCGACTTTCGTTGTGAAACAACGAAAATCGCAACCGCTAGAGCAATTATTAAAATACCGTTTCAGGTTAACACCTACACCTAATAATCCGATTTTGTTGGTTAACGAGCTCGACCTTACTTGTTTTAATTAATTGCTATATGGCAAGTTTGGTTTCAATGAAACAAAAATCGTGGTGCTAGAGCGTTAATGGACTTTTTTTCATCATCATTCCCGGTGTCTACTAGATAGAATCGTTAAAGATCTGTAAAAAATGTTTAAAAATATTTTCACGAGAACAACCTCAATAGCTGCATTCCTTCGGAATTCGCTAATAAAGCGGGGGAGAAAATTATTGGTATTCTCAAATCACTAATTTAAAACGTTGATGAGTGAAAAAAATCCTAGCTTGTCCCTTGCACACTTTCAGCGCTTTTACTATAACCGAAGAACATGTATCAGTGCTAGTAACACTTATTCATTGATGTCAGTAGTCATAACCAGTAACGCACACCCCATAACATTCATTAACCACCGGGAAACCATGACACTTGACGCGAGACTAATGGAAAGGTAAAGCCATTTGGGTCTTAGATCTTTGGGTGTAGTGTTTAATGTGTGTCTTTGTATTGTACATTGTAATGTGTCCTTAAGCAATGTTAATATTAAATGGATGATTATGGCCAGATTGAGTTCGGATATTATTTTTTGCAGGGGATGAAGATGATATAAAATATATGATAAATAAACTAATGGAAGAATGTAAAAAAAAATATGGGGACTGAATATAAATTTACAGAAAATATTTATGCGTTTGGGAAAGGACGTGGATCACCTCATACTCGAAACAGAGAAAATATATTACAAAGGTAATTAAAATGAAAATTTATAAGAGCATAATACAGAATATTTTGCCATATGGAAGTGAAACTTGGTCTTTGACGGAATTACAAAAGAATAATATTTAAACAGTTGAATTTGATTATTTTAGAAGAAGCCTAAAAAAAACAAGACAGGATAAAATAAGAAATGAATTCCTTTGGAGAGAAATGAATGTCACCTCATCTGTTGTTAAGAGGACTGAAAATCAAACATTTAAATGGTATGGCCATGTAGAAAGAATGGAAAATGAAAGATGACCAAAAATATATAGGCCTACAATGGTCAATCCTGGAAGAAATAAACGTAGCAGACCAAGATGGAAATGGAAAACCTACGTCAGAACTACAATGCATGATAGGAATTTGGAAGAAGGAGATTGGAATGTTAGAAATAGATGGAAACTGAAGACGGCAAACCTATAAGAGGGCGAAAGCCGAAGATGAATAATAGTTTCCCAACATATTTCTTGCACGTGAACAAAAACCTCGGAAAACCCGTCACTCAGTAAACTTGTCCCGACTGGAAATCGAACCTGGACCCGCTGCGTCTGAGGCAACAAGTGAAGAAAAACCCAGGAAAACCCGTCACTCAGGAAATTTGCTGCTCCGACCGGAAATCGAATTTGGGCCCCCTGCGTCTAGCGACCGCAGTGGTTTATTTTTGTTTCGTATTAAAAGAATTTAAAACCTCAAACTGTTTTTTTATACTGGGAGGGGGAGAAAGGGCAAAATATGGAAGTGATTCTATGTAAGAAATTTGTCAAGGGCCAGTCTGTCCGTTAACGTATCCAAATTTGTTTTCAAACTGACAAAGAGATGGAAATTACATCATAATCTAACATAGGATCGATGTATCTTCATCTTTGCCATCAGGAGCTGTGTTCAACATGTGTTACGGGTACCTATAGACTAGTTCTTTTCCTACTACATACAAACGATACTTAAATTATACCGTTAGTATACAATTACTTTCGCCATGTTGTCATCTGCTGGATTGTCATCATCAATATGCAGTCAGTATTTAAAACCGAGTAAACGCAAAAGCAAACAATGTCTGTTTATACTCTACTGTACATGTGCTAATATAATTGCCAGTCAATCGCTATTACGGACATTCTATCGTAACGAAGTAATATTTATATACACTTACACCTCCTTATATTTTATAAAGTCCGATTCTAAACAATTTTGAAATTTAAATATATATATATATATATATTATTTTTATCAGATGAATGAGCACCCATAACATTTTTTTTTTTTCCCCCAGAACCCGACATATATATATACTGTTTTGGGTACCTGATTTTGCAAAAGTCATAAATTGTTATCCTATACAATTATTATAACATGCATGGTGACTTTAAATGTAAAATGTTTAGAATATGGTTAAAAATTTGTCCAAACTGTACAATAAGTATCAACATTGTGTACTAATAAACTGTTTGATATCTCTAAACTAGATTTGAAGCAGATGTATGATTTTATGGAGAAAAAAAATCTCAATTTGATTTCTCAAAATCATCGTTTTTGTTACAAACCTTTGTTGACTGATGGATATTGTTGACGATCTTAAACAAACTGAACCATTATTTTGTAAACAAACGTTTCAAATACAGTGGAACATTGACTTGCTTCGTTTGTGGATGATTTGCGAACTAATGTTAGCTCCATATCCTTTCGTACCACTATACTCACCAGTATTATACGACACAGCGAAACGTCTACCTCCAGTCATAGCAGCACCGTTGATGCGTCGCACAGACTTAGATACTAATCACATGTAGTCAGGAACAAATAGCAAATGAAGCACTTGCATTGTTCATCACTGCTAGTATTCTCGCATACAAACATTAATTGAAACTCAGACTGACGTGAGGTAAGTGTACACGGGATGACACGCATAAGCAAAGTCAATATGAATAAGTGTTTAATTTGTCATTGAATTTGTAACCAAGGATGGGAAATAAATTTGTAATAAGTTAAATACAGTATATTTTAAGTTTTTATTTGGAGAAAAAAAAACAGTGGGAATTATAGAAAAATTCTACAGAAAAACATGGTGATGGAGGCATCATGGAGGTAAGATATTCTGTAACAAAATTTGAAGAAAAGTGCACAAAAGCTAGGTCCAGCACAATATTTACACTTTCGGCCTCGCGAAAGAACAAACCCAAGAAGGCCTACAAAAAGATGGCGAAACCAGTTTTGATTGGAGGTGGAACGGACCTTATGACCCAAACCGCAATTATGATGATATCAAGAAGTCCACATCTTTATAACTTTACAACTGCATTTCAACTAATTTATTCACTGTGACCACAGTTATAAACGACAAAAAAAAGTTGAAAAATATTCTTCTGAAAAAGTGACATGAAATAGGGCCCATAGCAAGAGAGGAAAGCCAACAAAATGTTAAAAATGCTTGTAAAAACAGAAAAACGTGTAATGCCTTACCGTACGTATTTTATATCAAATATTCTGGGAGTCAAAAAAAGGAAAAAGTTAATGCTAACTGGCTAGCAGTTAACGTTTAAAGACATATAGTTCAAATCTCCGTTCAGGTGCATTTCTCTTTCTCTTACAGATATTAACTGAATCCATCCAACTCAGATCTTATCAGCTTTATTTCCTTCTCAGAATATGTAAATACTTAAAGCTAACATTATGTAAATGATAATATGAATTATCCACAGTGACTGTAATACTTGCGAGACGTAAATAACTTGTTTAAAAAAAGTTCATTTTTCAGAGCTTGAATAATAAATTCAATGTCATGTTAATTACGTATTACACGATTGAACTATTAATCTACAACTGCTACTAATATAGATTTTTCTCTTTCATGAATCTTGATTTCCTACTATTATTATTTTCAGTAGAGCACTTTTAATTTCCATAATAGGTCTGTATGGTCAAATAGAACGTATTCAATCCTATAAAAAATAATCGAAGATCGAGAAAAGTCTTCCTTCCACCTTTGAGTGTGGAGTTGACCCTAAAAGATCTGCTCGCCTTCCATTCTTTAATACATGGATTTCGAAGTAAGTTCGGGTTTTAAATTTTAACTATCGTTGATATTCTCGTTTTGCTGCTACTATTATTCCCCATTGTAAACATGTTTTCATTACTACATTCGAATGACATTATGACACCATACTATAGTCAAGAAAATATAAAATTAAAAAATGGCAAGCTACGTATTTGGATACATAGAATCCAATAGGTTTATAAATAAATTTTAAATCTCTTACAGACGAAGTTAATGAATAAGTCCATCAGACACGAACTGCGTAAATTACACGAATTCCTCAGCAAGTCGAATTTATGGTCTCATTTTGTTGGTTTACGGAATGTATAGGCCTATTTCTTTTCCTAAATTGCATAATCTCAATTTCTGATGACAGCTTATTTAAAAGTGTCCGTCTGCTGAGAAAGTAATCCTGCATTCCCGAAAGCTATTACCTATTTGCATATTGTTGTATAATTTAACAACAATTTAAATATTGTATACGGATTCATTATTTCGTTACTTTATTTAAGGGTTAATTAAATTGTGTGGTATACATTGCAAAAAAACCAAACATGGCGGTTGTTATACCTCTTCCAGGCTAAGTTCCAGTTGTACTATAAACAAACTTGAATAAGGTATTACTTCGCCAACTCCGTCTTTTGGGGGAAACGTGGTGCTACTTTTACGCACCATGTGATTGAACTATGTAAGGAACTGTCACCAACAGAAACAACACATTTACGGGAAATAAGATAGATAAGATGGTACCAATAACTTCCATTTCTCATTTATTTATGACAAAATTTATATATATGGGCCTACCTAATCAGAAGTTTACGTTCTTTCCATGATGTCGATAGATATCCCTTATTTACAGTTTCATTATAAGAAGAACATATATTCCATGCTGACTTGTAAATTCTGCTGTTATTTTCACTACTTCAATAGCTAATGCAGGTTATTTTTCACGTAAACTGTTTGAAAACATTCAGATTAATTTGTTTCTCTCCTCTTTCAAATTGTTCATTTTCCAATGTTTTAAAAAATAATACTGAATGTGGCCATTATTAAACAATAGAAATACCAACGTATACTGCATTGCGCGTGCATAATGACAATACTTATTTACTCCATTAAAATTTTAAGGTTCTCTCATATAACTTATATAGACTGGAGCTGGGTAATATATATATTTATATCTTTTATTTCGAGTGTTAAGAGAGCGAACTACATTTTCTTACACGCTTAACAATAAAGCCATTATCTGTCCAATGAAAATGCAGTCAAACATCTGGTTTGTTTATAACTGAAACTTAGCTAGGAAGAGATAGGCCTATAGAATGAATTTTTAATTTTGCATTTTAGGTAAACCAACGCTTCTAATGGTCGGATTTCGCTGATGTTTACCTTCCCCGGATTATTTTAATAACTATAAATTTCGTTGTAAAATATCGAAAATTGCGACCGCTAGAGCAATTTAAAAATTTTAGTTTCAGGTGAACTTCTAAACCAAATTATTCGATTGTGATGGTTAATGAACTCGTCCTTACTTTCTTATTTAATAGATATATTCCAAGTTTGGTTTCGATTAAATAAAAATTGTGGCCGCTAAGGCATTAATGGACACATGCACGCGCACACAATGGTTAACGGAGTTATATATTAGACATGGTAATTTTCAGTGTCTACTGGATAAGATCGGCGAATATCTGTATTTTTTAAAATATTTTAATGAGAACAACCTCATTGGCTTCATTCCTTCGAAATTCGCTAAAAGGCTGTAACTTCATTTTTAGCAGCTTCTCCACCTCAGTCTATGCACTTTAAATGTTAAAATATTAAGTCACATTTATATTCATCTTCAGTTTTAAAGAAGTAGGCCTACGCTATAACTGAATAAATACGGATAAAATTCTTAATAAATTCTGTTGAGGTAAATAGTCACTAAGTAAAATATTAAGGTAGATGCCTGGGAGGTGCTATCGTCCTCAACTACGTTATTTTTTAAGAACTGTAGGCCTTTCGGAAACGAGTTCCATCGGCAGCAGAAGGATATGCGCTATTGACTGTTGTTGTTTTGCGACGCTTTTGACTTCAGCGGCCTTCCAGCGTCATCGGTAGCTACTGACTCAGTTAAAAAAATTAATAAAAACTATCCTAGTTGAAGACGACTGTACATACCACCTGTATCTATTTTAATATTTTACTTAGTGACTATTGAATAGCCACGCGGAATAAGGTTGTAATCCTAACCCCTCCTCCAGTCAAGTTCTACATAGAAAAAGGTTATTAATGGCATATGGAACTTTTTTCCATGCAAAATCTAATCTGAAAAAAAAGTAACAATCTTATTTTGGACGGCTATTTAATGTCATGTTTAAAAATGCCATAATTTAATATTTAACTACTACTCATTCTTATTCTCCCAACTCTTTTCTGCACAAGGACACAGGCTTCAATACAAACCGTCTTTCTGCATTCTTCCTTCTTTTCCAACATACGATTCATTCAACCTAATGTTGCCTATCATCTGTTAACTTTCTCTATTCTGAATCTCTTTTCTGGTTCACAATTTCTTTCATATCGTTTAACATTAATTTCTTAACTAATGGCCCAATAATTTTCTCAAATCAAATTTATCTTCTCCATCATGATTTTCCTTACGCCCACTCATTATGGAACAGTTCCTATCTGCCCATTGCCATATGCTCCAAACCCACATTTGAAATTATTTTAATTGTTTCAAGTCACTCCGGCTTGTATCCAGCTCTCTCCCATAAAATATCAAACCCTGCATAAGAACTGCATTGGCGTATTTATTTATTTTGTCCAAGGGTGCGCAGAAAGTGTAATTCTCTATAACAAACGCTTATTTTGCTATCATCCTCTGAGAGCAGTTCATCATGTTACTTCTTACAGTATGTGTAAAATAAGTATCCTCAACCCATGTCCAACTCAGGGTCGTGTCGAGGGAAGATAAGATGAACTCCCTATATAGAGGTCTGTGAATGACGAGGGTGACGGCCGACCACGCCTGACGCATCATCACGGAGGCAGATCAACGAAATGAATGAGAAGAATATGAAGAAATGGTGGAATGAAATTGTGACGAGGGAAAAAGGGAGAAACTCCGAGAATAACTTGCCCAAGCTCCGTTTCGTCCATCACAAAACCCACATGGAATGGCCGAGACTCGTTCTCGGGACCCCAGTGAGCGTCTAACCGCTTGCGCCACGGAGCCGCCAGTGTATTCGAAACTATTTGATTGAATGCTTCTTCTTAAAGTCTTGTACGTTTCTGGTTTATAAGCTTACTCCATTTCAGGTTCAAGCCCCAGATCATTAATTTCCTTTGTTGCCTTCTCATTTTATTCATCGCTATTGTAATTATTATTCATAACATAAAGCAGATTAAGTTCTTATAATGATTTTAAGAGTATTAAAATGTGTTAAATCTAGCCAGTGTTGATGGCGATGCAGAACGGATGATAGTTTCCACAGGAATAGCTTCATTTACCATATTTAATATTACCGAGACGAGGAATTGAACTTACGCTCTATATCAGAAGATCTCTAACAATAATTACAAAATTAAGTATCGGTTTTTTGAGGTTCTTAGGAAATCAAAATCTAATTGGAAGCTCGCGTATCTTTAACTGAATATTAGTTCAGACCGTAAAATAGAATAATGATGTAGCGACAGGTTTTCATTAAAATATCATCTGTATGCACAGCTACACAAAACACTGTATGAATGATGATGTACGGTTCGTGAATACAGCTAGTCATTAAAACCTCGTTCATCAAGTAGAGCTAGAACAAAGACAATTATTCCTTATAATCAAGGGCATTTTATGTTTTTAGTCACTTAAAAATTGATCACATAATATATAATAAATATGTTGGACGAGGTCAGTGAAAAAACCAATTAGGAACTAACAGCATTAAGTGTGACATCAGAGGACCAAATCTTAATTATATTGTGATTAAATACAAATAAAATACAATGATTTCTAAAATCTATAGCAGGACAGATCCGAAGAATGAACAAAAACACAAGAAGTTACTGTCACTGTCTAGCAGATAACATCAAAATAACCAATATAGCGTGATACAAGGCCTACCTCAGATACAATTTATATTTCTCAACTGATACTTGTATAACAATTGTATATAATCATACTTCAAAATACCTTTCAGAGCATTTCAATCTCAAGAGTGTAAAATGTTTATTTTCTAACCAGTGATCTGAACTCCACTTTAACATGACTTTTTTTTTCTCTCGGAAAAGGTAAAATTTACCAGATATTGTACAAATATATATACACGAAAAATTAAATGGGAGCACATTAAATTCTTAACGGGAATGTATATTATTCTTAAATTCTATATTGCTATGAGTCACAGACAGAACCCAGCATATATTCTTTGGGTTGCTTCCAAAATTCCGTTTGAAAAATCCATATAGCTTACTGCACCGCCGACTCTACTTCAACAATTTATAACCTATATAGTACATTTCAAAAATTTTAAACAATCGTCAATATAAATTACCTTCAGATCCACTATTAATATAGAGCATTAAGTCTCACTTTTTTTCCACTTCGTCCATTATTTTTTTTTACTCTCTTTGGGGTACGTTGGATCAATCATTCATCTCTGTTCTTCCTTTTTAGTGCCCAGTATTTCTTCATTATTTCTGATCTTTTCCTCTCTTCTTCTGAGATAATAGGTTTGGATGTTTGTGTAGATTTATCTTGGAAGCTTATATTTTCATCTTGAATAATTAATTTAGCTGTTCGATCGATTAGTGAATTTTCTGTAATCTTTAATTCTACTAGGTCTTTCTCAGTTTCTTTAAACCAGTTGGGTTTTGTTTTGCGGTTACGACTAAAATCAAAGATTTTTTTGGTTAATCTGTTATAGTTAATTCAGAAGGGATGATCATAAAAAAATATTCTCCTTTTTTTGCATAGTATCTGAAAGTATTTCAATTGTTTTTGTAGAGAGTTTCATGTTGGATGTGTATTATCTTATTATCTTCAAATTTTGGTCCTATGATTTTCCTTTCTTTAGCTAAAGTTTATCCGTTTGGCCTTCGAAATTCATGTTTAATGTTTCTGCAGCATACGGTGCTTCTGGCTTGATCACTGGCTTGTAATATGTAATTCTGGATCCCCATGAAAGGGATTTTTTGTTGTATATATCTTTTGTCAGTTGGAAAGCCAGTTCAAGTTTGTCCATTATATTATTATTATTATTATTATTATTATTATTATTATTATTATTATTATTATTATTATATTGATGTTAATTCCCCTGCATCATAGTCATGGATTAAACCAAAATTTAAAAAAATTAGTATAGGTTAAAAATCAAATATCAGCTAGTTTACACACCGATACATTATTGTCAACTGCAAATTTTCTGATTGCATCACAATGTTGTTATAGGCCTACCATGTCAAGGTGTAATGTTCGAAAATTTTCTTGCAAATAAAAGCACAAAACCTAAGTTAAGAGACAATATTGCGGTTATAAAATTTAATACAATTCTAATTTTACACAATACAGAATGTAAATTAACTGGTGTAGCTTTTGTTTGATGTTGGCAATACTACAGAGAAGGAAATCTACTTAGGCGTTCGGCTTGCAAAAAACTTGATTATTACATCGCTAAAGTTTTATATCGTTCTCATACTTCCAATTAAAAAAAAATTAATGCAATGGAACATGTTTAGCACAGGATCTACAAGTATCAGGTATGCAAAAAATGCTTACTGTAACTTAATCTAAGTTATAAATATAATTATATAAATTGATTTAAAATAATTGGCTTGTTAAGCTTTAGATTTAAAATAAAACAGGTTTCACATTATAAGATACAGCCTATGCGATTAAAATAATAGCAAAACATATGTAGGCTATAGGACCTACCTCACCAGAATTGATATTAATTTTGAAAGAAATTGTTTAATATGCTTTAACATTTTCAGTAAAAAATACGCCAACTTCAAAATTTTATAAGCAACAAAAAATTTTAAAAAATAAAATAAAACGCTGCATATTAGAATACCGGAATAAAATGGTACAGAATAGCATTGCCCAACTTCCCTTAGTCCTCGGGCCGTTATTTATAAACATAAAAAAAAGGCAATTTAAAAGTAAATTAACGTCTCGTCAAAAAAAATTGTTTATTTACATGAAGAAAAACATTAAAACAAAGTCAAAATTATGTAACTTTTTTTTTCTGCGAGCCTCAAAATTAATTTCGCTGGTCATTATACTGCGCTACTACAGGCTAAAAGTTCGAAAAATAAAAATTCGTATCTTTCTAGAACATTTATTTTCTAGGACACTGAAAACTTAGTTTTGCTAAATATGGAAAACAAGGTCTTAAAAATAATTATATATATATATATATATATATATATAATTCCCAGGCGCGACAGGCCTAGAAGGCCCTCAGCCTATCAGCCTGCTGCTGGTCTCACATTCATATGTGTCAACCAGAAATAGATGATCATCTAGCCAGTGTAGGGGGACATGTGGTCAGCATGTCGAGTCCCCAGCCGTTATAGCTGGTTTTCTCAATCTGGAGATATATATATAAGTTCATATTTGTCACACTATATATTTCACTTCAAAAGAACGATTAAACATCATAGCAGGCATAAATCTGATTAACTTCTTGGGAAAGAATCTGTAGAAATTCAAAAGAGAATACGAGGATCGAATTTTCTTCTAGACTAAGATATGATGTTGAAAGAATGAACAAAAAGAGGTTAAAAATGACTTTTGCATGTAAAGATGGATATTAAAAAATGTGAAGAACGACTAAAAATATATGACTGGGTGATTTGAGAAAACTAGGTATTGATTGAAGCGAGGGTGGAACACAAAAATCCATTTCGTTTGATGGGAGAGACGATGACAATGAATCCTTGAATAAGCCTATATAGCAAATTTAGTTAATATTATAAATTTAGTTAATATAGTATTAACTTAACAATTCCCTATTAACACATAACTTTAAGCTACTCATATTATTATAATATAAATAATACTATAAATTATTAAATTATCATTATTAACTGGTATTAAATTCAGTAATCCAGTAAGTTCAAATGAAGAAATTTATTCCTAATTCCAGCTTTCTATTTGAAAATGTCGACAAAATGTGTCAAGCTAGTATATTTTCATATAATATACCAGTTTCTTTTAAGAGGCAGTGGCAATTCTAGACTCGTTCTTATGCAAATGCCTCTCTTAGTTCAAGCACATTTGAGGAGAGTTGAGTGTAAAGAGAATGCAAGCGTAATGAGAATAAAATAAGACCACGTGAAGTTGTTTAAGATGCGACAGACACCGGAACAGTACCGTTGCATTTATAGACGCTATGACAACATAAAAAACGCAGGAAGACGCCCCTCAGTGATACAAGTATTTCAGTAACAGAAATAGAACGACTCCATCACAATAAGCACAGTGTATGCACCACTCATCCACCGTTTGTGTTTCTCTCTTCTACACAAACCCAAATCATCTCGGATGAATACACTTTGCTCTTTACTATCAACATTTATCGCGCTATCTCATCACCTTATAGTCCAAAACAGAGCTTCATCAATACACTTAAACTGCCAATTTCTGCTCAGTGTTTTTGTAGTATAATATAATGAATATATATTTGAATTTGAGAAATATTAAAAGATAATTTAAAATAATACATTTCTGAGAAGAAATCAATGATGATTTTTGTAATAAATCAGACTTTTTCTTTCTTTTTTTGGATGATATTTTCACTTTGTCTGTGTAGAACTTTTAAGTCCCCTCTACATGCGGCGTGTCATGACAATTAAGCATCCTAAACACACAACGAATTCTTAACACATGGACAGAAATATTCAGGGCAAGAGAAATGTAAACACCTATCAACCATTTCCCTCAGAGGTCGTAGAAAACAGGAAAATTGTAAACTGACCGAAACTTAGATTCAATTCGCCAATTCCTGAATGCGATTTCCGCATTTTACCATAAATTCCCATGTTCTTTATTTTATACAAAGATCGTGAAAAGTTCTGAAGACTCCTGAAAGTATACTACAATGCACAAAACTATTTATTTTTAAGCGTTCCATACGAAATTCCATAACGCGATAGGCCTAGAAGGCCCTTGGCCTAACAGCCGGCTACTGATCTTATATCCGTGTTAATCAAGAGGTGGACGATCATCTAGCCAGTACTGGGGTGACATGTGCTCAGCATATCGCCCCCCCCCCCAATCGTTATAGCTGTTTTTGCTAATCATTGAGGTTATCCACATTTTTCACGTTGCTGGGTGGGGACAGGTCCCATATTAGCCGAAATTCCATGAGAAAAAGTCTTCTCCGTTGAGATTTGAACTGGTGTAAGTCCCGTAGATATGCACCTTAACCGCTCGGTTACGGAACTAGGCACATCCTACATGAGAGTGATTTCTTTGGATGATTTATGAAATAAATTATAGTTTATACTATTTTTTTCTTTTTTTTTACAACTATACAGTATGACTTAAAATGAACGAATCATTATTTTTATATTACTACATATAGAATAAAAATATAACAAACTAATTACAACACTGGATATAATTGATATATGTCCGCTTGTTATAATAGCTTTGAACAGATTACGCAGCTTGTAATTGGGTATATGCCTAATTGGATAAATTATAGTCTAACGATTTAAAGGTACATCAATTAATAAAGAATCGAATTTACTTTCAAGCCTTGGCGCAGAGCTACGGGACTTGCGCTGGTTCAAGTCTCCATGGGGGAAGAAATTTTCTCATGGTATTTCGGCCAGTATGGGACCGGTGCCCACCCAGCATCGTGAGGCAATTGGGTAGCTACAATAAGTAGCGGCTCCAGGTCGAGGAACCAGCTATAACGGCTGGGGGACTCGACATGCTAACCACATGTCACCCCTACACTGGCTGTTGATCATCTTACCTCTGTGACTGACACATGTGGAAGGGGAAGGGCCAGCAGCCGGCTGGTAAAAGGGCAACCGCTGAAAAGTGGAAAGACCCTCAATCGGAATCGGAATTTACTTTCAGATACGAGGAATCAAGCATATTCCATTGACTAAAATTTCATCAACATAAATGTAAATTAAGCTGTTTTTAACATAGTTTAAATCAGGGCTATTTTTTTATTGCAAATTATGGCATTTATTACAATTTTGTATTTAAAATGTTATTTCTATTTTATTGTTTTTCTAATATATTTATCATCTTCACTATAACTTACTAGCTAATACCCGGCGTGCGCTGCTACGCCTAGTTAAATGAAAATCAATGTGCTTTTATGTTTAGTTGAATAAGTGAAAGGAAAAATAATTATAAATGTATATTTTTTAGATAACCCGTACTGATTACCAGGCGTTGCCCGAGAATCTACTTATCCCGATCTTCTTGACATAAATCAGCTCAAATACGAAAATTAATGTTTTATGTTTAGTTAAATATGTAGAAGGAAAAATGTATATCGTAATTATGTTTAGATACCCCGTGCTGTTTACCCGGCGTTGTCCGGGAATCTACTCATCCCGATCTTCTTGGCATAAATGAGCTGAAAGACAAAAATTAATATACTTCTTATGATTAGTTGAATAAGTAAAATGAAAAATAATTATAAATGTATATCGTAATTATTTTAAGATTCCCCGTGCTGATTACCCGGTGTTGCCCGGGAATCTACTTATCTCGATCTTCTTGGCATAAATAAGCTAAAAGACAAAATTCGTTATTGTGAGTTATCCGCAAAAGAATACCCGCCATGTGCTGCTATGCTTGCACAGGAATCTACGTACTTGTCTCGATCTTCTTGGCATAAATGAAAGACAAAAATGGTTATTGTGAGTTATCCGTAAGAGATAAACATATGCTGTCGCGGTCTTTTTTTAGAGTTTTTTGTGATATTCAATTCTGTGTACATTAATTTTGTGTATCCGTTATTGTTTAGGCAGCGTAAGCCATTTAAGCGTCCAAAGAGCTACTTTTTTCACGTTTTCCACTACAAAGGGCGATTTTTAAGAGTGTAGGAGTTGAATATCACAACTCTCTTATAGCCTTAGTTCATCCCGAGAATCTCCTGAACATATGCAAAAAGACCCATCAAAACCGGATCAATGGTGGTATGGCCGCGCATAAAGTACGAACAAACAAACAAACCAACAAAGAAACATACATTTTTGTAAATAAGATTTAATTTTCTACCCTTGATATTATTTACGTATAGTAGGACCATATCTTTTTTACACTAGTTATAGTCTATCTTCAAACCAGGATCTTCCTTGATACATTTTTTCAACATTCCTTAATCCTAATGCTTTAAAATATGTTTTAAATATTCAAGTAGTTACAACACTGCTTACCAATACAAGTATCATAAAAAATATATAAATAGGCCTATATCACGCACAAACCGTTATTTTTTCGTTTGGAATAAAAGTATGCGAAATATAAAATCGTTTCATACTCACAAAATGTTCTGCAAAGTAACTCTTACCTGCAATTTAAAAAAAAAGGATGGATTAGCAACAAATCAAGTATTACTGATAAGGAAAATAAAATGTTTGAATTAATATTACACCACATAATCCCATCTATGAACTAAGGTATTTTATTATATGAAAGGACAATTAGAGCCAAAGTCAAATCAAAGTGGTTATATGTGGATGTCATTTATAAGAGAAGTGTAAGAGAGATGGGATATCAATCTTCAGAAATATTTTTTTTAATGCCCCAGGTTTGTCTTTCGACATTCCTGGTTTCTCTTCTGGCATGGCGTACTTGTAACCCACTTCGGAGGTTGGGGCGCCTGGAAGGCGGGGTTACGTTGCCCCGATGATATGATGGGTGATGATGATAATGGTATGCCAGGAGAGTACCTAATCCTAAGCTTAACCTAAGATGAATATGAATTATGATGATTGCGATGGCCATATGATTTCGGGGACCGTTTGGGCCTTAAAGTTACCCTGACATTTGTCTTACAGGTGAGGGAAAACCCCGATAGAAACCTCGCCCAGAAAAACTGTCCCGACCGGGGATCGAACCCGGGCCCGCTGCGTGACAAGGCAGCACGCTACTCCGAGACCACAGCTGTGGACGAAATATTCAATATAATTGATTGTAATATTCATGTGTTATGAGCAATTCATTTATGAAAAGAACAACTTATAAAACAAACTGTACTGGCGGATAAACAATATTAAAACTACTAAAATTAATAAAGCAACATATCCTGGTATTGTAGTTATCATTATCTTCTCTGGATTAGATATTCGAGAGTCCGAATCCGATCACAGCGCATTAATTTTTATCAAAATGTAAAATCCTGAATATGACTTCTTTGAAAAGGAAAGTAAAATCGTCGACTCTGCGTCATTGAGGAATATGACAGGAATAATCTGAAGGTTAAAAAGAGGGCTAACTTAATTATAATGTGCATGCTCTTGGAATACAATATTTTAATAGCAAAGCTAATAACTAAAATTTTAAACATCGTTCCTAAAATGTAATAGACTAATAATAATAATGATGATAATAATAATCGCACCTCATATCCTTCTTATTAAAACATTATTAAATATATATATATATATATATATATATATATATACATATATATATATATATATATATAAATTCAGTATATAATGGAAATTGACAGCTAATGACAAATGAGGGAAATTTTGAGGAAGTGGCTGAATTCAAATACCTAGGAACAATAATCACAAATAGAAATGAGATGCACAGAGAAATTAAACATAGGCTCAATTCTGGAAATGCATGCTATTATGCATTGCAGAGACTTTTGATGTCCCAACTCCTTTCAAAAAACGTTAAGCTGAAAATATATAGAACTATTATTCTACCAGTTATATTATATGGGTGCGAAACATGGACTCTTACTTTAAGGGAGGAAAGGAGATTACGAGTATTTGAGAATAAAGTTCTTAGGAATTTTTTTTTTGGACCAAAGAGAGATGAACAGACAGGTGAATGAAGAAGACTACATAACAATGAACTACATGGTCTTTATAGGAAGCCAGATATAATAAGAACAGTTAAGTCTCGTAGACTGCGATGGGCAGGACATGTTGCGCGTATCGGGAATGAAAGACGTGCATGGAAACTTCTTCTAGGAAATCCAGAAGGAAAACGCCCAGTTGGTAGACCAAGAATGAGGTGGGAGAACAACATTAACTATGATTTGAGGGAAGTAGATTATACAGGGAATGATTGGAAAGCATTAGCTCAGGATAGGGATGTATGGAGAGCTTATGTCCGCGCGGCAATGAACCTACGGGTTCGATAGTGCCAGTAAGTAAGTATATATATATATATATATACATACATACATACATACATACATACATACATATACTACATACATATATATATATATATATACAAATATATACAAACACATACATACATATATATACATATATACAAACATATATATATATATATATATATATATATATATATATATGCATATATACAAACATATACATATATACATATACGTACCCATCCATCCATCCATAGTAATTCTGCCCGAAGGCAGGTCCTTCACTGCAACCATAGCATTTGCATGCTATGCTTGCAGCTTTACTAGGGAACTATAGGTGTGGTAGCTTCCCGTTGCTTTCCACACTGGTGAAG